>SSNR01000022.1:1281505-1357088 GCA_006937965.1 Callopanchax toddi | reverse complement strand
CTGCATCCTCTCCAGCTGCCTGCCAGACCTGAGTGGTGACCTAGGAACACCTCTGATCCAGTGACCAAATCAACTCCGACCTGGTAGAGAACCGCGGAGGAGTTTGAAGGAACAAAACCACTGCGACACTTGTGTATCCGTACAGGAGCCCTCGGAAAAGGTCTGTGATGAACGCATTTGTGGCTATTAAGAGTGATGCAATCTGATAAAGCAAGCTAAACCTAACTCTCTTCATCCATCCATCCTCCTTAAATCCTTTAATCTTCAACTTCCCTTCATAGGCCAATAAATTAGCTTAATTTCATTAGTAAACCATTTCTCACTCTGAAACACTAGTCATTAATATTTATTTAACCTCAATAATTCATCTTGTCAATAAATTGAACTGGTTACAAAGTCAAATTCCTAACTTTGCTGTGTTGCTGTTATAACATGTTCATTTTGAGGTTTCTGTAAATAAATTTATCCGTATATAATCATAAATGGGCTTCCAGTAATTTTTGTGTTTTCATATCGAAAATGGGTAAAGAACTTACTTCTTCCTTCAGATTCAGACTGATAAATGATAAATAACAATAAAATACAAATAGGATAATATTCAAAGTTGTCTCAGCTTACCTTCCAAAGAAAACGCTGGGTGGTGCCCTAATTACGAGGTTTTGACTATTATTATTAATTATTAAGAATAATTATAATAATAATATTCAGTATATACAACTTTACCCCTATATAACCCTACAGTAGTGTTGAATAAAAAAGTGGCTCTGCTTTTATTTTGATAACATTTTTCTTCTTTATTTCCAAGAGCCTGTCCTGAAAATGATAAACAGCCTGTCTCATGAACAGAATCATGTAAGAGCGATTACTCTGCCACATTTATGCGACCCAAAAATGTATCAGCATTATTCACACACTGTCACATATGTACAGCTGTTTGACATCAGCCAGTGGAGATCAGGATAAATTAGGACCTTGACCAAACAAATGACTGGCCTTTCACTGCTGGTCAGTGAAATAAAGGTGATACACATCAGAGAGTGAAGTTAGAAGTATTTATTCTCTGTAATGAATGAAAATGATCTAGATTTACCCTGAGTACACCCTGCTCCACACCACTGCTTGTTGAGCAGCCCCTATGTGCTGAATGTGAGGAGTGTCTGATATGAGCAGGTCAACCACCTGGTAGAGTATGTTTTATTATATATCTGTTATTACATTATCGTCTTACATTAACATTATATTAGTGTTTTGATAATATTACTCATTTACATAATACTATAACCTTAAAGTCTGAAAGTTAAACGGTTAAAGACTTGGATTTTTTTAAAGTACTAAATGTAAACACTTGGATCAAAACTAGAAATTTCCTGAAGAAATATTGAAGGGCGCAATGCATGATTAATATTCCAACACACACCATCTTCCTTCTATGAAGTCCTATATTAACTTGAAATGTAGTCCTGCAGCAATCTAAGCTATTAAGGAAATTATGTTTTAATGTGTAAACAGTATACAACACGTAAAGAGAACCAAAAGAAATGTTAAAGCTGCAGCCAGTGGCTCATTAGGGTCACCGTGGTAACCACACACATATCCTTCACTAGACTTATATGAGCTAAAGATACGTTAAGGCAAATTTCAAAGTAAGCCCCAAACTAACAGTCTATTTACAGACTTAACTTCAAGTAGCATCGAAAACATTTCAGAACCATAAGTGAAATAATGGCCTTGTTTTAACACATTAGCTTCCCTACATGGACAAGAAACCAGCATCTATCAGTGATCTTTTACATGCTTACACCAGGTAAGGATGTCCCCACCAGGTAAGGGTACAAATTTGCCCCCTAAGGTACAAGTTTGACTTGTAAAAGGTGCAAACTACAGTGGTACAAATTTGTACTCCCTGTTAAAGGTACAACATGGTACCTTTGAGGGTACCACCCCAGTGACAAGACAAAAGGTACAAATCTGTACTTTAATTTCCGAGTGTGCATGACACTAACAGTTTTGAGGTGAAATCTCAGAGATAAAAAATACAGTTTTGGTCCAACTATAAGACAGCTGGAATCTAGCCGCAACAGAGTAGTTTAACAGATATGAAGTGAAGTGAACCAGCAGCTGAGGAGAAGTTATGATGTAAAGTTTAAGCTCATGCAACGCAGCAGAGTTAGCAAACAACTCTCAAACAGCCAAGAAATATAAGATGTCAGAGTGTGACGTTAGGAGATCGAGAGCCCACAAAGAAAGACTCTAAAATGCTAGTGGTCACCAATAAGCTAAGCATGGTGCAGAAACTGGATACTTCAAAGAAATTGACAGGTGAGTTTAAGAACAAAGCTGAAAAAAGAAGTGAGGGAGCTCATATGAGTTGGGGAGCATACTCTGTACTCTTGGTCAAATTGAGAGAAAAAAATCACAAGACCAACAAGAGACACTGTGGGTGAAAGAAGACAAAAATATCTACTCGTGATGTGTAAACTGTAAAAACTGTGTACAGTTTGTGGGAGTTTGTGTTCATTTTTAAGAATTCTGACAGCTGAAAAGTTAGATTGCAAATTATCTCACACAATTCAGTGGTAAAATCTCTAAAAGCTTATCAAACTCAAATTGTGTAAAAACCATTAAAGATTTCAATACAGTCAGTTCAGCTGTGTAAAGTCCAACTTTCCATGTAGAAATAATAAATTCCATCTGCTGCACAATGAACTGCTACAAAAAGTCAAAGCACTCCATTTCAAATCGAGCCGCGTGTTGTGATGATTTTTCTGTTGTTGCATGAGTGTTTCTAATGCTTTGAGAGGAGAAGTGAATCAAAAATTACTGGGTGAATAGCTAAAAGAGTGCTTCAGTGCTGTGGCACCGCACGTATTTACCACTGGTGTATTCAAACCTTGATGTTATTTATAGTAAATCTTTTTGCAAACATATGGAAGATGTAGGTAAATTACATTAGCGCTTGTGAAAAATACTTTTTGTTTTTCATTTGGGATTATGCGGGGACATGATGTCTTGGTTCCTGCTGTCATTTCAGCTGCACCATTTTTAAACTCCTGTTCTGCACCACAAAAGCAGGCAGTCGACTCCCCTCTCAGTCAAGTCATTCTCTAAGTGTCGTGTCAGTTTGTTGTGAATAGGAGATAATTAGAAGCCGCATCCTTTCATGCTCCGGATCACTATAGAGACCCAACAAGTGGCAGGATACACTCAGCACCCTCAGACGGATCTGTCACCCTCACTTTTCCTGCCACTGCCATGGGCTGAGAGTCGGTGTGTATGTGTTTGTGTGTCTGTGAGCGAAGGTTGTGCTGTGAAGAGGTTATTTGTGGCAGACTACTGTGGGGCCTTTGTTTCCCTTGTCTCTGAGGTTCTGACAGAGGGAGGAAAGAACTCGAGCACACTGTGCCTTTGATCACACACTGGAACAGCTTCATACGGATAGAGGGAGGGGAAGTGGGGAGCAAGATGGAGTGATGAAAAAGTAAAAGACTTCGAGAGCAGAGGTGCAACAGACGGAGGCTTTGGTGGTGCAGCCGAAGGAGCGAGCGAGCAGGAAAAGTGCACGTATGAGCTTCTGCCAGCAATAAAAGCTACTTTCTTGAATCTTAAATCAATGACTGGGGAACATAAAGTAGTGCTGTGACTGCGTTTGACTGTGAAAGTTAGGAAACTTGGTCTGCTGTACTTTTGTCACAAACAGCAATAGGGTTAAATAGTAATACATAACATTTACAGTATTTTTATCTGTTAACGCCCCTTTAACAACTTTTGAAATATTGGGGGGAAATTATAACAATATATGCACAAAAAGATAACAGTTTTTAGGGAAAATAGACCTTTTCCACACTTCTGCATTTTTTCCATTTTAAACTGACTGGTAGAAAAACTTCAGAGAGGGCAGCTATTTGTGTCAATAATATGTCAAAATAAAAGTCTCAGAGACTGTCCAAAAATGTCTACGTCTTTATTTCCACTCATTCTGAACAGATGCAGAACTAAGATGTAAAAGGATACAGGCAATGCGACTAGAAGAAGGAAAAGTTAGGTTATGTTTGTCTGACAAACCTGTATTTTCAGGGCTCTTTATGGTCTTCTTCACCACGTCTAACACATGGAGTGGTGTGACTGGCATTTGTGTCGAACATACCTAATGAAGTGGATGTGTGTATTTGAATGGATGTAAAGAGAGATGCAAAATACTAAAAAATGAAAAAAAAAGTCTAGGAGAATATTTGAGTCATTGCAAATTTTGTTTCTCAGCATTTTTAGCTTTTAAACAGACATAAACTCAAATAAAAAGTCAAACCTGTTTTTCTGAAAACCACACTGAATACAGAGAGTGACAGGTGCACACACTCAATCCCACAAAAGGAAAGCGCTAAAGGTTTATGCACATATACTTATGCATGTATTAAAGAATTATGACCGCTCTGTCTGCGACCCGCTGCAGCTATTTGTCTTTCATTCTCAGCCATCTGTGCTGTTCGAAGGTTTGTTTTCACTTTGGACACTCGTGATTAAGTTTAGCTTGAGGATTATACAAAGATAAGCAGCTTCTAATGAAAAACGGCATAAAGGTTGTTGCAGGTTTTGGTCTGGAAGCCGACGCTCGCTTCTCACTTTCAGTAGAAAAAAGTAGCTCAAGTCAACACATCCATCTGTAAAGAATAAACACTGGATTAATACGTGTAAGTCTGAGCTCAGTGGTAATAGTTTTTCTCCTCTCATTAATTCTGCTGTGGCTCTGTGATTTCACTATGTGTGTACACAGTCTGTTTATAGGGTAATCTTAGGAATGCAGTACATTTGCAGAATTCATTTTTTTCTCCCAGTTCTTTTCATATTTAGCCTGTTCTATTTATGTTGGTAAAAGTTCTCAGTCATCCAGTGCATGGTAGTCCTAGCTGAATGAAACAAAAGCAACTGGACTTCTTTAGTGAGGTCTCCTGCAAGGTCATTGACAAACCACTCCTCTGACCAGAGCAATACTCATGGTTAGTCATGTTGGGAGAGACGTTGCTACACATTGATGCCAAATTAGGCACTAATTTTCAGGCATTTAAAACAAATCTTGCAACAACAAAAAAAGAGACATACTCATACATTAGAATGATAAAATACCTGTTTGTAAACCCGATAATTTTGCATTAAAAGGTGTTTGTTGCAGCCGAACAATGTCCATGTAATTTAATCAGAAGTAAAGTTTCAAAAACTATTTAGTTAATTAGTCTTTAGAGATAAAGTGGTATTAGCAGGTCAGAGCTGTACAAAAATCAGAAATCAGTGTCAGCCCTGAAAACCTGAATCTGAGGCTCTATATCTAATTTTAAATCTTCAGCTGTTAGGTTTATTGAGAGAGTTAAATTAAGTTTAAATAAAATGCCTCTTTTTATAATAGGCAAAAATAAGCATCTCTTTATATAGTGTTATAAAGTGATGCCTGTTCAGATTTTTTTAATTATTAATTTTAATGGAACTTCAACAAAACTTTTAAAAACAACTTTGGACTAAACTAGAATGCATTGATGTATGATTTTAACCAGAGTTCTGACATAAACAGACTAAAGATACTTTTGTTAATTTAAACTCTGGCTGAACTCAGGAGACATGACACACAAGGCTGGGGATACAACAGAAGGAGTGACTGAACTGAACAGCATAAAGGGAGGGAGGTGATCAGGGAGACGAGACACACCTGTGGAGGATTAGCTAAGGACACAGGAGGAGGAACTTATGAACTGGACACAAGGGGACAGGACATGACACTATATTATTTTGAAGTATCCTCTAAATTAATTTTTCAGAACAATGGAAGCTTTAATCTGGACCAGGCTCTGTCTGCTGATGAGGCTAACTGTACCATGTTAAACAGTGTTAGCTTGATTAACTTTTAAAATTGTACTGGAAAAAGGCTTTTTGACAACAAAATCTAATCTTTTACAAAGTTTTTTTAAATTAAAAGACATAAAATAGCACTTTATGGCAGTGGTATCCGAACATTTTGAATTCTGACTCACAAAATAACAGTGGCAGAGAGACTTGTGACCCCAACCATCACTGGCAAAATGATACAAACACTGATCACAAACTAATTAAAGAAGGACATAATGGCAACACAAATACCCTCAACTATTACACCATGTTAACTCAACTGTTTATAACAATTAGGGAAAATATAAAGTATTAAAAAAGATTTTAAATTCAGTTTTAGTTTCTTCCAGTCTCAGCCGGTCATGGAGAAGTCAGAGTTCATTTCTACTAAAAAGTTATCCATTCCCTGGCTACTGAGGGCTTTATTTTTATTTTTAAACAGTTCTCCTCACAGAATGGCAAGGCTTGCCAAGGATACGCATTTATTTTGGTCAAGAATTCCGTTCAGGACCGAGTGTTTCCTCATGCTACTTGCAGCTCCCTGTTGTGTGACGAGCGTGTTGAGTGACGTGTTTCATCAGCACAGTGTGACCATCAGTTCTCAGAGCATCTACAGAGTGAGAACATGATTTGTGAGCTGTGAATGACTGAACCCTGCGATACAGTTTAACCAGAAGCTGAGAGCCAGGATGAAGCACAGTTTATGCCCAGTTTGGAGTGACGCACCATGCGCACGTGCGTGTTGAGGTGGGGCTATAGAATGCGGGAGAGGGGGGGGAATGGATGTTTTGGGAGGGGTAAATAATGCTCTCTTGCTTAATTACTCCACATAGCTGCTTTAATGTCATATATATTCCTTTTTGGGGCTATATACTCACAGACTCTCCTGTCGGTTTCTTTGAAGGTGCTATTGTTTGCTGACAAGAGCATTCTTGCATTCCCTATCACAGGAACACAGCCTGATAACAGCACATGTGGTTTTGGGATCATGTTTCGGTTCTGCTAGTGTTTTATAGGCTTTCTGGGCTCTCCATCTCCTACATCTCACTCTGACACATCTTATTTCCTGGCTGCTTGAGAGTTGTTTGCTTACTCTGCTTCGTTTTTCATTATGAGCCTAAAGTTTGCGTCATAACTTCTCCTCAGCTCTGTTACCGTAATCCTTGCTGTATGCACGCAGCTAAATTCAGGCCATCTCGGCTGGTTGACAGCAGAATCCAGTCAGCTGTTGCAGGTCGAGTTAGTCCTGAGTGGTCACATTTGTGTTTGACTTGTGAAATTCTAGACTCCGAACATAAAACAAACTCATATTTTTAGATGAGTTTACTTCAAAAGAAGATCACGAATCAGGAAAGAAAGATGATTTTAAAAAGCCAATAAGTGTGTAATCTGATCAATACTAATGTCACATCATTACAGCATAAGGACATCTGGCCTCTGGTGTCACCTGTTACTGAGGCGTAACAGGACGTTTCAGCTGTATTTTCATTTCCAGTCAGGAGTGTTTTAAATGATCTTTACACAAACGATAAGTTATGAAAAGGCTTCAGTCCAGTAAGCAGGGTTATTGAAAATGTTCAAATTAATTTTCTGTCATCCAGGTTCTGAAATGTTATAATAAAAGTGTTACAGTTGACCTTTGATTTTAATCAGTCTATAAAGTGTTTTATCAGATCGATGTGGATGTGAATATGAACAAACAGACACATTAGGAGGCTGTTTGGAGAGTACGTGCTCACTGAGATCAACAATGCCCACATGACGCCATCACCAATCACACTCAACACTGTTTGTCGCTTAGTAAAATATCTCATGAACCAGTGGACGTATTTTAATGAAACTCGCAGGAAGTCTTAATTATATGTACACCTACAACTGATTAACATTTGAAGTCAGTCCTATTTAAGACAGTTGTCTCGGCCAGCTGACTTAAGCAAACACATTAATGGCTATAACCCTGTCAGGTTTACACATAACAGGCTTAAATTTGGAGTAATGGTAGCTGAGAGTCATCCACAACACATACTTTGAGCACTAGGTTGTATCAGAGCTTTGCCTAAAGATGTGCCATTAATTGATGGAATCATTACAACTGGTTGTAAAACAACAGATCTCATAAACTGCTGATGAAACTCTCATCTGATTATGTTTTGGAGTCACAAAAACCTTGTAGCCAACATAGAAATGGCTACTATTGATGTCAGTTTTACAGATATTAAGCTAAAATTTGGTGTGGTATCAACTGAGTCATTCACCACATACAAATAATCCCACAAGATTAAGTGATTATATTTATGGTGAATTTCAAAATTGGACCAAAATAGCCATAACACCATAATTTTTTTTACATTAAAAGCACACCTTGAAACATTTTCATGTTTTTAAATCTTTTCCTTGAGCCAGTGCTAATATGACCCTACAAGGTTAATGAAAAGTCACTCAGCCCCATCTGCTGCTTGTGTCCAGAATACCACATTTGCAACTTCTGAGTTTCTGGTCTGGTGGCCCTGAAGTCTCACAAAGGTTAGGCTAACCCTGTAATGGTGAGTGAGGCAGTGGGCCCAAGGTGCAGGTGGGAACGGATGAGCAGAAGACGTCGACGTGAACTTGAAGATATTTATTAAACTAAAACTTGGCATGGAATTACTAAACATGGCATGGCAAAACAGAGCAATCCAACAGACAGACAGGACACATGAGGGCTTAAATACATGATGGCGCAAATCAAGATAACGAGGCACAGCTGTGGGGGATTAGCATAAGGTGCGTTCGAGATAAGCCAGTTCTGCGCAGATTCGACCGGTGATCGGCGCCCATTGCACGCTGGTTAGATTTCTGTCTGATTTGACGCCGACTTGCTCTGATGTCATGCCTACGTAGGCAACGATAACCTCGTGAGATCAAGGCAGCCGCAGATTTTGGAGCAAGGCGCTGCAGTTGCTCTCCACCGGCTGCAAGACCGAGGGCATGACGGGAAACGCCTGGCTCTCACCTGATCTCAGATCTGATTGGTTAACATTTGATCCAAACATCCTGTGGCAGAATGCGAAATGTTATTTTTTATATATATATATATATATATATATATATATATATATATATATATATATATATATGTGTGTATATATATATATATATATATATATATTGTAGCGTTATATAGGAGTAAAGTTGTATATATTGAATATTATTATTATAATTATTCTTAATAATTAATAATAATAGTCAAAACCTTGTAATTAGGGCACCACCCAGCGTTTTCTTTGGAAGGTAAGCTGAGACAACCTTGAATATTATCCTATTTGTATTTTATTGTTATTTATCATTTATCAGTCTGAATCTGAAAGAAGTAAGCTCTTTACCCATTTTCGATATGAAAACATAAAAATCACTGGAAGCCCATTTATGATTATATATGGATAAATTTATTTACAGAAACCTCAAAATGAACATGTTATAACAGCAACACAGCAAAGTTAGGAATTTGACTTTGTAACCAGTTCAAGTTATTGACAAGATGAATTATTGAGGTTAAATAAATATTAATGACTTATGTTTCAGAGTGAGAAATGGTTTACTAATGAAATTAAGCTAATTTATTGGCCTATAAGGGAAGTTGAAGATTAAAGGATTTTCAGGAGGATGGATGAGAGATTTAGGTTCAGCTTGCTTTATCAGATTGCATCACTCTTAATAGCCACAAATGCGTTCATCACAGACCTTTTTTAGAGGGTTCCTGGACGGATACACAAGTGTCGCAGTGGTTTGTTCCTTCAAACTCCTCCGCGGTTCTCTACCAGGTCGGAGTTGATTTGGTCACTGGATCAGGAGGTGTTCCTAGGTCACCACTCAGGTCTGGCAGGCAGCTGGAGAGGATGCAGGTTCAGGATGTTTCAACAAGCAGTGAAGTTCTCTCGGCATGGAGATGTCGTTGTTTTCCATTAAAAGTCTAAGGTAGTTTAGTTTCATAATAACGCCGTCTAACTTTTGGTTTCTAACGACGGATGAAAGAAAAATAAACTTTAAAACGTCTAAACTTGGTTGAGAAGAATGTAATGTGAAAATAAAAGAAAAGCTTAACGCTGAAAGTTCCTAAGACTTAAAGTCTAAGAGTGTTCTTCTGGGGAGGCCTCATGTCGCAGCTCTGCATCCTGGCTCCCTGGTGGGGGGAGCAGGGCCAGCATGCAGGCAAGCTGTAGAGGTCATCAGGTCATCTGAGCAGGAAGAGGCGAAGAGAGGCGAAGAGGCAGCGAAGAGAGTAGAGCCGGAGCAAGAGAAGAGCGAAGCAGCCAAGAGAGCTAGCAGTTAGCGCCTTCTGGTTTTAAAGGGGCAGAGGTGGAGTCTGGTTCAGCCAATGGTGTGGTTGACTCCACCTTCATCTGCATAAAGGGGAAGTACTTAGGAATGGCTTCTAAAAAGGGGGTTTAACTTTTGATGAGAGGAATAAAGTTTCTAATCAATAAAATAAACCTTTACCACTTTTCTCTCTGAAACGTGATGAGTTATTCAGAATCACCTTTTAGACTGCATGCATCATGTTTATTCTAAGCATAGAAACACATTAAATCCCACATCAGATTAATCAGAGAAATCAGTGACTCTTAGCTTAAGAGTACATTAGACAAATAAACATTTCTAGTTTCTTGACTAGATTAGATTTAAAAGAGAAAAAAACCCATAGATATTTTGGTATCTTAGGCTACGTTCACACTGCAGCCAAATGCGCTTCAAATCCGATTTTTTTCCCTCATGCGACCCATATCTGATTTTTTAAAGACAGTCTGAACGACACAGATCCATTTTTTTCAAATCCGACCCAGGTCACTTTCATATGTGGTATGGAATCGGATACGTATCTGATGTTTTTGGAAGCGACTCCAGTCTGAACGGACATGTCGCATTGAATCCGCCTCGTACGTGACTGACAGGAGACAGACCACTAATCAGCGCCGGCGGAGGGAAACGCTCCAACACGTAGAGCTGATACTGGAGACGGAGGCAGTCGGTGGACAGAAAGTGAGGTTTTGGACTTGATTAGTAATATATTACGTGACAATTCAGTTCAATTGAACTTAGCGCCGTGGCGTGGACTCACGTTTCTGGGACGCGCTGTGGCAGTCCCATGTGATGAGTGATCTGACGGGCTAAAATGGTTTTTAATCAAAATAACGGTGCAAGCGCGACGTGGTGCAGCGCGACGTGGTGCAGCGCTGATGTCTCTGGTGTATTTCAGCCTTAAAGAGATCTTACCGTAATTGGGCCATGGAGAAGTCTATTGCAAAAGCCATTTTACTTCCGTAAACAGAGCGCGTTATGTGTGACGTCTTGTCATCGTCTGCGCATGCGGGCCGCTTTGGGGCCGTGATTCGTTCACACTGGAGATTGTTTGCTGTCACATTTCAGTTGAAGTGTGAACAGCCAGACAAAAAAATCGGATTTGATTAAAAAAATCAGATTTGAGCATTAAGACCTGCAGTGTGAACGTAGTCATATTGATAAACAATATGAAAAGTCTTCAAGGAAAACTAACCAAAGAACTTTTACCTAAGTAAATCAAACAGGGAAAAATCAAACTTTATCTTATAAACACATTTTAAAAGTAAACCTGTGGATATTAACATTTCTTTACCCCAACTTGGATCACACTGAAGTTTTATTTAATCTGGAGCCTGGGAGGGTGAAGGGAGGTTAGCAGAGACATTTAAATTCTTAAGGACAGGAGAGACAAAGGAATTCCTGGGTCTTTCCCCACTGGGTGAGAAAAGGTGGGGTGAGGGTCTTCTGGCTCCATTCCGTCTGTGCTTGTGATTGAAACTCTTTTTGATCACAATCCTGATCACAGAAAGTTTGTTATTTGAACAAGCAATCACCAAGTTATAAATTAGCATTCAGTCGTATCTGTCTTGTTACAGAAAGATGCAAAGAGGGGTTCTTCGAAACCAAGGCAGGAATTTATGACCTCCTGAGGGGGAATCTGTTTGAAAGAGGGTGTGAGCTGGGGAAAAGAGTCAATTGTCACACACACATAATCCATTTCTTGATCTGGACCATATAAACTTAGAAATAATGTCTATGTCCGCTACAATATATATATATATATATATATATATATATATATATATATATATATATATATATATGTATATAGTAAATACCTGCCACGTTGATGATGTCAACTATAAAGGCCACAGTGAGAAATGTGATTTGTTTCAAAGAGTTTTCAGTAGGGACTGTTTCCATTTTCTATGAAGTTCTAATAAAACTACTGTCTGATTTTTATAATCAGATCATTTAGTACAGAGCATCATCTTGTTTATTTTCTTTGACTGATATGATCTCTCTGGATATATGTCTATTATTTTGTTTACTTTAGTGTTAATACTTTATATTGTTCACTCTTGAATTTGTTTTGAAATACTTTGAACTTCAAATGAAGATTTTTGAAAAAAAAAGGAAAGTCATCTGCTATTACGGACATTAACGCAATATCTTCAGCCATATCATCACCTACGAGCTACATTCAGGAAAATCTGTCCGACTTAAAAGCAGACTTTTGGCCGCTCCCCCTGCTGCGTCTGCTTGCTCTCGTCTGTTTTCCAGGCGAGGCGGAGTTCATCTTGAACAAGCCTATTGGCAGACATGAACATGAAGCACCTGACTCATGACAAACCCAATGTGTGCTGATATACTAGCACCAGAGTGTTTTTAGCAAATGATTCCTGCTTTTTGCTACCATTTTGATGACAATGATTTAAAACGGACACTGGAGGGTGGTAAAAACAACCCAAACTGCACAGTGTGCCTTTAAACAATCTTAGTGTAAAACTCTGTAACACTGTAAAAGCAATGGTTGATAAGCTTTCCTTCAAGGAGTTCTAGGCACTTAACTTTGTGAATATATGACAAAGAAAATATTTTAGTTTTGTGACAATAAAAAAAAGAAAAAAGGTTTAAAGAAACATTAAAGTTTTTTTATTTTATGCTTCAAAAACAAATTCTACAGGGTTGTCTCACTTAACAGGTCATATAAGAAACTCCTTCACTTTCCTCACATTGTGGCTTTTTTATTTTTACATTTTCTAAGGGCACTGATTGGTAGTGATTGGAAAGAAGAGTAGGTTGAAAGCATAAGTTACCATGGTGACAGACCTCCATAAGAAGGGAACAACATTAGTGATAGCGGGAATGATAGTTCCTCACTACTCCTGCTTCCTAGTGCAGACATCTGGTCTGACTGCAACACAAACAACCAAAACAAGTTAAACACATTTCCTTTCCTGCTGGTTCAAGGGTTCTCCAAAGTGATTGTTGATTAATTGGTGTAATAAGTGTAGGTGGGCACTGAAATAGTTACTGCTTCAGTTCCAACAGCCACATGGACTCAGCTTGGATCTCATTCTGTTAGTCGGAGCTTGGTCTCATCCACGATTTGGATCAACGACTTTATAGGAAACTCCTAAAACCTTCAAATGAAACATCTTTACCAAGTCATTATATTTTCAGCCTTCATTTCATCTCAGATTAATGCTTGAAGCAAACATCCTCACCTTCTTCTCAGGCCGTTTGCCAGATTTCACAAAATCTGACTGAAGAGTCTCATTTGAGTTTTACAGTCAGTAAGTTTCATGTGAGAAAGGAGTGATCTGCTTCTGGTTTATGCTGTTAAATAAAGGTACAACGTGTCTTTTTCAGCAAGCTCCAAGCTGTGAGAACTCCAAGAACGGATACGCTTCCCGTTATGTAAGAGACTCAAACTGAGACAGATTCACAGGTCTTAGACGGAGTGTTAAGTACTGATATGACAATCAGTAAAAATAACAAAACCACTTTGGGAACAGTTTTCCCCTCACACATTTTAAGCTTTATGAGTGTCATTTTACACCATTACAGTGACTCACACATTGAGATGTCATGGTCCGTTTAACACTTTGGAATGTTTTGCTTTAATGGGACGGTCCAAATGGACAAACAGATTTGAAATTTCAATTTCAAGCCAATTTTTTCTGGCACTCCACTCCAAAATCCACAGGTCCAAAGAGATGTGTTGGTATCATCTCCCACTCTCCAGGACCTGATCAGATGTTGATTACTCACATCATCATCATCATCATCATCATCATCATCATCATCATCATCATCATCATCATCACTTTATTAGCTGCTGGAGAAACCTGCTCTCTGATTGTCAAGCGGTCATAATGTTGGATCTGATTAATGTAGACTGGTCCCCTCAGGCTGGGGTTAGTGCTTCAGTCCATCAGAAAGTGATGAACACAACACCTAAAAATAAAACAACAAAATCAGCCCATTAGGCAACAAACCAAATATATGATCAAATAATAGAAATTTCAACTATATGAACCATTTAGATAAGACATCATTCAGTTTCTTTGCAAACAATTAAAAGTCAAATAAGGACAATTAAAAAAAGAAATGCAGCATGACCTTAATGTGTGCAGTTAGGAGATTGGACCTTTTTTTTTATATTTAGTTTGTTACGATAATCTCCTAAAACAGCGACATCATAGTTTTCTTTATCAGTCACATCAGTTGTAAAATTGCACAAAGTGAATAAACTCTTTTCATAAATGTTATTTTGTCTAAATGTTTCCCCATTGGCTCATTGACACCCACTGACCCCATTTGCACTTGTCAAAATTGGATTCTGCCAGCTGTGAATCACTGTCATAATGATCAAAATCCAAATAATCAGTATGTTGATCAAGTACTGATATTTAATCACAAATCAAAGTCACTTAAATCCGTCCAAGGTTCAGTTTAAGCACTGACAGACAACACATCACCTGTCATAGAACAGAGGATCATAACGTCGTCATCCTACACTGCAAAACTGATTTCTAGGAAAGTTGAAAAAAGTCTTGTTTTAAGACATTTGAACTTATTTTTAGTCTCAAAAGAAAATAATTATTTCAGCCCTACTTGAAATAAGCCAAATCTTCTTAAATATGGTAATATTTTCTAACTTTGTGCAAATAAATTAGCCAATTGGGTCAGCAAAAGTTGATTGGCTAGAATTCTTTAAAACTAGCTAATTATTCTAAATGCAGACTTTTTTTTCCTATTTTTAAGGAATTTAGCAAGCAGCTTTTGCTGACCCCATTGGCAGATTTTTTAATTTTTTATTTTTTGCTCAAATCTAGAAAATTTTACCATATTTAAGAAAATTTGGCTAATTTCAAGTAGGGCTGTAAGAATATATTTTATTTTCAAATTAAAAATAAGATAAACATCTAAAAACAAGACTTTTTAAAACTTTCAGTTTTTGCAGTATAGACTTCAAATGAGGGTTCACATTTATAAGATTGATAACCTTTTACACAACACAGCAAAAAGTTAATCACACAGTAATGTAAGGAGCAATTGGAAGTTTTCTTTGTTTAACCCTTTAAAGCCTGAAATATCTAATAATAATGATGAATAGTCTAGTTTATAAAATGGTTTGGTTTAAACTTCACTCGCTCGTGTTTGAAGGAAGAAGAAGGATGAGAACAATCCCAAGAACACCATCCCAACCATGAAGCATGGAGGGGGAACCGTAACATTGTGGGGTGTTTTTCTGCAATGGGGACAGGGTGACTGCACCATATTGAGGGAAGGATGGATGGGGACATGTATCAGTAGATTTTAGTTAACAACCTCCTCAGTAGAGCATTGAAGATGAGTTGTGGTCTTCCAGCATGACAATGACCTGAAATACTGCCAGGGAGGAGGCTCCCTATAAGCATTTCAAGGTCCTAGTGGACTAGTCTCCAGACCTGAACCCAATAGAAACTCTGTGTAGGAGCTGAAACTGTGTTGCCCAGCAACAGCTCCAAAACCTGAAAGATGTGAAGATCTGAATAGAGGAGTGGGTCAGAATCCCTGCTGCAGCAATGGTAACCTGCAGGAACTAAAAGAAACGTCTGACCAAAGTTTCTGTAAGTTCTATTTTTCTGTTGTATCAAACACTTATTTCATGCTATAAAATGCAAATTAATTATTTAAAGTTTTAAGATTTATTTTTAAGCCATACAATACGATTTTCTGGATTTTTTCAACTTTAGCTTCTGTCTCTAAAGTTGAGATGTTCCTACAGGCCTCCCAACTCTAGCTTAAAAAATTGGCCGTGTAGCAAATATTCATTTACTCCACTGTTCAGTTTAAGATATTTTTTAAATTGAATTTAAAGAAGATATAACTTCCACCCCCACCCCACCCCCTCTGGTGTTTACTGTGAGCATCACTGTGAGCTTTTCTCCATGGGGCTGTTCACCCTAAAAACTGCAGCGTTGCATCTTCAAAACCAGAATTCAGAGTCTAAACCTACAAACCAGTTAACAGCCTGTGCTAAGATGTTTTAAACCTAATGCATTAGCTTTAGAGGTCTGAAAAATCTCGTTCACCGTTGCTGACAGATGGAAACCAGCCCATGTTGGATCAGACGGCGCTCAACTCAGATCACTCCCACCGTTTTCAGCAGTGACAGGAAACGCACCCTGATGGAAAACTGCTTTTATTTATAACAAGCTTTTGTCCTATTCAGGTTAAGATGAAAGCATACGGGGCAGCAGAGTGTAAATAGTGCCAAATTTAATAAGAAACATTCACAGCTATTCTTGTGGAAAACACAGGAATCTTTGGTACTAATTAGAAACGTGTATTTTCCGTCAGCAAGGAAATGGTTAAATGTTGTTTTTCTAACCTTGTTATTGCTCGGGGAGCCCACGGGCACCGCGCAGGGAGGATTTATTTCACTAATATTGATTAAACTAATTACACATTACTGATTATGTGCTAAAAACAGGGAATGGCCATGCATCTTTCTTTGTCAAAACAATGGAGCCAAAATCCTGTTCCCTAAAACACATCGTTTAATCTGGAGGCATTATCAAATTAGACATCAAGGGAATTAGGCACAATTAATTCAGAAGACATATCACTAATCTGGGATACAAAAGCCCTTTCTCATGCGGTTCTTCTTGTGGTGTAATTAAATAAACCCAAGTATCGACAAGTCTCTGAACGCCACAACTTTCATGACTTTTTACATGACACAAAACTACTTATGTCTCTGAGGAAACACAGTACTCGTTTATTGATTCCAAAAGGTGCTTTAATTGTGATATTTAAATACATTTTGGGCTGAGACTGCAGAATTCTTGCATTGAATTCAGTATTGTGGAGTTTAGTATCTGATTTCACAGAGAGACTGACAGAGAGGAGAGCAGGGATCGATATGTTAGAGAGGTGGCTCTCTGCTGCTTACATTAAATTTATTCACGTCCGTGTGATGAAGTGAACTGAAAGAGGGTCAAGCCTTAATGATCTGTTAGAACTCACTGTGATCCTGACAGGATGGACCTTTAAAATGTGCTCAACCTTCAGGCTGGATGCATTAAACTGATAAAGTGCAGCCAACATGCGTATCTGCCATGGTTTTATTCTGTTGTTAACATAATCTAGAAGTGCTGAATGAAAACAGTAGAGTAAAATCCAGCTAAACTGAGCCTAGAATCAACTCTAATTCATCATGAGTTCATATGTTGGGCTTTGCAAATAACTAATCATATTTGTATTTTGTTTCTGATTCCAAACAATAAAAAAAAAAGACAAAAAAATTGATATTTTACTGTATGATGTTTATTCTGTTTTCTTTTGCTTCACAAAGCATGCTCTTATTTTGGCCCTTCTGAAGGCTATTGTAAATTTAAACAGCCTTAATTGTGTGTCAACTAAAAACCAGTGAAAATAAAAGACATTAAGTCCCTATTATAGCATAATGTTCCAGCTACAAAATGATGCTAAATTTCCTGCAGGTCTCTGGTCTTCAAACCATTTTGGTTGTTTTCTTGTATGTTTTGATCTATTTAATTTCTCTCAAAACATTTTATTATAATTTAGATTTTGACTTTGGCACCACATTTACATTCCTGTCATTTCCTGGTGAGGCAGTCTGAAGCATCTACCTTCACTGTGTAATGCACTCTGGTGAACATTCAGGGTGCAGAAATTAAAGTAGTGGATACCCTTAAGTACCTGAGTGTCCACTTCAACAATAAACTGAACTGGTCCCACAACACAGACGCTCTATATAAGAAGGGCCAAAGCCGCCTCCACCTCCTGAGGAGGACTTTTTACCACTCTGTTGTTGGCTTTACTGTCCACTACGCTGTGGTCTGCTGGGGAGCAGGCTGCTCTGACCATGACTGGAGGAAACTGAACAAGCTGGTTAGGAGAGCCAGCTCAGCTCTTGGCTGTCCACTGGACTCTGTGGAGGAGGTGGGTGAGAGAAGGATGTTGGTGAAGCTGACCTCCATCCACCTGCCTGTGAGGGCTCTGAGCAGCTCCTTCAGTAGCAGATTGAAACATCCTCAATGTAAAACAGAGCGTTACCGCAGATCATTTATTCCCACGGCTGTAAGGCTGTACAACTCTACTGTTTAGTTTCATTCTGATCTAACTCAGTAGGGTCTGTGTAATGGTCATATCGGTACATTTCCGTACAGTTTGTTAATTCACTATTGCATCTGTTTTTATATTGATATTCTAATATCAGTTGATTTCAGTACAGCCCTGTAAATTCACATCTATTTTATCTCATCCCTTATATTGTCTGTGTGTCATCGTGTGACATTCGTGTGTCATTACTTGCTTTTTATTCTTGTGTGTATGCTGCTGTGACAAGTGAATTTCCCCTCTGTGGGATCAATAAAGTAATTCTATTCTATTCTTTGATGTTAATTTGAACGTACAGATAGTGCACATTCCTGGATTAGGATGTATAAATATTAAAGTATTAGATATTTTCCCCCAGCGCTTTATTAGCCTGGTGGTCCGCCTCGCTTTCCATGCCCCCCCGCCAGACTAAGGGCCTCAGAGTCTACCAGGATTGCCGGGAGAGGAAAGCTAACAGCTGCTAACAGCGACTGCTACGAAACTAAAACTGAGCTAGTCCAGCTCTCTCTTGTTGGCTCTTTAGATGTAGTCCATATGACAGAAAACGCAAACGTGGATTTTATTTTAATACTGGGGCAGCATAGCTCTGTAGAAAGTGGTAATGCAACCGGAAATGGTCAGAACATCTGTTCGAGTCCGGTGATATGTCGGTATATGAGTCCCCCCATCGAGACGTGTCCCGACTCCTCCACCGGTTTGGCAGCACGGCGCTGGTTTCCATAGTTCTTCTGTTGCACGAGTAGAAGGACTCGGGGACGATTTCTCAACGAGTGCACGCTGCCTTGTGCGAGTGTGCTGCTGAACCGGTGGGGGGTCACATCTCCATGGGGCGACTCATACCAACATAACACCTGCTCGTTTGCGGGGCCAGGAGGCGAATTTGCTAAATCTAAGATCTAGGGTAAAGTCTCGCCTTTCTCGCCTCTGATTTGCTACAAGCGCTCTCCTACGATTGGCTGTAGGGCTTTCAGGAAAGCTCCCGCCTTTCTTGCATCTGGTTGGCCTCCGAAGGACCTCCGAGCGGCTTTGCCTTCGTCTGCCCTTCTCACTTGCAGAGCAACTGATGTGGATGTGGATACATGAGCAGAGGTAAATGTAATTTTATTATCTTGCATTAACATTAACTATATATATGTGTGTGTATGTGTGTGTGTGTGTGTGTGCGTGCATGTGTGTGTGTGTGCATGTATACATTTTTAATGTAGCTCCACAATAAAACTCAGAGTTTTGCATTAACAAAGTCCATCTATTTAAATTCACATGACTGTATCTGCAACATTGTTCTGGTTCAACAAAGATTATCCTTTTGCCGTTTCTACACTTCATCCAGTGAGACACACATCAAACACACACAAGAAAAATAAAGAATAGAAGCTTTCACATTTTTTTCTAAAGAAGCGTCAGCAGCTATTGTGAACTATTTGAGGGCACGAGTGTATAAAAAACACAAGATCTAAACAAAAATTACAACAAATCTACTGAAAAATAGGGAAAAATCCAATGTTTGACAACTATCTGGAAATTAAACAGTGATGAAGAAATCTCTGTAGCTACAAATATGAATATTTGAATTAACTAATGATAATTTTTCTCATTTACGGTCACTATTGTATGTATGTTCATACAGTTTGATCATTTGGCCAATAAAACAGGTGATTTTTTTTCCTAATAAATGAGCAGCTAGGTGTTTCATTGTAGAATGATTGGTAGTGAATTAGTAAAAATCATCTAAAGTCCAATAAAAAAAGAAAACATCTTTAGAAAGTCTGAAGATTTAGAAGTCAACTAAATATATCATTCTAAAAATATAGATTTGTTTTCCAATAACACAGTGTAAAGGGTGATAAGTTAACACAACTTAAATAAACACATCTGTAAATTCATTACATCTCAAATATTCAACCAGCTGAAGTGTTTTTACTTAATCCCCCATCTCTGTAGGTCCTTGTCCCTCTTTAAACAGTCCTGATTTGATCTGTTTCTACAGCCTGTTTTCTGCCTGCAGCTGCTGACCGTCTTAGACAAGCAGTTGCCACAAAATGAACACAATTATATATCATCTAAAAACAGATTCACGCACTGTAACTGTGATTATAATCATGTCACTCCTGTCAGATTCTTCTGACACGCTGGAGTGTGAATGTTTGAACGTCTATAATTAGTTAACAGGTGGAATCCATTACTGCTGTCCAACTCATTAAACACACACACACACACACACACACACACACACACACACACACACACACACACACACACACACACACACACAAACTATCGTAGAAATGAGTTTAAGTTCTTAAAATCATGCTGGACTGAGACATCGTGTGCTTTTTAGAAAACCAGCATTTTATCAATTCAAGTTTGCATGCATTTTTCCAATTACAAAGGGATTATTTGAAGGATGTCAACCAATTACTTGTTCAAACCTCAGAGGAGATGAGGTCCAGAGAGGAGGAGGGAAAAGAGTGAAGGAAAGAAGAAAAAAAGTCAAAAGTAGTGCTGATAAAATGAGACAAAAGCAGAGCCAGCAGACTGGAGGGTAGATTAGGCAGGAGGTAGACTGTTTCATTGCTGCCACCAGCAACAAATCCCCCAATAATAAGTGAACCCAATTTCATCTGAGTGGCACAATAAAAAAGAAGAAGAAGAAGAAGAAGGAAATGCAGCTTAGGCATCAAAGCTTGAAAAATCCCTCTGTGCTCAGGAGCTGGATGCCAGTGGTCGTCTTCCTTGTTATGGTAGATCTTATCAATGATGGAGGGTGGGGGGTGCGTTTTGTTGGAAGGATTACCCTGGCTTTGAGAAAGAAGATATTCATTAACTCCTGTCGACATCTCACAAAGCGATCATAATCCCACAGAGGAGCAGTGGATGGAGCATGCGGACCAGAACCCGAGCGCTCTGCTGCTCAGTGGAGAGACATGCCAGAGGTTCTCTTACGGAACAGCAAATACAAGGGGCGCTTAGGCAGTAAATACAATCATATTGTGACCACGAGTCATGCACTCTGTAGGCATGTAGCATCATGGGGTTTTCAGCTGGTTTCCGAGGTGCGTTTTGAAGCGTGTGTTAAATCTCTTGTCACCATCGGTCATAATCTGAGCTGCGGTTCCCTGAACAAGTCACAGCCTGACTGAGCCTAACTGACTGCAGGCAAACGTGTCAAGTCCTCCCGTTGGACCTGAACCATCTTTTCTTTTAAGATAAGAGTTTGGTGACAAGCTTTCAGATCAATAGACACAATTCATGGTTGGTGGTGGGTAATTTGCAAGTCAATGGGGATCCTTCAAGATGCATCAGGAAACTTGGCTTCAAGTTTTCTGCCTTCATCTGCAACAGTCAAATGCTTTCAGACTGCTGGCAAAAAATTACAAGCTACATTTGTGAAGGAGTTTGAAAACATTTGCAGGAGCTCTAAAATTCCTAGCATGAGTTGCAGGACCTCGCTTTCATTTCACTGGAATTCTGAATATGTGCATGGCAAACGTCCTCTCAAACAGTCACCATGCACATCTGGAACCGTTCATAATGGGCTTTTAATGACAAGGCAAGAAATTTGTGACCAAACTGGGAGGAGGTGGTGACAAAACCGCAAATAAAATGGAGGCAAATTGTGACAATTTGCAGTGTTGCAAATTGTTTCAGTTTGCCCCACATGACCTGGCCATATTCAAGTGTCCTATACATCAATTCAGTTTTAAATCCAAGTGAAAATTCATATTTTCTTACAATTTTTTTCTCTCTAACTAGTCATCAGGAAAGAGGGTGGGATGACAACGTCTGAGGCTGTGATCCAGAACATGGAAATGGGTGGAAAATTGGGGTATTTTCAGATTGGTACATTACCTACAGTAATCAGACTCTGTACTGATGTTTTACAAATGACTTTACCTCCCAAACCCCATCTCTTGTGGGTAGAGATTATAAATACAAACTCTCCTCTGCAGAGTGTCTGAGAGGGTGAAAAGCTCAGAATAGTCAATTTTCTTTAAAACGAGGTGAGAGGGTTTATGCATCTAGTAAAGATGTTTTCTCTCCACTGGAAGGTGTTTAAGACATGCACCACTAGAAGGAGACCTCACTGCAGACCCATGACCAGATATTATCTTACAAACACCGTGGAGTGACTCTGGATGAGCTGGAGGAGGTGGATGGACTATTCTTCTGGAGTGTTCCATTTCTTATCTTCTATTTCATCATCAGGAATTCAGATGTGTTGATATTTAAACATTGTGCCTTTGGACTTGCTGTTTCGTGAATGGTAATGGAATTACATTTTCCTGAAAAAAATCTGAAACTAAACTATGTTGGGACACATCCTGTAAACACGTCCCATGCCCTCCCCATGGTGACTGAATATCTGCTGTGTAATCTATAATTCTGTGTGAAGTTTTGACATTTACAACCAGTCTCTGTACCATCAGTCGTGGTGATGATACTAAATGCTTTTTGTTTCTTACAAAATGTCTTAAGGCTGTGCTAAAATTAGAAGAATTCATTTCACTGCCTGTTGTAGCAGATGAGTAGCATTAAAACTCCGACCTGCAGTCAGAACACTGTCCGCCTCTCCTCCTCCTCCTCCTCTCTCAACAGGCTATCTGCAGTGTCCACAACACCTTGATGAAATATGCATCAGCTGTCTCCACTCCTCCTGTTTCTCTGTCCTCCCCTCTTCCACTCACAGCCAAGCAGAAAAGTATTGCAACACCACGCTGCTGAAGATGTCAGCAGAGACAGGCGGCCATGCAGCGTGCACCAGGAATATCTGACCACTCTGACATTTGCCTTTTCATTATTTCTTGTTTAAACATGAATAAGAAATGCAGGCTTGGGTCCAACGTCAGGACCCAGTGAAGCTGGTTTATTGTTATTTCTGAATCCTGTATGCACCCACATTTTTTTTTTTATTAATCCACAATTTTTTTTTGTCATTAACCTCACACTATTCACATGGGAGTAGAGAAACAGTCTTTGTTTTTATAAAACAGACATGTTTTAAATTTAAAATAAAAGTTTTACTTTGCATTTACAAGCTATTTTACGTGTGTAATTTCATCCCAGTTGTCTCACTCAGTGATGGGGATGCTCAGGATGCTGCAATCTTTTCATTGGCATAAACTGATATTCTAAAATTAAAATGTACCGTAATATAAACTGATATTTTTTTGTGGAAAATTTTCAGGTCAGTCTTCATGAGCATTTTTCACAGAAACTGGAAAGATTTAGGTAACAACCAGAAAATAGTGTTGTCTAAGCCTGAAAAACATTATAGCAGTTTATGCAAACCCTACTTGATAAACCTTTACATCACCATCAGCTTTACACTATTTTAACTGATTTCTAGAGTTATATAATCCTCCAGCAATCACACCAACAGCTGCTACTGCTGCAGACTAGGGATGCAACACAAGACTGGGGTTTACTGGATTAATGTGGCATGAATGATGGTGTGATGTTTTATAAATACTTTTGAGAATTATGTTTTAAGATCGTGATCCTGCTGAAAACTGACTTCCCTCTAAAAATGTTTGCACTGAAATGCAGAGAATTTGTGTTATTGATTGTTCAGTTATCATTAATTTAAGATGTGTTTAGCATGTAGTCATGATCATTTTAAAATGAGGCAGAGGAGACTGAACAAGGCTTGAAAGACAAACAAAACCTCTCTTGTTAAAAGGACAGTGTTCCACTTCTTCTGGTTGTGTTGCTTGTATCCATTTATTTCTTAGTTCGGATGTTTCTGGTGGATTAAGTGTGAAAAAGGTCTCTTGAGCTGCTTCAGCTCAACGTTCAGTGGTTTTGATGGAGGCTACTGTCTTGTTCTGTGAACACTTCACCTAAAACAGGTGTCATTTGATCAAAAATAAAAACAAATCCACACATATGCTACACAAATGTAAGATTTCTTTGTATTGTGCTCAACATTTCCCATTTTTAAATAAAAAAAAATGACATTTTACTGCATTGTTGTTTGGACTCATGAGTAAAAAAACCTTTACACAGACATTTGTTAAAAGTATCTGCATCATGACAAAATGGTCATTTTCTAGTTAAAGCAGAGGGCTGCACAAAACCCCTCTGACGGCCACAAATGGCCTGTGGACCACATATTGGACACCTCTGCACTAAAGCTTGTAATGACATTTTTTGTTACAATGTGACATGAAGTTGTAAATATTTCAGTATTTTTATTGAATTAGTCTTGTTGTCCAAGATTTACCACATTATTATACTACAGTATAAAACCAGGCTAAATGTTGGATTAAAGATGACATCATATCATCCGTTGAGTCTAAAACATGTTAATAAGCCATTTCTGTTCTTTAATTTGCATTAAAACTAATTAATAGTCAACAGAGACTTTTATTGAATTAGAAAATGATTTTTTGTTTCACATGGAGGAATATTCTGATAATGAAATCGCCTAACGTTGAACTTTCTTGTTCATGTTGTAAAAGTAAGTTTTCAAACATCTTTTTATGACTTACACCACAGTTATGTTAACTGTTCCCACAGTATGTAATTTTCATCAGCTAATAGGGAAATATAAAATAATTGCACACCTTCAAGGAGAACAAAGGCCTGCCAATCATCTTTAGAAATCTTCCTGAATGAAACGTGAAGTCACATCAGTGTCTCGTCTTACACAAATCGCTTTAATTGATTCGCTATTCATCTCCCGCCTCAGTGATTAGGCCTATTAAAGCTCTTTTAATGGGACAATCTTATTCTGGTGATTGATATTTGGGGAAAAGAAAGTACAGCTCCTTGGGGGACGGACTGTACCAGAGTTTGCAAAAAAAAAAAAAAAATGGCAATTTAGAAAATGTCTGCACTAGACTTGAAACACAAGGGGGGAGGAAAAAGTCGGGCTATTAGAGAGGGCTGTTTGAAATGACTAAATCAATGCGTTGGAAAGCCTTTAGAAATTTGCATAAGTAATTATTTGGTTGACAGATATTTACGTGTTGCTTTTTGTGTTTATGTAACAAGTTACTAATTATTAAACACTTGTTTTTAATTACATCGGAGGCAAAAATTGGAAATACAGCTGTGATCAGTCATCGGACGAGTTTGGACGAGTATAGGTGAATCCAAGCTTGTAGTTAACACAGCATAAACATGATTTATTTGTATAAATGTATCTTTTTTAGTGTTTTTTAATGCTTTAAGCACAAAAAATTCAAGTATAGGAATATTCAGTGTTTTATGCAGGAAACAGGTGGAGCTCCAGGCTATGGAGCCAGAAAGACCTCCTTCAGTTCTCATGCCTGTAGGTGAGGCCTCTGGCAGGTTCAGTGGAGAGATGCTCAAATGTATGTGTGTGTTTGCATAGTCACGTGTATAATCGAGACCATTGCTCATACACTGAGTGTATACACATTAAGAGAACTACAGTTGATTATTTCTGTTAAAATGCTGCACTAGTATCATCTTAGCAGACCTTACTGCAGCAAAAACCATTTATATGACCCAGAAAAACAAAGTTGATCAGATCTAGTCCATTATATGCTGTAAGGAAACTGCAACCATAAGGAAGAGAAAATGTAATGCAAGATGGAGTTTTGTTACATTTGAATTGTCACAAATCTGGTTTTCATTGATCAATATAAACCTGAATATGGCTCCCCCTGGTGTCATTTTAAATCACTGCCGGAAAAACGTTTTGTTTCTGCTCAGAAACACCTAAATCTAACTGTTGAAAGGTCTCCTCAGCCTTCATAGTTTTCTACTGGAGCGGTTATTTACTCCTTCAAATGAATCAGCTGTGTTCAAGCAGGGAGAGTTCAAACAAAAGCAGGAATCATGAGCTAAAAACACTCACTAGCATAACTAGCCACTTTGGGATAGCTTAACCCTCGCGAGATACGTGGCTTTCTGAGACTTCCGGGGCACCGGACTGGAGAATCAGATCTTGCAATCGTAGTATTCCGGATCTTAGCAGCAAATGGGGCTAAGTGACTTTTCATGAACCTTGACGCCTCGCTTCGCCTTCTTCCGCTTATCCGGGTCCGGGTCGCGGGGGCAGCATTCCAAGTCGGGCAGCCCAGGCCATTTTCTCCCCGGCCAAGTCCACCAGCTCCTCAGCTGGGACGCCCAGGCGTTCCCAGGCCAAACTGAAGATGTATTTCCTCCAGCTTGTCCTGGGTCGACCTGGGGGCCTCCTGCCGGCAGGACATGTAGAACACCTCCCGAGGGAGGCGTCCAGGAGGCATCCTAACCAGATGCCCGAACCACCTCAATTGGCTCCTTTCGATATGGAGGAGCAGCGGTTCTACTCCGAGTCTCTCCCGGATGTCCGAGCTCCTCACCCTATCCCTAAGGCTGAGCCCGGCCACCCTGCGGAGGAAACCCATTTCAGCCGCTTGTATCCGCGATCTCGTTCTTTCGGTCATTACCCAAAGCTCATGACCATAGGTGAGGATTGGGATGTAGACCGACCGGTAAATCGAGAGCCTTGCTTTCTGGCTCAGCTCCCTCTTCATCACAACTGATCGGTTCAGCGTCCGCATCACTGCAGACGCTGCCCCAATCCGCCTGTCAATCTCCCGCTCCCTCCTTCCCTCACTCGTGAACAAGACCCCGAGATACTTGAACTCCTCCACTTGAGGCAGGACCTCTCTCCCGACCTGGAGTTGGCAATCCACCTTTTTCTGGTCAAGAACCATGACCTCAGACTTGGAGGTGCTGATCCTCATCCCAGCCGCTTCACACTCGGCTGCGAACCTCCCCAGCAAGAGCTGAAGGTCAGAGCTCAATGAACCTTGTAAAAGGTCAAAATTTTAAAATGTGAAAAAGTTGCAAAGTATGCCTTTAAATAATGCTGATAAACTCTGTGAATGTGTGTAAGGAGTCTCCTGACTTTTGCAGCATTTTCTTTAAAAAAAAAACATCTGACGTCCCACAGCAGACATACTGAGATGAATTTTTGTGTGGACCAGAGTCCACCACTAACAGACCATTTATAAAACTCCCTCATGCTGTGTTGCACCTGGTACAACATTTACCTGCAAAGTCTCCGATCAGCCTGAGTTTATTTGAGGTTTCACCACAGAAAACCACATGTGGGATAAATCGTCATGCTGAATTACTAAATCCTCTCATGTTGACTCGTTATAGGTGGAGCTACAGGAGTGAGAAATGATGCCAGATGTCAACAGTGATGCAGAGTTTTATTTCTTAGCTGCAGCTAAGGAAAGAAAAAGGGTAGAGAATAATATTTCTACCTTTGTTTAAATGCAAAATCCATTGAATGAATGAAACGCTTGGAGTATAAGCAGGATTTCCCACTATGAGCGTTTTCCCTGGAGTAAGAGATGGGTGGGAAGCTGGAGAAGATGGTGTCATGTTCCACTTGAGTAGGTGGATTAAGGGAGAGAGTAAAGAGAAGCCCTCTGATAATTCCTTATGTTTATTTCACAGCACAACTCCTCCGGTTGGCCGTGTGGTGTTATTTTATTATATTTTACTGTATCGCTGACCTCCAAGGTAAGGCTAAAAGCTCTCTGAAGTATTAGATATCAATCAGCCGGCTTGTTTTTTCCTCTGTATATTTCCGATATCCGTCTTCATCTCTTGTTTTCCCACCTCCTGACTAGATTTCCTCATATTGATTTATTTCTCCTTGCTTGTGCTTTCAGTCTGTATCTCACAGAGCCTCCTCACGTCTTGCTCTTACTTTGTTATGTAAGCACCGCTCTCCTTTTATCTCCCTTCTCACTTGTTTTTTTTAATTGTATTATTATTATTGCCATGGCAATCTGAAGCAGACATCATGGCAATGAGTTTCACATCTCTTAACTCTATAATTAATCTCCAGGATTGATCCGTGGCTCACAATTGATGCAATTTACTGATGACTTATCCCACAATGTGTTATTTTCACTGCTGTGGTATTCAAGTCCTCAATGCTCTTCATGTTCTCTGCATAATGTTGCATCTCCCTCTGTTGGGTTTAGGAAGAAACACTCAGACGAGTGCTGTGGAGTGGACTGCTGTTGCCTGAAAAACTTTCTGCTTATACATTCCACTTGTTCTAACATCAGAAGTCATCGTGTTTAGGGGTTTTTCATCCTAGCTTGTCTCTTGTGGTGTTCAAAAACTGAAGGCCCGCTGACTCCAGCCTTTTGACTTTCACTCCACCATCTCCCAGCAGCCTGTTGCTATGGTTACCTCAGCTCAGCAGCAGGCCGATGCAGCAGCAGCAGTCTAATGTATGATACAACTCCCCCTTACTAAACACCACTGTATTTTCCACCACTCTGATGCCCCCATCACTTTCTGTTTCGTGGACAGGAAGGCGGAAATGGCACATTTGAATTATTACATGCGCATTTTTAGTTTTTGTGAAAGAGGCTCACAGGTTATAAGAGAGAAATGGGCAGCAGTTTAGCTCCACTTGACTTTATCAAACAGGTGCCCTTGGCCAAATGGGAGCACATTTCAGCACTGATGTCTTAAAGCAGACTGTTTATACAGGTTTCAAATTGATGCCAGCAGGGAGAAGATGGTGATGTGTGCAATGTGTCCTTGGAGGATTCATGGAGATTTCAGGTGGAGATGGAGGAAAGTGAAGGTAATTCAGAAGATACTGAATCTGCACAAAAAATAGCTGATTTAGAGAATTAGGGATAAATTATGGTAATGCAACTGGTTGAGGGTGACTTTCCTAGTCCTTTTCCCATCCCTGAGCCACCCAGTCCGGCTCCAGCAGCCCCTGAGCTACCCAGTCCAGCTCCAACTCTGTCACATCCTGTTCCCCCTGGTGTCCAGTCCTGTGCTTGTCTTCTTTGTGTTCTAATATTTCTCCTCGTCTCCCACAGGTGTTGTCCCTTTGTAATCCTGCCACCTGTGTCTCATCCCGCCATCACCTCCCTCTGTATATAGGCGTGCCTGTCTCGTCTGTGTTTTGTCAGATCCTTGTTTCCCAGCCTGTTGTGTGTGGGAAATAAAGACATTGAACGTCATTCTACCTGCTGCTCGTCCCTTTTCGCCTGCACAAGGTTTCTGCTCTATACGCGCCATCAGAAACCTAACATGATGTGAAACTCCCAGTCTCCCACATCATGAAGGTTCTGGGTTAGATGAGATCTGGTGACTGTGGAGGTAGTTGAAGTCCAGTTAACTCATTTTCAAGTTCAAAAAACTAGTTTGAGATGACCTGGGCTTTCAGACATGGAGCATTGTCCTGCTGGAAGTAGCTTCAGAAGATGGTCCACTGTGGTCATAAAGGGATGGACATGGTCAGCAACAATACTCAGGTAGGCTGTGGAGGTTAAACCAGGATCAGTTGGTACTAAGGGACTCAAAGGATCAAGAAAACCTCCCCCACATTGTTGCACCACCAGCAGCATACTGAC
Source organism: Callopanchax toddi (assembly GCA_006937965.1). Classification (NCBI taxonomy): domain Eukaryota; kingdom Metazoa; phylum Chordata; class Actinopteri; order Cyprinodontiformes; family Nothobranchiidae; genus Callopanchax; species Callopanchax toddi. The sequence goes on along the minus strand of SSNR01000022.1, from coordinate 1,327,401 downwards.
ACAAGGCAGGATGGATCCATGCTTTCATGATGTTGAGACCAAATTCTGACCTCAAAATATCTGAAGGTTGCAGCTGAAATTGAGACTTGTCAGACCAGGAAACGTTTTCCAGTCTCTTCTGGTCCAGTTCTGGTGATCCTGTGTGAATCATAGACCTGGTATCCTGATAGCTGATAGGAGAGACGCTTGGTGTGGTCTTCTGCTGCTGTAGTCCATCTGTTCTACGTGTTGTGGTTCAGAGCTGGTCTTCTGCAGACCTTGGTTGGAGTGAGCTAATACTGTTCTTTTTCTATTATCAGAAATCCTTTAAATCTACAGAACAACCGCTCATTCTCTGTAAAACATGGAGATGATCGTGGATGAAAATCCCTGTAAATCAGGAGTTTCTGAACCACTCTGACCAGCCGATCTAGCACCAACAGTTACGCCATATTCAGAGTCACATAAAGGGACATTTTGAAGTGGTGTTCTACCAGTTATTTCTCTACAACAAGGACCATATTCTTTTCAACTGAACAATGTCTAAATTACTTTGTAAGCACAGCTGGAGCTGCATAAACACCATAAACTAAACAAATGGTCTCGTGCTAAATTGTGGAGGTTCACAAACAGGTAGTATAGCATTCTAATGCACCAGTATGACTTTTTAAAAGTTGTTTTAAATACCTGAAAATTAGGCGATAGTTTATCTGCGTTTTGCAGCAGCGTCAGGACTACTTCCTGTTTATAGAGACACTCCCTACTTTGAGTGATGTCATTGGTGGATATGGTCCTTAATGTAGGCAAATAACTGATGATGCTCGACTAAAAATGTACAAACATCTCTTTAAGTCTCATTTCTGCTCCATTCTGATCCTCAGCTTGAACTCCAGAAAGTCTTCTTGTTTGCTGTTGTGTGATTTATGGCTTTCATCTCCCTGTTCTTAGCTGTTAGCTCATCAATCAAGTCTCTGTTTCTCCAAACTAAGGTTGTTTAAACAGAAACCGCCTTCAAAAGATCTGAACTTGAGTTTTAGTATAACGTTGAGCTATATGCTAATGTAATCAACGTTGTCTCATTTGAATAAAATGTACTGCAATGGAACAAAAACCTTCCCACTAACCAGAGTTTTGATGATGTGATTACATAGAGATGTCAACACAAAATCTCAGTATAATACCCACTATGGAATAAATCACCTGCAGAGGCGCAGCGCTGTGTAGCATCTTGAAATATTATTCAAGCTAATCAGGAATCTGGCTCTGATCCCACCTGAAGAAAGACAAAACACTGACTCAAGACCATCAAATGTATCCAGCCGCTTGTTACAGAACCTACATAAACACAATATGAACTAAATCCACTAAAATCAAATTAATTACACGCTGCTTTGTGATTCCCTCTGCCTGTTTGGATAATGAGGTCATGAGTTATTTAAAGTCACTGGCAACAAAAAAGGGGATCTTGCAGAGGGGAGGAAATCTCAATGTCTTCCTTTAGCCTCGGGCTCATTGTCAACCCTAACAGTTTCATGTAATATTAACATGTCAGAGCAGAGCAGAGCCTATCGCGCGGTAATCGCCGACGGTTAGGACTATTTTCCAGCACAGGGAGAACGAGGGTGCTTTGAGAATATCCCTATTTCTCACCCAGTGGCCTACATTCACAGACAGGTGGACCTCGGGCCGAACAATCCTTCCCCCAGGGCCATGTCTGATTTGGTTTCTGTCACAGTTGCAAAGGCTACAATTTCTCTCTTTTTCTCTCTCTCTCTCTCTTTATCCTGAGGCTCTACAGTGAGTTATTGTTGCCATGGTGATGCAATAAAAGCCTCTAATATCAGAGTGCATTTATAGAACGACTACCATCAATGCCATCAGAGCGCATAATGCTGCAAACACATGCAGTGTGTTTCTTCAGGTGTTCTGAGATATTTTCACGTCTTGTGCTTGTGTACTATGCAGCAGCATTAAAAAAAATTTGTGTGCATTTAGTTGCAAAAATCACAAACAATGACTGTGTAAAGCAAAGGAACGACACACTTTGGATAATTTACAGTTTCAAACTTTCTTTCAAAAAGAAAAACTTTTGTAAAGAGAACTATGTTGAAAGAACAATACATACTAGTACGATAAATAAAAAATACTCATGAAAAATGGAACAAATAAACAGGTAGCTAAGTTCTAAAGCTTAAACAATCCCATTATTATAGCAGCAGCTATTTAAAAGATAACTTTGTTTGCTACATTTGTGCAGCACAATGACGTCATCTCCCTGTGCTTTTTGTGCTGATTGTAATCTCACATCGATCAAACCAAAAGCTTTTGTTGTTCAGCTGCTTTAAAAAGAACTGAGCTGTTTAAGATGCAGCTGGTAGATCCTCTATTGCCCTGTTTTTGAAATGTCAAAGAAAACACAAATCAAAGTGAGAAACACCTCGGTTTCATTCTGCTCAGTCAACCAAGACTTTCTATTTACCTACTCACAAAGATTTCTTCTTGAATCAAGTGGTTGTATTATTTAAATGATTGGACAGAATTTAAAGCAAGAACCCCTTACAGGTACTGGAATAGTGATTTACTGACCTTGTGACCATATACAGGATAAAACGAGTAGTAAAGTTATGGGGTGGGATCAATAAAGTTGTCCCAGTTTTTGGAGCGAAGAGTTTAAACCAATTAATTTTGTTGGTAAATAACATTTATAGCAATGAAAGTCAAAAAAACCACCTAAAGAGTTTCCTAAAAATACACTTCATGGCCAAAAGTATTGGGACAGCCCTACAAATCAGTGAATTGATATTGAGTTTCAGTGAAAGACATGGATGAGTGAGTTTGGAGTGGAGGAACCTGTCTGTCCTGGACAAATTCATGACTGGTCCAACCGAAAGGAACAAAACAGGATGAATTAGAGCAGTTCTCATCTATCTGACCTCACAAATCTGGAATAAAGGCTACAAATACCCATAAACACCCATCTAAACCTTGGGGAGAACCTATACCAGAAGAGCTGAATGTGTTTTAGCTGCAAATGCTGGCTTAACTTATATAAAGAACGGGATGTCATTAGAGCTCATGTGAGTGTTAAAGCGGCTCTCTGGAGCATTTTTCTCTGTACCAAAGTTTTCTAAATGTTTTAAATGATATTTCAGGTCTAAACTATGATCTATGGGTTGAGTTCCACAACATCTGTCATTCTGATGAAGACCCTCCTTCCTCCTAGAGACCCCTTTCCATTATTTCTTGCCGCCGACATTTTTCAGCCAATGAAATTCAAATGTCTGCATTCTCTCAACATGCACGCGCATCGACCAAACCTGTCCCAGTAGGGGGCGCTGTACTACAGGACGCTCCGTGTGTTTCTCTGCCGTCTCAGCTGTTCACTGAGGACTCACAGCTCATTTCTACTAAAAACCTACCCATTCCCCAGCTGAAGACGGGTTTATTTTTATTTTTAAACCTTTCACCTCACAGAATGGCAAGGCTTGACAGGATTATGCGTTTATTTTGGTCAGAAAGTTCATCCAGGGCCGAGTCAAGTTCAGCTTCAGAGTCCAGCAGCAGCTCTCTGCTAACAGAGCTAATATCAGAAGCAGCAGGGACAGAGAGGGCTCATCAGACCCTCGTAGTGTTGGAATAAGATTGTGAATTGTGAGTGATTAAACCCTACACATTAAGCGGTACAGTTCATGTCCGAAGTATATGCGTCGCGTGCACACGTGACCGGACACGCGTGTTGAGATGTTTTGAGGAGGAGCCTTTGGACGCTAGATTCAAAAACTGCTCTCTTGCTGAAATCCTCCGGAGTGCCGCTTTAAAGCAGACATCCAAACACTTTTAGCAAAAAAATATAGGTGACTAGTTTTTTTCTTATTTTCCTGGTGGTTTTTGGTGTAGCGTTTTCTCTTTTTTCCACATTGTCATTCCTCTCTTCCTTTATTTTAACAATCAATACTTACCTGTTTAGCGTGACTCTGTTACATCTCATACAGAATTGGCATTCTCAAATAAAATGTCTAATCCCCACAAAAAACCTGACAAAACATCAAAACTATTTAGCACAATCCTGATTTTCTAAATTCACACAAGAAAACAATAAATCACATAAAATAAACAATATGTTGAAAACTGTGTTAGTGCTACTGAAAATTGAAAACAGGGAGGATGTTTTGAGGTTAAAAATATAAATGTCAAAATACTTTTAAAAAACTGTTGAAATCTATTCCCCAAAAAAGTTGAGAGTAAGCAATTTCAAGAATAACCCGTAGAAGCAAACCCTGATCCTAAGTCTGATTTATCCAGTTTGTATGTATTACTATTGTAACTGAGGGTTATGAGTGTTCCTACTGAGTAAACTATAAAGAACAAGACATTTTATAGAAAATAAGGTGCTGTCCTTTACTATTTCTGTGGCACTGCAGAACTCAAAGAATTTCCTTCAGTTCTTCATAGTAGAGTCTCAAACATACACAACGTCTGAAACTTATCAAAATTGATTTTTTTTTTTGACATTTTTATTTTAATCTTGATATTTCCTACTTGTTTTATTTATTTCTCATTGGCCCTAATACGTACTCCTTGACAGTAAACACTCGTCTATCTGTTGTAAAGGTTCTAGCTTTTGTTCTAAAATATAAAGCTCAGTTTTCTTAGTGTTCAAGATCAGAGAAAACAGAAGACATGCAGAGGAGGAATCTACTAATCCCTTGTTTTCCTGAACCAAAACTCTTAACAGCAGAACCACTAAAGCTCTCAGGCATTTGGAGTAAAAAGTGAAAATGAAGTGGAAGTCCTTCCACCCACCTGCAGCAGAAACATAAATTGATCAGTCGGTTTGTTTGGACTTGATTTCAGAGAGCATCAGTGTCTGCGTTCTGGCTTAGCTGAGCTGTGAAGATAATTATATCTCAATACATTCTGACAAGGTGATGTGGTGTGTAAAATAATAATCTGACGAGCGAGGTTTGTCTCAGAGGTGTGAAAGGATAAATCACAGTTCTTACATACACCAGCGCCTTTGAGTTTCCCTCTCTCTCTCTCCGTTGGTTCCTCTCTTTCTCTCTGTGTCTTTTGGCCTGCAGTCAGAGGCATAGAGGGCGCCATGACAACAGCTTTATTAATCACATCAATCATCTGTACCGCCACGACGACCAAAGGGAGCTCTAATCGCTTCTCACCAAGCGGACTATTTCTTTCCTGAGAGGCTCGTTGCAGTCTGCACTAACTTGATGTGTGTCAGTGTGTATGAGCTTGTACAGTATGTGGGAGGAAATCTGATTGTCAGTGTAGTCTGTGTGCGCACTCAGGGCACATGAGGAAAGAAGGCGTCGCCTTCAACCTGTTTATTACCACTGCCCTCAAAACTTTGTAACTCCACTTTATTTTGAAGGAGCAGTAAAAGGTTCCTGCCAGCTTCCTGATACCTGAAAACACAACCTGCCTTTAGATTTTCTGCTTTTTACTGAAGAAAATTGATGCTTTTCATTTCAGTAAATCAGTTTAGTCGTGAATTTGTTTCAGTAATATTTGAGCTGTTTTAACAAAAAATTTTTTCACTGTCAAACACATCAAAGTGTTAATTTGATCACATAATGATATAAATTGATTAAGACTTTCCTAAATTATTGTACAGAACTCCAGAAAAATGTCATGTTGCATAGCTAAGCTATGTTAGCATTTAGCTTTTGTAACAAAAAACAAACCCAGTATACAAGTCCAGACTTGAGTTTGACTCTAAAGTGTTGGTTCCTTATAGAGGTCCATATTACATTATGCAAAATTAATGGTCACATTTTCAAATTCGGAACAAAAATGAATATTTTTGATAGCATACTAGACCGTTAGTTCTGCTCTGCAGACTCTGGTCTAGCCACGCTCCATTGGAACCTTGGCAGCCCACTGATTGGTCCGATCAGTCTGGTACCGGGCCAATCACAACGATATAACGGTTTGATGGGCGGGATTAGCAGATGAAGGCAGAGCAGCGACTTTGAAATCAAACAACATGGCGGCAGCCTGAGAACTGTGTTCATTTGAAACGACTTTGTCATCAACTTTGGACGATTTGGGCTTTTCTCTAAGACATGAACAGATAGAGGCACTTAAGTCCTTTAATTTGAAAAAAGGTTGTATTGGCTGCTTTGCCAACAGGATACAGAAATGTTTAATTTACCAGCTGGTTTGGGTTGTTGCTAAATGGCTCTGATTGGTCCTACAATAATAAGTGAAGACAGTTTGACAACTGTTGATCCCACCCCCAAGAATGAGTCTTTTCAATGGGTCAAGGCCAGACTATAGTCTGGCTTGCCAGGCTATATTTTTGATACTAAATAATAGAAAACTGTCATCTGTTTTTCTATTCTTAAGTCTACTTGCAATAATTATGATGGTAATGAATTGAGGGAAGGCTTAGAATTTAGATGCATTTCATGTAAGAAAGTATAAAACAAAGTCCAACTAAATGCTATGTTTTTTACATACATTTAAATCAATTTAGTTCTAAAACAATCTAAAGTTCTAAAGTATAATATAAGTGCCATAAGTTCACTCTGTAACCCAACATGCAGTCATCCACTTATATCTACCTTGTGGGCAGCCGTGGCTCAGCTGGTGAAGACTGCTGGTCAGAGGGTGAGCAGTCCAGTCCCTGGTCTCAGCAGACCATGTGCTGAAGTATCTTTGGGTAAGGCTTTGAACCTCAAATCTGCTCAAGGTGCATCCAAATGGCTCCCCACTGCTCCTCTGGAATCGCTCAAATGCAGAGAAATAATTTCTCCCCAAGGGGATGATAAAGAATCATTTATTATTATCATTCAGAACCATAGAACCATCTTTCTCTACAGCCTCCTCCTCCAGCTAATCTAAAGGAATTCCAAGGTGGATCTAGGCCAGCTGTGAAATATAAAATATAACATTGTCTCTAGAGTCCTGAGTCCGCTCCAAGCTTTTCTTCTAGTGGGATATGTCTGAAACATGTCCCATGGTAGATGTCCAGATCTGATGCCCCAATAACCTCAACTGGCTCCTTTTGATGAGGAGGAGAAACAACTCCACTCTGAGCTTCTCATCCTGAGGGTGCATCAGAAACAAGCCCATTTTGGTTGTTTGAAATCTCATGTTTTGGTCCTCACCCACAGCTCATGACTGTAAGTGATAGCTGGGAAGTAGACTGATTGGTAAATTGACAGCTTTGCTTGAACTCTTTTACCAGATACCCATTCCAAACCTGGAGTTGGCAATCCACCCATTTCTATTTGAGGACTAATATCAAGGTGTTTTATGGATCAGTAGTTAAGACCATCTTTTTCATGCAACTTTACAAAATTGCTAGAATATCACTAGTTTCATGATAGATCAATTTGTGTGAATTCATCAGCAGTATTGTTGTTGTTTTGTTGTATCAGGACAAAACTCTGACATCAAAAGGTGGAAGCAAAAATTGCTTCTTTTTTTCTAGCCAAAGCACAGCAGTTTGGACCAACTTTATATTATCAGGTACAGCCATGGTAAACAGTGAAACCAGTGGTCCTTTGCATGGTTGATTAGCTGCTCTATACTCAGCCACTAGCTCTCCTTGCAGACAGCCTTCCTCTGATGTGGGTGGAATCAGCTGCTTGTCATTGCAGTGTGGTGTGAAGCTGTTAGATTTAATGATTTATCCAGGAGGCTGACGGGTGTGACAGCATCAACAACTAAATGACAGTCAGAAAAAAGGAGCCATGGTGCCACCTGAGGAAGTTTATTTTCAAAAAACAAATCAATGTTTTTGGACAATACAAACTGCCGGGCCTAAAACCCCCTCAACAACCTGGACAAGGCCGTCAAACGGAAAAGATTTTCACTGCTAAAAGAAGAACTGAACTCTCAGCACTCACTGAGAAGTACCTGACTGAAAAAGGGCCAAAAATACAAGTAAAAAAAGAGAAAAGAACAATAAAATGTTCCAGAGCCTCAGACTTAACCCTCTCACTAAAGAGTTGAATTGGTGTCACACCATGTAGTGGAAAAATGGGACACAAATGTTGCAGGATATAAAACATGCATCATGAAAACTGCACATTATAAATAATCTGAGTGAATAAAGCATGATATTTAAAGCAGGAGACAAAACATACAGGGCAGTAATAAAGGGTTGTGTAGCAACACGTTCAGGAATTTAGTCATGCATTCAGGTTAAAGTGAAATGTTGCAGTTCAGTTACATATATATATTTTATAATGAGTGGTGTTCATTTTGATTGATTAATTAATTAATAATTGATTGATTCGCGCATGCGCAGAACTGATCGTGCTTCCAGGTACGGATCGGGCAGTGATATGCATCCTTTAGAGTATCCAGTTTACCCGGTCAAGGTAGGCTCTGTCCTTCTTCCATCACAAAAACCAAAAGCAGGCAGCTGTGAAGTTAAACGGTCTAGCCTTCAGATTTATTCCTATTCCTTCTTGTATGGTCCAGGTCGGTTGTATGGACCAGTTTTACAATGGGGACAGACAGAATAGCAACCCGACTCAGACCATGCAATGGAAACAAGGCAGAAGTGTTGCAAGACAGTGTATCGGTTTGAACACAGCCCTGCTAATAGAAAGGAACTACAGCAGGAGCAAACCAGACTGGGGAAAAAGAGGAACTCTTTTATTATTATTTAAAAACAAGACCCTTCTGAAAATGTATTTTAAATGAATAAATAAAACAATAAAGTACTGTACTTTTAGGTCTGTCCAATTTTAATCTGGAATATTTTATTGTATTTCTACTTTTATGAAATGAAATGCAATTCAAATGCATTAATTAATGCATTATTAACTTTTGAATTATTAATAATTTCACATACCTACTGTATAATCTGACATGTGGCTGGGTTTGACATCTAGTCCTGATTCATTTGATTTGTGACAAAACTGCACTTTCACTCGGTGAAGAATAAACTCCAACACACCTTTTCATCTTTGTTGGAATGAACTGATCCAAACTGACCTGAAACAAACAAGCTTCTGTCTTTAGGTTGATTTCTTCAAGATGCTTCGGGGACAGTGTCCGCTTCTTTTCTACATATTTTACATTTTAATTCAGTGTCTCTCAGAAATAAGTGGAACATGTGGAGGTTTTTCTTACAAAATGAACACAGAGGTAAAACGCAAAAGTCCCAGATTTTTCTAGTGTGCTACTTTAGAAACTTAAATGTGCCACAGTTGAAAACTCTGGAATTGAAATTAGCCATCATCAGTTGCCATTGAAAGGAAAAACAGAAGTGTGAAAAAAGATTTTCTGCAAAATGTAAAATATTAGTGGAACATAGGTTTTCCACAGACCCGTTTAGATTTATTTTAGTCTTTTTCAAAGGAAATTTATTTTATTGATTTACTGACCTGCAAGAGTTTATTTATAAACTTCCTCCCTCTGATTGGTTAAATTCAGCTAAATAAGCGTGATAGACAGATTTCTGCTGTACAGTGATCCCTAAGTGATCCCTCGTTTATCGCGGGAGTTACGTTCTAACAATATCAGGAAATGTTCACAGTATTAATAAACCTAAATAGTGACTTCATTGTGTTTGTTCTAAGCCATTCCTGTAAGCGTCACGCCTCACTCATTTCGACTTGCTGGACATTTTTGCAAACACAACTGACTGATAAGTGAATCAAGCTATCCAGCTTGTTTTCTCTTAGTGGTTTTGAGAACAAATAACTTTTTCCACAACATTTGTTGCTGGTAAATTGTTGTGTCATTCACTGTCATGTTCCTGCATGTCATCAATCAAATGGTTGGCTATAATACGTCTACATAACACCCTGTTTGTGCATCTCCTACATCTCAGTTTGACTATATCCTGCTATCCATGCAAACCTAGCACTCAGAACTGATCCAAACTCTCCTTTTCACAGAAATGGGAAACATTAGCATAGTATTACATGTGCGTGTCTGCATGGTTCCTTGGCTAGCATACAGTTCCTCATTAATTAAGCATAACACGAGAGGCATTCCTCACATTATGTGCAGTTTCAGTCGAGCAGGCAGATGGTTCATGATTTCTTAATGGAAAGAAATACTTAGCATGAGCTGAGGATTGCTTTGACACATAGTGAGAAGGTGAAAGTCGGTGTATTCCTCTGCATGCACATTGTTTCCCAAATGGGGCTGTTTGTCAGAATGCCACACCGTTTGGATGCTTTTTATGTGTTGCTTTGTTTGTGTAAAGGCCTTATGTGAGACTTATTCACAATAATGATTTGTTTTCAGTATTAAAAAAGTCTGGTTGCTTTCAGAGTTAATGCCTAAGGAAATCTCGCTTAGTCAGATGAAAATTGGCTTTAAAGTGATAATATGCAGCTTTTTCATATTTTTAAATCTTTTCCTTGAGCCAGTCTGTGCTAATATGACCCTTTACAAAGTTAACGACAAGTCACTTAGCCCCATCTGGTGATTACAGCCGGAAAACCACGATTGCAAGATCTCCATCGCCGTCACGGTACCCAGGAAGTCACGTGTCTCACGAGGGTTAGGCTAACCCCAAGTGGCTAGCTGTTATGCTAGCGCTGGAGTGTTTTTAGCTCATGATTCCTGCTTTTTTCAATCTCTCCCTGCTTGAACACAGCTGATTTCTTCGAAAGAGTAAATAACCGCTCCTGTAGAAAGCTATGAAGGCTGAGGAGACATTTCAACAGGTAGATTTAGGCGTTTAGAAGCTGAAACGATCTGGTAACTTGTTTAATGCAGTAATTTAAAACGGACACCAGAGGGAGCCCAAAACAAGCAAAACTGCATATTATCATTTTAAACAGGAGAGAAAAACTGTTAAATCCATAATCAGTGAAAGGCATGTCTTTGTTTCTTTGCTCAAAGGTTCGTATCAGAGTTCTGTCGGCTTGCAAAGAGACTGCGGGCAAGTCGGAGCTGTGGGCAGAGCTCCATCAGATATCAAGTGTCAGTAGGGGTCCTGGCACAGCCTCCACGTTTGCTCCTTTGATTGTTCTGCAGCCCTGTTCACATGTATACCATCAAACTGGTACACACCCCTTGACATTTATTCAGCTTTAATACATGCTGATGAACTTGGAACTTCCTTCAGAATGTGGATACATTCTTTGGCATGTTTATGCATTTGAGTGTTTTAATGATATTTATGCAGAGGTGGGTAGCGTACCCAAAACAATCCTTAAGAGTGGCACTATTTCAACATATTTTTACTCAAGTAAAAGTAAAAAGTTGCTGTCCCAAAAAATACTTGAGTAAAAGTAAAAAAGTATTTGGTAAAAAGTCTACTTGAGTACTGAGTAACATCCATCAGATTTTTTAAATCAAGTCATCAGACAGACAAAAATATATAATTTGGAAGAAATTCTGGTATCTTGAAGGGATACTCCACCGGTAAGTAATTTTTTGTCTATTGTCATATTCCTCAGAGTTAGATAAGTGGGCAAAAACAATTTGTAAACAGCCCAGCTGTTTTCCTGATCCAGCAGGTGGATATTCATGCTCCTTTAGCATTAGCTTAGCATAAAACATTGTAAGTGAATGGTACCTAATAGCATGCTGAGGAATATGACAAAAGACAAAAAATAACTTTCCGGTGGAGTATCCCTTTAAGGCTAAAATAAAAAACACTGATACAAATACAAAATAATTTTACAAAATAGCTAATTTTAAGTAAAAGAAACACTTTTCTAAGTCATTTTTATTTTCAATATAATGCCAACTTTCAGTAGATCTAGCTAACTATGTGGCTATCTATGTAGCTAGCTATCAAAATCTAGCTCTCATGCAAGATAGTCAGCTAGATAAAGATAGCTAGCTAGCTAACTAGAAAATGACAGCAGGAAAACAAATCAGTTGTCTCCTTTAGTGTGTCTGTCTGGTGTATTTTTGCTAAAACATGTTTGTTCTTCTGTAAAGTTACTCACAGTAGGCAGAGGATTCAGATATTTTACTCAAGTAGGAGTAGTGATACTTAACAAAAATATTACTAAAGTAAAAAGTATGGTGAATTAAAACTAGTGCTGTCATGCGATTAAAAAAATTGTGCGATTAATTAATTATGATCTGTAATTAATTAATCTAATTAATTGCATTTTTAATCGCATCTAAAGAAATGGCTAAAAAAGCCCCCCTCTTGAGTTATTGTCATTTAAATTCATTAAATGATTGTGTCAGACCAGTAGATTGATATATAACAACATAAAGTGTCTTTCTGAAGTCCTTTATTGTGTTTAACAGACTTGAACAGATTCAGTCCCAGTGCAACCATTACGTCAGTGGACTCAGTTTGCAGCAGCTCTGTTAACCCCTCATCTGATTTTAGTTTATGTTTTATCTGCTGTAAAGCACATTGTGTTGTTCTGCAGGAAATGTGCTCTATGAATAAAGTTGATTTGATCTTCCACCAAGAATGAAATTTAAATTTCAAAGGTGGTGGTGGTGGGGGTGGGGGGCACAACTTGAACACAGGGGTGGAGAAAAGGGGCTGAACTGTTTAAAGTGCCCATGACATCGGTTTCCATGTTTTCTGACTTATCTATCATGTTGCAACGTTGAGTTCTCACCTTAAACCTGCCAGAAAGAGCAAAAAACGGTGTCCATCTGTCTCCTAGTACAGCCAGTGAGAAGCTCTTCAAGGTTTCAGACCCAGGTTTCAAACCGTTTTTTTCACTCCAGCCCGCTATGAGGTCATAGTGATCCGGACTTGCTTATATGGTAAATTCTCCTCCCACATGCACGTTCACGACAACTGGAGCGAGGCAGTGCCGCCGCCATTGCCCATAGACCGTGTAGTGTTTAGTTTCAGTTTCGTTTCTCTTTCACGCGACGGCACTGCCCCCTGCTGCAGCAGAAGTGTCAGGCTGCCAAATAAGGAGAAACCCAGCAGAACCGGAAGGCGGCGCTTTCTTCTGATCTCTGAGTTGCTCGTTAGGAAATAATTACAGCGTATTTTGAGTTATAATGGTGCAACGCTAATCTAGAGGCATCAAAGATTACACCTGTTTAATATAAAGTGATTTAAATATGGAGTCACAGGCACTTTAAAAAGAGCCATAATATCAACCCTACACCTAAAAACAACAGTCAGTGTCCATTTAATATAGTGCAACATTGTTTTAGACAGTAAAAACTACAGGACTCTAAACTGACTTTAAAAACGAGCAGAGGACACGTCCCCCCTGCACCCCCCAAACTACATCCATGTCTTCCATCGGGCACCGCTGACTGGACCGGTTCATAACACCGCCAGTCCAGCGGTGTACTGGTAACCAGTGGTCAGCGCTGTGCTGGGCAAGCGGTGAAAGCTGTGAGCTGGCCGGTCGCGCACCGGACCAGCTGATATTTAAGGCTGAAATACACCAGCGATCAGCGCTGCGCCACGTTGCGCCGTTACTTTGAATATAAACCGTTGTAGTCCGTCAGATCACTCAGTGTAGGCTACTACTAGTGATCAGCGCTGTGCTCCACAAGCGGTGGAAGCTGTCAGCCGGCCGGTCGCGCACCGAACCGGCTGACAGCTACGTGTAATCAGTGATCAGAGCTGTGCTGGGCTGACGGTGGTCATCGGTTCCGGTCGAGTAGCTCGTGAAATGAGCAGGTCGTTTTAATTTGCACTTCCTGTTGCAGCGGGGTCAGATAAATAGCGCTCTACAAGGTGATGCCGGTTTCATAACACGCTATGGCCATCAGCTGTTTGTTTTGTCTCGGCATCATGCGTAGGTCACGTGATCACTTCCTGAAAGTGAGGCGCTCTGAGCCTCACAGAGCTGCTCAGTGACACACAAACACCGCGAGGAGACCAGCTCAGCACACACACATCACTGCAGCGGCAGACTGCAGGCAGAAACGGTGAAGCGATTAAAAATGCGATTAACGCGATTAAAAAAAATAACGCGTTAATTAGGGCTGTAATTAATTAATCGTAATTAACGCGCTAATCTGACACCTCTAATTAAAACTACTCATAAAAGTAATTTAAAAAAAAAGTTACTCAAGTAAATGTAACTAGTTACTACCCACCTTTGTTTTTATGTCTATTTTTGAGGCTATAAATATTCAGATTCTGGTATAGGTTTGCTCTCAGCAGATAGTGTGGATTTGCTGGCATTGTCAACATGAAAAATACAAGATTTAGCCTCAGTGCATGTCAGCATGCAAAAGTTGTACTGTTCCCTCAGGGTGAGGAGTGAGGTTTTGCCTCAAGTAAACAAGCTGAAGAATCATCGTGTCTTGTTCTTAAAGTGCCCATGACATCAGTTTCCATGTTTTCTGACTTATCTATCATGTTGCAACGTTGAGTTCTCACCTTAAACCTGCCAGAAAGAGCAAAAAACGGCGTCCATCTGTCTCCTAGTACAGCCAGTGAGAAGCTCTTCCAGATTTCAGACCCAGGTTTCAAACAGTTTTTTTCACTCCAGCCCGCTATGAGGTCATAGTGATCCGGACTTGCTTATATGGTAAATTCTCCTCCCACATGCACGTTCACGACAACTGGAGCGAGGCAGTGCCGCCGCCATTGCCCATAGACCGTGTAGTGTTTAGTTTCAGTTTCGTTTCTCTTTCACGCGACGGCACTGCCGCCTACTGCAGCAGAAGTGTCAGGCTGCCAAATAAGGAGAAACCCAGCAGAACCGGAAGGCGGCGCTTTCTTCTGATCTCTGAGTTGCTCGTTAGGAAATAATTACAGTGTATTTTGAGTTATAATGGTGCAACGCTAATCTAGAGACATCAAAGATTACACCTGTTTAATATAAAGTGATTTAAATATGGAGTCACAGGCACTTTAAAGCCCCTAGGAGGAGTATTTATGTATCAAAGTTTTCTAAATGTTTTAAATGATATTTCAGGTCTAAACTATGATTTATGGGTTGAGTTCCACAACAACTGTCATTCTGATGAAGACCCCAACCCCCCCCCCCCCAGACCCCTTAGCATTATTTTTGGCCGCCAACATTTTTTAGCCAATACAATTCAAATTTCTGCATTCTCTCAACATGCACGCGCATCAAGCAGTAGGGGGCGCTCTCGTACAGGACGCTCCGTGTGTTTCTCTGTTTGTCGTCTCAGCCGTTCACTGAGGACTCACAGCTCATTTGTACTAAAAACCTACCAATTCCCCAGCTAAAGACGGATTTATTTTTATTTTTAAACTTTCACCTGACAGAATGGCAAGGCTTGACAGGGTTACGCGTTTATTTTGGTCAGAAAGTTCATCCAGGGCCGAGTCATTTCTGTGTTCAGCTACAGACAGAGTAGCAGCAGCTCTCTGCTAACAGAGCTAATATCAGAAGCAGCAGGGACAGACAGGGTTATCAAAGCCTGGTACAGTGTTAGAATAGGATTTGTGAACTATGAGTGATTAAACCCTACACTTTGAGCTGCACAGTTTATGCCCAGCAACATAATGCGCCATGTGCACACACACACGCACACGCGACCGGATGCGCGTGTTGAGATGTTTTGAGGAGGAGCCTTTGGACGTTAGATTCAAAAACTGCTCTCTTGATGAAATAAACCACAATGTGGCTTTAAGTCGTGGTAATATGAGGCAAGAGCTGGACCAATGGATCAGGGTTTCTTCTGCAATAATGAGGGTGCTGCTCTGGTCTGCCATGGTAAATATAAGAGCTCTCATCTGTGGTCATGAGATTTGGATTGGGATCAAAACAACAACATTTGGAAAACAAGGGGCTGAAATGAGCTCAGGCTCAGCCTTAGGGATAAGGTGAGGAGGTCAGTCATCAGGAAGCCGGAGTAGAGCTGCTGCTGCTCCTCATGTAAAGGAGTTCATGGCTCAGACATCATCTGATCAGGACTCCTGGTTGTCTTTCTCTGGAGGTCTTCTGGACATAGTGAGAAGAGACCCTGAGGCAGACTGGGATTGTGCATCCTCTCTAACCACAAAAGGAAATGTTAAATAACATTCAGAAAGTCTTCAGTATAAGAAATTCTAATAATTCACTTTTCTGTTTACTGATTTGAAGTAAATACATTGCAACAGGTTGGCTCTGTAGACTACATGTATTTGAAATCAGTACAGCAAATAAGTGAGTCACATTATGTTAGGTGCAATTTACAAGATGCCTTTCTGTTCTCCCTAATGCACATTGTCTGTTAACATATAGACATTTACATTTTCTAAAGCAAATCAACATCGACTGCAAATGAGTTGTCTTGTTTTTTACTAGAAGACACATATTTGTGAAAAATATATCCTGAAATGAAGATTACTGCATACACAAATAGGCTTGTTTTGTTGAATTCTTTGTGACAAATCTGTTATTCTCTCAGTAGGTTAAAAATATCATTTATTCTTGGTCAGCATGTATTAAACTTCCTGCCAGCACCTCAATCATAACATTTAGCTTTAAACACTGGACTGTGCTCTAAGACTTGACTCCATTAGGAATCATGTTAAGAAGTTGTAACATCACAGGCCGTGCTGCTAATGAATCAGCTGTCATTTGATTTATTCCCAGACCTCAATTCTTCAGAAAATCTCCAGGGTTCCAGTAAACACACACTCAGATCCACGTGGCACAGATCAAGCATCTTCTCTTCTCTTCTCTTCTCTTCTCGTTTAAGCCTTTTGTGCACATCAGTATATCTTCATAAAATTGAGCTGCCTTGTGCTTTAGTGGTCTGGCACCAAATAGCTCTTTTTGTTTCACTAACACATTCACATCAGCCGCTAATGAGGTAAACTGTAGACATGCCACTGTCACCTTTCAGAGGAATGTTTTCCTCCGTTAGCCTTGTATGTTTCCACCTCTGGTTCCTTTTCACTTCCCAATTTTCATCTCTAATAACCTTATCTTGTTTCCTCCAAGTCATTTGTCACAGTCCCAGCTTTCGTGTTGTGTGAGCAAACTATCACACAGCGAGCTACTTGGCACGGCGAGCTAATGAAGGTCAGCTGGGCTGCTCAACACTTATGGCTGCTTTCAGGAGGATTTGCACTCACCTGACACGGTCTTCACTCCTCCTCAAAGGCTCGGTGATGACGTTATCTTGTCAGGTTAAAAAAGAAGTGTTCCTAAATCAATTCTAATACGCTAAGACTCTGTGAAGTTAATAAAGCCTTATTCAGCTCTCATTTACTGTCTCTTACATTTGATATGTTGAAAGTAGAAATTTGACAAGCTTTTGAATGGATGGATGAGAGAAATAAAAGTAGATTATGTAAAATCCAATGGTATTTAACAAATATTGACAGAAGTAGCACAAAGTTAGACTTCAGAAGGAATTTAGGGTTTTAATTAGACTTTTTATTAAAGAGAATTATTAATGGTTGCTTAAAAAGTACATTCAATCTAAAACTTTTAGCTGCTGAAGGAAAACGTGTACAGGCATGAATATGCATAATCTAAAGAGGTTTTCAAAAAATAATTCAGCACTTACTTCCAAGTTTTATTTGAATTCCTCATTTGATTAGTTTTGGTACTTTTACCCCAGGATAAAACACACTAGTCCTGATGACCTGTTGGACACATCTGGAGGTCCCTAAATGGATGAATGATAGAGAAAGTGATCTGTACCACATGGGCTTTAGAGTCTCCAGACTTTAACTGAAATATTTTAAAAATAGATTTTTTAATGAATTTTAAAAAATCACTTTTACTATGTAATGATGGTGTTCTGGTGACACCTTGCTAAGGACCCCTTCATGGTGGATTCAAACCCTGTTATGACCATTACAGCAAGGTTGGACTGTAACATTATTGGAAATCCTCCAGTTATGATGCTGCTACTGTTAGTACTCGCCAGATAGATTTCCCTGTTATTTTTTTTTTCATTCCAGATGCTCTCCAGTCCCCCCATCATGCTCTATATGTCTATGATCAATTTCCACCCAGAGGCTCATAAAATATTTCCGCCGTCATGTTCACCTGTGATCCAGAGCTTAAATTCTCCTCTCTCTGTGGGTCTAATCATCTGCAGCCTCGCCTCAGTGTTCCAGCATTCATTTTGGTCAAACTCATAATCAAAGTGTGTATGACACAGTGTGTTTGTCCTCTTGAGTCTGCTCTCTGCCTTGTCCTGACCTAACCTCTAGCCCCGCCCCTCACAGACCTGTACGTTTAGAATTTTGTGCACCTGACCCTAGCCTGGCTAACCACCAAGATTATTGGATTTTAGATTTGTATGCATGTCTGCCCTCTTATATTTATTGGACTGGACTAAAATTTGAATTTTAAAGCTTCTCGCCTCAAGACTGCCTCTGAAACATTTAAGGAAAATAATACATTTTTATTATAAGCCAGCAACAAGAGCATTCAATCATCAGAGATTTATGTTTCAGAGTTCTGCCACAGAGCGGTGAGACGACGCCAGGAACCTGCTCAAACATTTTACAAACCCTGTAATCTTTCAAATCCATTTCTGTGTGTGGTGCAGTTGTCGGGTCCAGGACTCCCCGAGCCATTAGAGTCACAAATTGTCCTCCCTAATTAACTGTTTGATAGTCATCGAGCAGTGGATGAGCAACAACTCTCAGCTAAACCCAGAAAAGACAGACGTTGTATTTATTGAAGCAGAGAGTGGCAATGCTAACATTAAACAGCAGCTGGCTGAACTGGTATCATCCCAGAATGTCAGCCTCAGACATGAGGTTGATTTTTCATGCTACCAACCTGATCCAACTGAATCACTCCTCTTGCCACCTGAGGTCTTCTAGTCAGAATCGTTGATGTTCTCTTTACT
Source organism: Callopanchax toddi (assembly GCA_006937965.1). Lineage (NCBI taxonomy): Eukaryota > Metazoa > Chordata > Actinopteri > Cyprinodontiformes > Nothobranchiidae > Callopanchax > Callopanchax toddi. Next base: position 1,308,747 of record SSNR01000022.1, on the reverse strand, counting down.
CGTTTCAGGACTCTTTCTATGACTTTGCTTTAATAAAATCAGAACTTTTGTGTTTTTATTTTTACATGTTGCACTGTGTGACCTCTGTGTGTAAAAAGCGCTATACAAATAAACTTTTTCCTACTTACAAATGAACACTTGCAGCATTATCCCCCAACTTTTGCTTTTGGTGGCAGGAGATACAGGTAATAAACGTTATGAATTTTATCAATGAGGTACTGACATTAAATATATTGTTAATCTACCCTGTCAGGAACTTATTTTTCTATCGCAGATATAATTTTACTAAGTGATGATAATCACTTCATTGCGGTCCTGATATTTTCACACATTCCATTACAATCAGCTGAAGTTAATTCATTTTTAGTGGTTTGGATTTGTCAGACGCTTCAGTCCACTAATTAGTTTAATTCAGATTTAAATGGAGATATGGATACTAATGAGTTCTCAATGGATTAAAAGTGTCACTAGCATTATTTCAATATTTTAAGATTACTGCTGCAGTTGTCCATGCTGCTCTCTTTTAACTTCCTCCTTCCTGTTATGAAAACTCAAGTAGGTCATGGAGGAAATCCTGACCCCTGTACATCCCAGTTACACCGACTTCCCTTAGACTTCTCCACTCGAGGTTCAAGCCAGAGATTAGTGGGCTATTAATGTGGGTTTGACCTTTTCTTTTCATCACTTCACCTCAGGGAGAATCAGCTGAATGGGGTGGTGTTTGAGTTAGCCGCTGCGGCTGCTCTGTATTCATGTTCTTCTAGGATTTTCTAACATAACAATGATTTTCTCCAAAAGCCTTAAGCCAGCGTATGATAGGTGAGCCCCTCGTCTTCAAAAAGAGAGCAAATGTCAACGATGTGAGGCTTTGTCTTCTTTTTTCCCCCTCTTCAGATCTGGTTAAATTCAGAGAGCAGTTTCATTTTTACCAGCCTTGGAGAGGGTTGTGTCCCTCCTGGGTGTGGCCTCACATTGAGCCGTGCAGGCACACAACATCATTTTGGGCAAAGAATGATAAAGAGAGGGGAAGAAATGTATTAGCTAAACAAATCAATAGTGCATTACAGCCTCAGAGAGAGAGAGAGAGAGATCTTAAAAAAACAGAGTAATACTCGCAGGCAATAAGCGCCGAGTCCCAAAGCACTCACACAAACACACATTGTAAAAAATTGTCCCACTGTAGGTGTCAAGAGAAAACTACAGGGTATGGTAAATCTGATGAAATAGTGAGTGTGTGTGTGGAAAGAGGGGACATTTGTTATTCCAATGATGTTAGAATGTTATTATAGAAGCAATGAGGAGAGGAGATGACTGCTATGTGCTGGCTGAGTTTCCTCCAAGCTCCTTTCTGAGGAGTCAGAGGAAACAACACAAAAACAACAAACGTTCATTAAAACATCGACGAATTCCTCTAAAACTGGTGCTTTAAAATAACCATTACTTCTCATCCCCAGTGAGAGAAATACACTTAATATTTCAACCACAATCACTTCATATTAAACACCACTAGCAGACCTCACAGTGTTCTGATTGTAATTCTCTTCATCAGACTTCAGTTACTTTTTATTCTTTGTAGACTGTTTTGATTGAGAGATTAATGTTGTCATTTTGACCCTGTTTCTTTTGTTCTTTTTCTTCTTTGATTTAGTTTTACAGGCTTGAACACAGGATATACCTTAGTCATATGGCACCGTGCACAGTCTTAAAGGCATACTCAGTAGCCAGGTAAACAATGTTGCTTTTAACATTTTTTTAAAGCTTCTTAACAACGTTCCAACATAGTATAGCCATAAATATATTGTGGAGATAAAAAACCCCAAAAGAAATCAATAAAGTAGTTGTCCCGCAGTTCTCTAAAAACTTCAGCAATCCAGCTGTCTGTCTGCCGCATTTCCGCACTGCTTGGATTCACCAATAATCCGCCCGGACACATTTTCCGTCTGAACATCCCGGAAGTGAAAGGAGGACAGAATTAGCCGGTGGTCAGTGCTTCCATTTTAAGATAAAAATACCAGAGTCCCCCCAAAAAACACCTTTTCAGCTAGCAGAAAACTAAAATCGTTTGGAGGTGAAAAGAGGAAAAGCTGGGGGAACATTTCTACGGCTGAAGTTAGACTCTGCATTGTTATCGTTGCAAAACGGGGTCCCATGTCCGTGGGAAGGCTGGCGTACCGATTATACCCGACGTGAGTGCTCCGAGTTGTGTTTCTGTAAACTAGCTAGCGAGACCTAGCTTGTTTACCTGGCTACTGAGTATGGCTTTAATATTCCTTGTTCATACTAGTACATCTAAAAAAAACTTTAATATTGTGAAAATGTTCAAGATTTTTTGTCAGTCATTTCAGAAAGTGAAACTCATATAATATATAGATTAATTACACAGAGGGAAATTGTTGAAACCTTTTTTTTTTCTTGTATTTTTGATGATTAGAGATAATGAAAATCCAAAATTCAGTGTCTCAGAAAATTTAAATATTGTGAAAAAGTTAAATATTGGAAACTACTCAGGTGAAAAAACTCACAACACCTACAGAGGTTTCCTGTACCTTTAAATGGTCTTTCAATCTGGGTCAGTAACAATCATAGAGAAGACTGACTTGACAGATGTCCAAAAGGCAGTCATTGACTCCTCCACCAGGAGGGGAAGCCATAGGCTATTACTAAAGAGGCCGGGCACAGAGTGCTGTAGCCAATATTCAAGAAAGTAGAGGCCAGAAGAAGCATATTGCTACATAATGCAACAAAAACCAGATCTCCACTTGTTCTTCTTGTTTCCATGCTGGCAGTGCAGCACCCTCAGCAAAGAAACCAAGTTTGAAAAGCAAAAGTTTAAGAAGCAGTTCCTTCATTGTCATTGTTTTAATTGATTTAAATAATTTAGCCACATGTCAACATTAGGAAAAAGTAGAAGGTGTTAGTTAGTTCATCCCAACATTCTGCCATTTTCACCATAGGAGCAAGTCTGAGAAATGCTAATGTTGCCCCTCTGTTATCTTAAAGTTAAAACAACGATGTGAATATTAGCACTGAATTAGTCCATTAGCTAAATACTTTGTTTTCTTAAAGAATAATGTGCTTAAAAGAGCTACAAATGTATTAAATACATTATTGTGTTTGATGTCTGTCTCTATATAGAGTATGTCAACACCAACGAGCTAAAAGCAAAAAAATTCAATTCAGTTTCTGAAAATTGCCTGAATGTCAAAACTAATGCAGGTTTTCTGATAGGGCAATATATATATATTTGATGATTTGTATTGGAGTTGCATAAATTGTAAATAAATTGTTTCTGTATCCTTGGTGTGCACCTGTGCTCATCATTAAAGCTCAAAACATCTACTTTCATTTTATGTGTGAATGTGTTTAAAAAAGGAATATGTTTTCTGCCTCACTGTGAGCAAAACAAGGGATCAGATCAGGGCAAAGGAATGTACCTGTCTGCATTCATGGGGCTTTAGGTTATAATTTAAAGTATTAAACAAGATGCCATTTTTGAACATGTTTGTTTATTTCACATCTTCAAGAACCACAACTATTAAAAGAAAGCAAAAAGAAAATCAATGAAACAATAATCATTCGAGTTTTTTTTTTTATATAGTGGTGTGACGTTAGATGCATGTAATTATGGGATGCGTGTTGAGGTGGAAATAAAGTGAAAAGCACCTGTTTTCAAAACGATCTGCTGGAGGTTGTCTTTTAAATTTCAACAATAAATCTGGGCTTCCTGAAGGACTTTGAATGTTTTTCTGTTTGTTTTTATATGACCTTAACATAGAGTATGCTGCCACTTGAATCAATCAAAGCATTTTTTTTATCTTGTTTACCATTACAACCTAACAAGAAACATTTTCCTAAAAAATACTCATTTTTCCCAAGTTGCTGCCACAACTTTTAAAAAGATCCTCCTCAGCATCAGCCCTTGTGTATCAACACTAATTCTCTCATGCACAGCCTCAGGTCAGCTCTCTCTTCCATTAAACTCACATAATCCATGCCCATCAAGAGTGCCCCTCTATAGAAAAGTGCTCTACACTTGTTTAATTACCCAGGATTTCATTCTGTTTTCCTCAGTCTGTCTCGGGGGGTCTCCCTCTGAAGCAAAAGGAACAATTAATTTTGGGTCACTGCTGTGGGGCATTTGGAAATTAAAACTGTCTCTCTTGGATTATTCCTGCTAAAATAAAACTGCCAGATTACTCCCTCAAGATTCACTTATTCTTCTCATTTGCCCAACCTTTAGTAGCCTTGATAAAGGGGGACAGGAAGATCCCTTTTACTGGTCTGTGGGTACTTCTGTCTTGATATTCTGTAATGCAAGAAGAACACATGGTCTACAAAAGACTGTAGGTGAGTGGCAACTAAAACACATCTGAATGAATAAGCTTAACCTGTAAGTATCTAGATGTAATGGCTGATCTGAATCATTTATTTGAATTAACAAAAAACAGTTGGTTAACACTGAAAAATACAAAATATGGGTTAAAAATGACAAATACCATCATTCTGGATTACCTAACTGTACTGTTTTATTTCTTAGAAACAATCAGCGACTGCTGAACGTTTCCCAAATTTTGCTCAACCGGCTAATGAAGCTCTTAACAGTTAATAATCGGTTAACCGTGAGCTCAGCACTGAAATGTGTCAACTGAGTTTGAGTATCTAATGAAGAAACTTGCTTCCTGCCTGCCTGTAAAAGGTTCTCCAGGAAGGAGGCGCAACTCATTGGAGAGTGTTATCTCCCCACTTACTCTCTCTAGCATCCTTAGGATCCCCCAGAAGAAGCTAGAGAGTGTGAGTGAGGAGAGGGATGTCTGGGCTTCCCTCTTGGGCCTGGTACCTCTGCTATTCTACCTCAAATAACCAGAAAAAGACAAATGGATGGATGGATGAAAATGTGTCACTAGGTTAAAATGTCTGAACTGCTGGCACGTTACTGTATATTTTGTGATTTGAAAATATGTCTAAAATAATTGTAAATTTTCCATAAACTTCTAGGCTATAATCAGTTTAAAATCTGTCTAAAAGTAACAGTTTTATAGGTGTTTAAAAGCAGATTTAGGTGTCAGCTTGCAGACAATCTGAATGAGTGTTTAACTCAGAAAGTGCAACTCATGCCAGATGATTACCAGTTTCATTTTACAAAAACATGTTCAAATATGCTGTCCCAGAGGCATCGTGTTGCAGGCACACAGACCGTACAGCTGAATGTTTGATGGCACATTTAATTAAAACTACATCTCATTTTATATTTTTAATCAGTACAACTGCATCTTTAGGTTTACCACTGTCTTCCTTTAAAGTTTTACCTAATTCAAAGGCTAACACAGTGTTGTTGAGCTTGTAGTTCTAGTCTTTTTTTTCCCCTACACATGACTTGAAATGACTGCTATGACGGAATATCGTTCACCAAATCTCAACAAGTCATTTTGATTGCACTGTGAAATAAAAAAAACTAATTAAGGTTCAGTTAAATGAAGTCCCATTCTTGCAAAGTTTACCACAATTATGCAAAATATATTTTTTTAACACTAGAATAATAATGATCCATTAAACATCTCTTTCATTATTTTTTAAATTTATTTTTTAAAAATCTTTCGACGTTTCCTCTCTGGCATCATCTCTCCCTCCTCTCTCCTCTCCAAGATCTCAGAACAGCATTTTTCGCCTCATCACCACCTCGTCCACTCCATGGCTTTCTCTCTGGTTCTGGGCTTTGACACTCAGCATCGAGTGGCACTGAATCAGAGGGTGCCAATTCTGACAGCAAAGGGTTCTCTCCCCAGGCCGAGGCAATGAGGCATAGAGGCTGAATGGATGGCCACCCACCTATTGCCTCATCCATGAGAGATAACTGCTTCCATGTTCCTGCAGTGGCCTCTGCTGATTCAGTGCCACATCCTGTTGGCAAGAAACGGTTCCTCTCACAACTCAGGCAAATGAGTGAAAGCACACATTTGTTGGCCCCTGAATAGATTATTAAATGAAAAATCAATCTCTCTCTTTTTGAATGGAGGGAATTCAGTATTATCCTGCAATGAATTTAAATGGTTTATAGCCAAATTAGTTGTAGGTCAGCTGAGCTGATACATAGACACACATACGACCAAAGAAAGGCCCGTTTAACAGAAGAGACGTAGCATTAAGGTTATAGAGGGTCACAGTCAAATAAAACATGAGTTTAATTCTTGTCAAAAAGCTTTAGATTTAAACATTTAAGATGTTAATTCATAATACTTTAAAGGAACTAGAGACTGGATTAAGAAATGAAGCTCACAACCCATGCGCCCGGTGCGAGGAATTGCAGCCATGCATGGGAGCGCACAGAAACTCCTCATTAATGTAGCAGATCTAGTTTGTCTCCAAGGCAAGCGGAGACATGATTCCATAAATAAAAATACATTTTATTAATACAAAAGAAATCATGGTAAAACAACGCACCGTGCCACACACACTGGGCTATGGCTCAGTTGGACCGCCACCCTAAGTCCCAGAGGGGAGCTAACGGAGAGAGCTAGAGCACCAGTTTCTCCCTCATAGCTCTCCTCCACTCCCGTGCTCCTCTTCTGAACAGCGGGGGAGAACCAGCTGTCTGTCCACTCGAAGCGCTGATGGCTCGGAGCACCGGGACGGTGACTGATCTACCACTAGCTACGCCGCCAGCCACGAGGGTTCGGTTTCGCTCCTCTGCTGGTCCAAGTTCCATTGTGTTGCCACCATCACACAACTCACGCAGAACTAGGGTTGGGTACCGAAGTTTGGTCCGGGTATGGGACCGACCATTACATCATCGGTAGTAACCAGACCGAAATACAACATGCATTTCGGTGCGTCATTTCAGTACCCCAAAATATAGCTGCCTAATTATGCCCTCTGGTGTTTGCCATTAATAAGCTGTAGCCTGTAGCACACAAACGTCACGTGACACGCACGCAGCAGGCTGCTGCAGGAAACACAACCCCGACGCGCGCACTCGCCCATCTCCTCGTCCCTGCAGCAGTCCAGCGGTGATGGCAGCTGCAGCTCCTAGCATCTCGTCGCTCCGCAGAGCAAGGGCGCTGATCTGAAGGGTGCGGGCAGAGGTCCACTTCATGCCAGCCGTCACTCACTCGCAGCGCGTCCCATGAGATCGGTGGGACGCGCAGTTGATCCCAGCAGCTGCTGGGACCAGACGCTCGAGTCCTCGCCACTCACCAGGACAATCGGTTGGCCTCCTCCTCACATCCTGCTGCTTCTCCTTTTTTCCTTCAGCCCACCTTTCATTTCCTTCGTTGTCTGTCCTTCTCTTTTCTGTCCTATTCACTCTCTCTGTTGCTCTGCCAACCTGAGTGGCACCTAAATAAGCTTCCTCCTGGACACGCCCACTTACAACAGGTGAAAGTGATTATCAGTCATGTTAAAATCAGTCCACAGTGATCCAAAGAATTAAAAACAAACAACATTAAAACAGTATAAAACATGCAATAATAATGTATAAAAACAGGAAGAAAAAAATGCAAATAAATAAAACTTTGGAAGTCGCATATTGATTACATAAAAGGGAAAATTGCAAAATCCATAGGACTATTACATAGAGTCAAGTTTTTACTGACTAATTCTGGTTTGTTGGCGTTGTACAACTCGCTGATTGTTCCATACTTGACTTAATGTGTAGAAATCTGGGGAGCAACATACAAAAGTTATACACAACCTTTATTTATTCTACAGAAAAGAGCTCTGAGAATCATCAGTTATAGTGGCTACAGAGATCCATCAAACCCGTTGTTCATCAAATACAAAATATTGAAATTTCATGATTTAATAGACTGGAAAATTCTACAAACAATGTACAAAGCTAGTTTAAGTACTCTGCCAACAAACATTCAGAAGATGTTTGAGAAAAGAACTTGTGGTTACATGTTGAAAGAAACTGATGTGTTCATAAAACCAAGATTTAGAATAAAAATTAAAGAATGGAGTATATCTGTAAATGGTGTTAAATTATGGAATAATCTTAAAAGGGAAACAAAAAAATCAATGTCATTTAATATATTCAAAAAATGTACCAAAATGGATGAAAAAGTACATTAAACCAATGATCATGATCAAATCTGGAAATAAGGACAAGACAGGGTTCATAATGAATCGAAGTGTTTGAAATTTGTATAGAATCTTTTTTGTTAAGTGGGGGCAGAAATAAGATTTTTTTTCTTCATTCTGCTCCTTTTTTGTTCAAATATGATTTTTTGTTATGTACTGTATATCTTATTGTTTATTTTTGTTTTATTTGTTTTTTATTTGAATAAAATAAACCTTGACAAAAAAAATTAACTGTACAGTTAATGTTTTGTACATTTAATTAATGTACAGTATAATGTAAACTTTTTCTTTCTTTACATTATGAAGAATTTGATGTTAAAATATTGTTGGTCAATTTGATTGGCTCGGCCTTTTGCCTTAAGAAATAAAAAGTCATGGGATCATAGAAAAATAATCTGTGTTTTTTGGTTTTAAAAGTACCGATTTAAATACCGTTTAGGAACCGGTACCGTTTTAAAAGTATCGAAATGGCACCGGTACCAAATGAAACCCTTTCAATACACAACCCTACGCAGAACGAGACAGCAGGGCGTCCACCAGTGGGGATGTCCTAAAATACAAAGCCATCAACATCCCTGAGCCGATGACATGAGGAAGAGACTCAAATGTTCCCACTACCCAAAACCAGTATACATACCGCATGCACATGGACAACACATGCTACTGGCCCGAACGCCGAGCGAAGGCGGAGAGGAAGCTGCAGAGTCAGCCGAAAGCCTCAGACCGCTGCCCATATACCAGTATTATGAATTATGAAAATTGAGAGGTAGCAGAACAAGGTCCAGTGGTCAGGAGGTAGAACATTGATCAGGCTATGGAACGCTCAATGTGCCACAAAAGGACAACAGATGATCTCCCAATGAGTAAGTGCAGAGCTGGAGCTTAAATAGGCAGAGGAACAGGTGAGAAAGATGAATAATCAATGGGTGTGGGAGGGGTGGAGAGCAGGAGCAAGGACAGAACATGACAGATATCAAGGAACCGTGACAATTTCAGAAAAAAAAAATGCATTTTTGTCTGTTTATTTTTGTTCCAGTCTCATATTTACAGATTTATTTACCAGAGTAGGTTTTGCAGCAAAGGTTTGAAGTGGTTAAAATATTAGCTCCTGAATACATTATTTAAAAAATCATTTATTTTCTGTTAACTTGAGTGACTGATGAGTCAGAGAAGTTACTAAATCAACAGGAAGCGAGTTCAATAATTTATAAAAACGTCCAGTTTTTCTTTGCAGCTTTCCCCTAAACTTTTTATTCATTAGGAAGGAAAAATGCTACATGTTTAGGTGAGCAGGCAGACACGAGCCTCACACAACTGATTTAATTAGACTGATGCTGATGCTCTGAATAGTTTTAACCTTTCTAGAGGGTGGGGAGTTAATCATCTCTTATCCACTTCTGAAAAAGGAAAATAGATTGTGAATAAATGCCAGATATTTTCTGTGTTGACTACACGGAATGCAGAGGCAAGAAAGAATAGATAGAAAAAAAGATATAGCCAGGCACCACGTGATCTAGTTTCTGAAATGTTAACTTAATAATTATGTAAACTAGCATAGTTCCACCCTTTCTCTGAACTAGGGCTCATATCAGGAGCTGCAGTTGTCTGGTCTTGTGGACACAAAGGACAAATCTTGCAAAAGGTGTTTGTGTTTTGTTAGCAATGTAGAAAATATCCACAGTTTTAGTGATTTAAAGTAAAGTCCCCATCAAGGCCAGAAAAGGTGCAGTTTATCTGGCAGTGGCAACACGGTGGGAGATCACAGCGAGATGCTTTGAGCATTTAATTTCCTGATTTTAGGAGCTTTGGGTTCCTCTGAGCAGAGTATTATAGTGCTGTCGCTGTAGGTGAAATCTTGATGCGTTGACAAGTCTTGAAACAAAGATAATGAAATATGAGCTTAAATGGAAAAATGAAAAATACCATGATAAGTATTCCAATTTTGGTATCACATGTTTAATTAAAAGTCATCCATTCTGATGGTGGAGATGAATCTGTGGTTTAAATGAAGGGAAAGCGCAGAACAAGGTCAACCCCAATGTTGAAGATCCATCAGAAAAATCTCATTATGGCGACATTAAGGTGCGCTACAGGTTTGGACCGGTGATGATTAGATCCTCTGTGGGGGATGAGGATTAGTGTGTATGTGTGTGTGTGTATGCATGTAAATGTGGACATCAAAGTATACAGCTGAAGTCATAGGTTTCCATACGCTCATCATAGGCATGATGGTCATAATAATTTTGCTCTTTTAAAGCTGCACTCGATTTGGTAAACAATGTAGCTTTACACGTTTTGCATCCATCAACAAACTTTTGACATAATCTTGTTTGAAATTTGACACAGACAAAAATAAGTCAAAATGTCTAGTCTATTTTACTTTCTTAGAAATCAGTTTTTGCAGTGAGGAACACCCAACTTGTGTACAAGTTTCAACTATCTAGCTGATGATTTCAGATGAAACTGGAAGGAATCCTTCCTCTTCGTGTCCACCAATACCACAGATTGATGCCGCCACCACCATGCTTGAAAGATGAAACTGCATTCTGAGGTCTGAAAGTCTCACCTTGATTCCATCATAATTCTTGTGACTGTGGCCAATTAGCTCAATCTTTCTCATCTGAACATACAATGTTTTCCCAGAAGACCATTTTGTCTACGTGGGGAACTGCAGATATAAGTTGAACTTGAAGGTGTCTCTTTTGGAGCAGGAGCTTCTATCTTGGTTGACACCCTTTCAGTCCATGGTGGCTGCTGACACACTGGTGTTGCAGCAGTTTCCAGTTCTGGATAGGCTTGAGGCTTGGTGGTTCCTGGGTTGTTCCTGAACATTCTAACACATTTCCAGTCATTTGAAGTGATCTTACAATTTGACATTGCCTAGAAATGTCTCCAAAAGACTTTAACATTGTGTGTAAATCTAGAATTAGGGGTGCAAATAACTGGTATGCCAGTGCGCATAAGCACCAGATATCATGCGTGTGTACCTGATCCTTCTGCTCGAACGCACCTTTGTGGACCAGTGCTTTCATGGTACCGATTGCACAGTGGTCATATAGCCAGAAGCTTGTTGACACACACGAACTGCTCCACCAGAACGCACAGACACTCACACGCTGCCTCAACAGAATGCACACAGACCCCCACCCCCCACCCCAGACATGTATCAAACATCAGCACCAGGTTCTCCCCTGAGTACCTCAATGAAAATATTGTGTGCACCCCTATATATAATTCTCCTTCTTATGAGTTCCGTGGACTTTTCTATTGTTGGAATAGGGATGAAACAATACCAGATTTTTTTCTGGATTTCTTCATTTGAATACTTGCCATTACCGAGTAGCAATACAAGTACTAATAAATGTCATTGACCCTAAATCTTGGTTTGGTACAACAGAAAAAAATAAGTCAAATACCTTTTATATTTTTTAAACAAACAATTTTAAGGATCCAGGATTTAAAGTGATAATATGCAACTTTTTCATATTTTTAAATCTTTTCCTTGAGCCAGTATGTGCTAATATGACCCTTTACAAAGTTAATGAAAAGTCACTTAGCCCCATCTGGTGATTACAGTCGGAATACCACGATTGCAAGATCTCCGTCGCCGTCACGGTACCCAGGAAGTCACGTGTCTCACGAGGGTTAGGCTAACCCAAAGTGGCTAGCTGTTATGCTAGCACTGGAGTGTTTTTAGCTCATGATTCCTGCTGTTTTTCAATCTCTCCCTGCTTGAACACAGCTGATTTCTTTGAAAGAGTAAATAACCGCTCCTGTAGAAAACTATGAAGGCTCAGGAGACGTTTCAACAGGTAGATATTGGCGTTTAGAAGCTGAAACGATCTGGTAACTTGTTTAATGCAGTAATTTAAAACGGACACCAGAGGGAGCCCAAAACAAGCAAAACTGCATATTATCACTTTAAGATGGTTGTTTTACTATAAAATAAAAAGTCATCTTTTTTTTTTTTTTTATCCAATCCTACTTGTAAACGTATCTCACAAGGGTTAGGCTAATCCAATGTGGCTAGCTATTATGCTATGCTAGCTTCAGAGTGTTTTTAGTGCATGATTTCTGCATTTTTAAAAACATTTCCCTGCTTGAACACAGCTGATTTTTTTTTGAACGAGTGATGAACCGCACCAGTAGAAAGCAATGTCGGCTGAGAAGACATTTCAACAGTTAGATTTAAGTGTTTCTGAGCAAAGACAATGCCAACATTTTTACACTAGGGGATACTGAAAACAATCAAAACTGCATTGTATGCATTTAAAAGACATCTAGAACATTCAGCACCGAAATGACATCCATACCCATAATGACTGTATGCACATTTCTGATCAGTCAGATGTTGTAGGATACATTTAACAGACAAACATATGAATCAGATTTTTGGTCCAGATTCTATAATTTATTAAATAAAATTAAAGAAGATGCGCATCACGCACCAGAGATTGTTTAACAAGTGTTGTTTTGCAAATGGTAATTCTCTAACCTTTAGAGGAATATTCATGTTGACAAGCTTCACAAAGACATAAAAAATCTACTTCTCAAAATCCTTCTGCAGCATAATCCCCTTTTAAATTTCCATCTGTGTCCTCAATATGTTCCAAAGAATGAACCAAAACACTTCAAAACGTCTAGAGTTCCAATCAGCGTGACTCTGAAGCTGTGGACTTGAACCTAAATGTATAAAACTTGATGATTCTTTAACAGTGAATTGTTTTTGTATTTATTACTTTTTATTCAATCATTCAAAAAAACAAAAAAAAAACCCAACAACTGTCAGGTTTGGAATCATAAGCAACTAAAGGTTCTAACGTTTTTTTCAAAGACAGTAAAAAATGTTAATTTTCAAACCCACAGGGGCAGAATCCTATTCAAAGCATCTTGATTAAAAGAGGTGGGAGGAAGAAACTAAAGCTCAAACTGAAATGTTTCCGTGTCAAATTTAACTCTTTGAATAATTCCCACATTAGTGGATGCTTGGTGAAATGAAAGCAGCTTTACTTTTTTCATGTACTCACACTTCCCAGGAGTGTCACTCACAACACAAAGTCACAAACAGATGTGGAGGGCAGTGTGCACACATAAAGAGAGGGTGTGAGTCGCTAAACAGCTGGATGCACTCCAATTTGCGGGAAACAGCTGTCAGTGCCAATAGACTCTGTGTTCATCCAGCTGTTGCAAGGTCCCTGCAAACACATGTCCAGGTATAGTTTAAATAATCATTAAAAAGTATTTGTTCAAAAACTCAATGAAAAGTCCAGCAGCACAATAGCTTCCTGATGGGCCTCTGTTCAGAGTGAATGTCTGACTTGACAGACCGGATAATGGCTTGTCTGAACTCATTAAAGATTTAAAGCTCCTATGTGGAGCGTTTTTCTATGTATCACAGTTTTTAAAATGTTTCAAACGATATTTCAGGTCTAAACTATGATCTATGGGTAGAGTTCCACAACATCTGTTATTCTCCTGAAGACCCTCCTTCCTCCCATAGACCCCCTTGAATTCTCTCTGACCGGCAAACTTTTTCAGCCAATAGAATTTAAATTTCCACATTATCGGCTGTCAGTCAACGTGCACGCACTTCACGCACACCTGTAGAGGTGGGGGTCACGCTCTCCCAGGACGCTCCGTGTCTTTTCTGTCTCTACAGTCATGGAGAAGTCAGAGCTAATTTCTACTAAAAAGTTATCCATTCCCCGGCTACTGAGGGATTTATTTAAATTTTTACACTTTTCTCCACACAGAATGGAAAGGCTTGCCAAGGATACGTGTACGTATATGGTCGAGCATTCATTCTGGACCGAGTGTCTCCTCATTTCCGGGTTCTGCTTCTTGCAACTCCCTGTTGTGTTCAGTAGCGGCGTGTTTCATAATCACAGTGTAACAGTTAAGGATGAGCGAGTACAGCATTATCTGTATCTGTTCAACCATCTAAATTATCTGTATCCGTATCTGTACTCGGAGTGGGCGGTGCCTAAACCGGAAGCGGGTGGGGCTTGCCCCGGAAGTGGGTGTGGTTTGTCCTGAAGTGGGCGTGGCTTACATGGGTACATTATTTTAAGTCTGAAATTGATATGGATTGATCAGAATTAGCTATATGTATTGTTTATTTGAAAACTATTTACAGAGCAGCCTCAGAATTGAGATTCAATGTTTTTGATCACAATATTAAAGGCTGGGTTTTTCAACCTTTTTGGAGCCGAGGTACACTTTATCATTGGAAAAAATCACCACAGGGCGATTTGCACAAACCCACCCAACACTCACCAGACCATTTGAAATCTGAGCTCATTGATGTTTGATAAAATTAGCAGGTTGAATTTGGTCCAATCAAACATTTTTAACACTAAAGCAAATTTATCTGTCAGGACTGCAGCTGTTTACTAAGGCTCACTCTGTTTTAATAGTTTTACTGTAAACTCTCATCTGTCCACCTGACAATAAAGGATTAGATTTAGTTTACAGGTGACCTGATTAAAGCATCAACTGTATTTTTACATCAACTTCAAACTGATTATTTCACCTGCAAAAAGTGATTGTAGCATCCAGTTTATCTGTAATGGATTAAATCTGCCTCAAAATGACTTTATTTCTCTACTGTTTATTTTACAGCATGCAGGACTCTGTCATCATGTTTTAGTAAAACTACTTTTGGGGTATTTACAGTAGTATTTAATATGAGTCTCTGAAAACAACTGTAACCCTCTGATAAAGTCACTGACAGATACATGTGTTTTTAGTGTTGATGTTTGATTTGTTGCATTTTAAGCTGTCAGTTTATGCTGGGAAACACAGCTATGAGGCGCGCTCCCGTTCACTTTATTATAATGAGAGACGCGAGCCCCGCAGAGTTTACAGGACGGACGCGTGATCAGATAACGGGACCTTCGTCCCTCAGCCAAAGAGAGGAGGAGTGACTGGAGAAAAAAAAATCGAGTTAAGCTGACGGGTTTTTACACTGACTTTTTTTTTTTTTCCAAATGCTCATCACGCAGGATGAAAGATCCTGTGTGATGCCCGCTGATCTGGGAACACTGGGCCCCCAGATCAGCGGGCCCACGGACACTGGGCCCGCTGATCTGGTTTTATGGACCGGTCAGATCAAAGTATGAGTTTTAAAAAGTCTGGACCAACGCTAGTCCACCAGGAAACGCTCGGGTTCACCAGAGCCAGTCTGGTTGACGCAGAGTCGCAGCGATCGCCTGTCCCCCCGCCTCCTCCTCCTCCTCCTCCAAGCCGAACCAACTCCGAACCACACACTAGTTTGGTCCATTTCAGGAGGCCCTGCAGGTCCTGAGCTTGTCGCGGGCTGCAGTATCTTCTCATGGGCACCGCGCGTCTGCTCAGATACGCGCGGCGCACACTACACCTGGCCCTGGTCCAAGTGCGCGTCTCCTTAGGCGCTCTGTGTGATTGCCGGGCAGAGAGCGCGAAGAGAGGACAGTCAGACAGTTACCCAATCAGGATTTTCCTTCAGCCCGAGCACAGATAATAACGTGTTTCACTCGGATGATGCTCGTATTCGGAAAATATGCATTATCCGTACCGATACTCGTCTGAAACGGATATCCGGCTCATCCCTAGTAACAGTCAAGTCTCAGACCATTGTACATACATACATCGTATGTTTTGAATGTGTGCTGCTAACAAAGGCAACAATGGAAATATGTTTATGTGTGAACCAAACACGAGAAGAAATACAGTTGTAAATTTCTTTTTACTTTGGTATCCCGACTTTGCAAACTGGAACGCTTGTAACTGGATGTGACGTCATTCCCAGTTCCGAGTTCTGACCTCCGAGGTAAATGGAATGCAGCAGATTCAAATCAGTATGTCACTTAGAAAAAACTATGACATATTCACAGTCCAAATTGTCATTTTTTTGTAATATTGTGATAATGATCAAGTTGCAATGATTCAGCCCTAATTCCATGTATTTATTAGTGCTGTTTATGCTTACAGTAAACTGAATAGTTTATGCAACCTTTATCTGAATGTGTAACTGTCTTGTTTTATCTGGTTGCTGGTAGCACAACGTCCACAAAGTAGCAGAAAAGAAACATGCTGACTGCCAGCATCAAGGACGAGCTACAGGGGAACCTTTTAGTGCTGCCTGTCTTTAGTCAAATGTTTCTAGTAACTGTGGACTAAATTGTAAAATGGGAGGAAAATAAATGCAAAGTGTAAAACAAAGCTGTCAGTGTTTGCAATGCTTTAACAATAAGAATGATTTCTAGTGCAAACTGCCAAGAAAAGTTAGTAATTTGTAAGATAAATTAAGAGTGAAGCGTCCAACTGAAGGTCCATTAACTGTCAAAAACTAGTTTTGACACTGAGCAAAACAAACAAAACAAAGTTAGGCTATACATGGAAAGAGCAACTGATTACCTGCAACTTGAAGGTTACAGCAAAAAACATGCTTTCTACTCATTTTGTTGTTGCTAAAGTAATGATTATTTCTACAGCCCCTTTCAAGACATAAATCACAGGGTGTTTTACAACCACAAGAAATGAGACAGGAATACACAGAAAACTGACAATAAAGGGATAGTTTGGTCATTTTGGAGTAGTGTTCTATCAGTTATTTATCTAAAATAAAGACCATACCCACCAGTGACACCACTCACAGCGACCAGACCATCTAGGAACAGGTAGAAATCCTCTGACCAGATCTATATAGTCAGATCAGGAGATACACTGCTGCCAAATGGTGACAAACTCACCTGGCCTTGCCATCTTCCAATATGGGTTTAGTTCATGGGGGCAGCATCTCAAGTAGGAATGCCCAGATTGTCCTCTCCTTAGCCACTTCTACCAGCTCCTCCGATGGAACCCCAAAGTATTTCCAGGCTAAACTAGAGATATAATCCCTACAGTGTGTCCTGGGTCGACCTGGGGGCCTCCTGCCAGTGGGACATGCCTGAAGACCTCCTCATGGAGGTGTCCAGAAGGCATCCTGACCAGATGCACAAACCACCCCAGCTGTCTCCTCTTGAAGTGGAGGAGCAGACTCTGGATATTTTTAACAACTCTCACTCAAAAAAGTCCCATTGCATAAATTAATTCTAAAGAATACTTGTTTCCTGTTTGTAAACCTGCATGAGACCACTTGTTTAGTTTATGATGTTTAAACTGCAGCACGTAGAGTGGCAAAGTAATCCAGACGTCAGTTGGTTAAAACAAACAATCTCATGTAAAATTGTACAGATAATACAACATTGTAATGCATTTTATGACATTTTTGAGCTGGAGTTGTTATAAATACTGAAAAATTAGCTGCTAGCATGTCACCACTCAGCTGTCTTTCTTCTGGTTTCTAGAGGCTCCGTTTGCTTTGAGTGCATGCCACTGGATATGGACACGGTCCTTATTGTAGATAAATAACTGATAGAACAGTTCAGAATGACTAAAACATTACTTTAACAATGAAGCTGTAGCATGCACAACAATGCTTTTATGTTACAAGATTTAAATGTTAGCTAATACTAGCTGGAATGCGGCGCTTCACTTTAACTTTGCACATTTTCTGCAATAGATTCAGCATAAACCTTGTAGCCTGGTTGCTATTTCTCAACAAATGTAGAAGATTCTGAGCTCACGTGTGCACAAATAAGAGCTGTGATGTTGAAGAACGCTCCTTGTGACATTCTCTGATTTCTACTGAAGTTGGATTGTATCTGCAGCCTCTTTATATACAGAGTATTCACCATCAGAACCATGCAAAGATGTTCTTTAAAATGAAAGTTAGGATGGTAAAGAGGACCTGTACTTCAATCACTCAGTGTTCTAGAGAATATGATGGATCTGTTGCCATGGTTTACCCAGGAAAAGCAAACTAATAGCAGTTTCTATCGTATGAACTTTGGCCAGTAAGCAGCTCCTTCTCAGTGGCTGACCTCAGATGTAGTCGCTGTACTTTCTGGCAATCTTCTCCCACCCAAATGATTCATCTCATCCCAGCGGTAACAGAACCACCTGTTCTACGGTTACCGTCTAATTGACACTGACTGCATGTTATCACCCAGCAAGGGTCTGTTAATGAACAAACTGCTGTTGGACCACTAACCACGCTATAAGCTAGTTTGCTGCTCGGAGCAGTGGAGGCCAGGGCTTTCATCATCACCCAGGCTTCCCGCCAAGCCACCGGTGAATAATTCACCACCTTCTGGAGAGATCAGCTGTTCCAAATTCTTTGCTTATTCAACACTTTGATGTCAACCTTCAACAGGCCAAGTCCACGTTTGTATTTCTCTGCTAGATAGTAAACATTTACCTAAAAAAAAACACGCGATAAATAGTTGTTGACATTTCGTCATTTTGATAAATTGGCCAATTTGTTGACTTTACGTTTTAATTAGCAAAAAAACTCATCACACTTTACTTTATTCAGCCATTCCTGAAGCTATTTTATTCTCAAGTGGTTAGATTGTTGATGACACAGACTTGCAGCATGAATACTTTTTGGGTTGGATTTCACACAAGTCAGTGCACACACACACACACACACATGCACACACTACACGAAATAAAATAATAAAAAAAAGCTGTGAGGGAAAATAAAAGACGGGGGTGTAAATGTATATAATTACGATGTCACCACAGACCCATATGCTTCTTGGCAGAATAATGAAGACAAGCCAGAGAATGAGGGAAGAGAGATAGAGAGAGCGCAAACACCGAGTGAGCCACAGCGTTTTGTGGCTGGAGGCAATGGATGCAAACTTCTCTCTGTAAAGAACTACGTGACCTCGCTAACAATACATGTGCTTTGTATTATTGTGTGTGGAGACATATTAGAGAACGGGTCAAAAGTGGATTCTGAAAGTGTTTCGCTCCATTTCAGGCATTATTTTTTATTAAAATATTGCTTAACAAACTTGCCAGGAAAAGCTGGAATGCTTCCTCAGGGTGTGAGTGAGTCTCTGCATCAAGTGAAGGAGTTCAAGTATCTGTCTTGTTCATTAGGGGGAGTAGGATGGAGCAGTAGATGGATCAGTGATCAGGACTTTGCCTCCAAGACATTGCTACAGTCTTGTGGTAAAGAAGAAGCTGAGCTGAAAGGCAATGCTGTCAATTCTACAGTCCAACCCTCACCTATGGTGTTGAGATTTGGATCATGACTGATAAAATGAGATCCTGGATACAGAGCTTCCTCTGTAGGATGTCCAGGCTCGGCCTTAGGAATAAGATAAGGGGCTCTGCCATCCAGGAGCTCCTCATCAAAGACCAGCCACCTTCATAAAAAAACGCTGAAACTATCAGCGCCATGTTTCCTCATCTCAGCCTAAAAGACCATATAGGATGACTCAGAACTCATGGAAACAAACCTGAGGATGGTAAGAGGTGGGCTCCAGATGCCCACAGTGACACTTTGAGCATTTTAGCAAAAAAACCTATCTCGTGCCTTTGAAATGTTGACCATGTAATTTACAAAAGTCAGATCATGTGAAAGAAAAACCTCTCGAGACATTTTGGAAATTCCCTGTTTCAATTAGTCACCGCTGCAGCCCAGTGAGAAACGGAGTCCTTTAGAGTGTTATTGATGAGAGTTTATTTTTGTTATCTTAAGAAATGCTTTTGTTTCTTTTAGGGAAACTTTATTGTTTTCATTTCATTTTACAGTTGCTTCAAAAAAAGCAAAGGTGTAAAGGCACACTAGTCAGTTTTGCTTCATTTTAGCACCCCCTAGAGTCCATTTTAAATGACTGTTGTAAAAGTGCACTATTCCTCCCCCCGCTCTATGCCCCGTGTTTTCAATCATCAGATAAAGGTGTTCTTTGCTTCTTTGGAGGCTCCACCATGATGAACATGATACAATAGATCTATTAGCTCATATATATGATGTCTGTGTCTTCAGCTCATCTGTCCTGAGCAGGTTCTGAGGTGAAAACATGGATTACTGTAAAGCGTTACTGCTTCTCGCGAGATGCGTGACTGTGAGACTCTGAAGTTACAACTGCTGTAATCTGAATACAAGCAGCAGATGGGGCTGAGTGACTTTTCATTAACCCTAAAGCAGTGGTTCCCAACCCTGCTCCTCAAGGCCCACAGTCCTATACGTTTAGAGGTTTTCCTGATCCTGCACACCTGATTCAAATGACTGCATTACCTGCTCAGCATGTCAAGTTCTGCAGAGGACTGTTAATGACTTGTTCATCTAAATCAGGTGTGTTGGAGCAGAGAAACTTCAAAAACACGTAGGACAGGGGGCCTTGAGGAGCAGGGTTGGGAACCACTGCCCTAAAGGGTCGTATTAGGACGTGGCTCAAGAAAAAGATTTAAATTATGGAAAAAGTTACTTAGTGTGCCTTTAAAAAATTCAAAGAAAACCTGAAGCACCACTTGATTCTTCATAACACCTCCTTTAGATTGTGTTCCCGTCTATTAACATTTAGCTTTCAGTTTTCATTACCCGTAAGAAAAATATTTTTAAAAAGCAATGTGTGTTCCTATTAAACACTGCTTTCTCACAATTCAGCCGGAAAGAAGGTTCGATAACATCACATCTGCCTGTGAATAGTGGTGAAGACCTCATAAACCAGAGCCTGGCTCTCAGATAAATCAGCACCTAAATGTCAATATGGCCTTTGGAACACTGTATTTATAGCTCAGCAACGTCACAGAACACACTCCATCTGCAGACTGGATCTCCTGCCTTTGTTCTTTCAGCACACGAGTTCAAACCCAGGTACTCACCTAAACAAAAGTAGTTTTATTCAATATTTCTGTCCTGTTTTTTATTTAGGTTTCGTCTTATTGTCTAGGAAAGGCTCCTGTTTGAATCATTTATGTTTTGAACAAAATAAAATGAAAATAATTGCGAATAAATAAAATTTTAACCTTGACCAGACTTTATCCTCATCTCGTTTCTGCTTGTATTAACAGTTTTTCTTATCAGATCATGATATTTGTTTCGAGGGAAGCTTTGACCTTTGCTGTCATGCACAAGCTTTCTCACAAGCTGCTGACTAGCTCTCAGATATTAATGAGTGCCCGAGGGCCACATAAATAAAGGCTGCATAATTAGATTAAAATATGTCGCAGTGAAAAGGGAGGCAGGAAGCTTGGTGATTTTATTACAAATTTATTATCAAGAAAACATTGAGCTGATGGTCACGGGATGGTACAATTCAAAGAACACAGTAAGACAGTTTATTTATGGATGTTCAGAGATTTATCACACAAAGGCACCAGCCTTCATCAGAGCCAGACAGCTGTACCAATGAGAAGAACTTCTACCTGACATCAGAACATGACCACACACACACCCTCAAACATTCTGACTCAGTTACAATAGCAAAACCTGTGACCCCTAATTCTTTAGCTTGAACTATAAAAAGATGATTAAAAATAAATAAAACAATGGAAAATACACAGCCTTACACTTGCATGGAACAAACTGTGAAAATACTAAAATACAGCTAGATTTGATCGTCTCAAGATCTAAAGCTTAGTTTTATTATCCATAATGGGGTCACAGCTCCAACTGGTACCACTGGTCTATGGTGTCAAATAACTTTCTTTAATATGAGAGGGCAATTCACCACAAAACAAGTATAAAAACAGGTTAGGGAGACGGTAAAACGATTTTGTGAAGAGGAAACATTTTTGTATGTATGCAAAAATGTCTAACAGGGCACATACAATTACATTTTTTTCCTCACCATTCCTAAATCTTCTCTCACTTTTGATAACCTCCCTCTCAGTTTTTTTTTCTTCCTATGCTCACTTCTCCAATATACGCCCTCTCACTTCTGAACGCTGTGCTCTCTCGCTTCAAGATTTCCCTGGGAGTGACATCACAGATCCAGACCCAAGTAGACGATGCACCGATCTTTCTGACTTGTTATTTTTTCAGAGCTCTGTTGCACTAATGATGTTTCAAACCCGTCAACTTCACTGATGCAACTGAGGATGAGCTCGGACATTCGGGAGGAATTCGGAGTAGAACCGCTGCTCCTCCATATCGAGCGGAGCCAGTTGACGTGGTTTGGGCTTCTGTTCAGAATGCCTCCCGGAAGCCTCCCTGGGGAGGAGTTTCAGACATGGCTTGAGGAAAAACATCTCGAGATTGACCTGTGAACATCTTAAAGTTCTACCGAAGAAGCTGGCAGAGGTGGTTGGGGAGGAGACAGTCTGGGATTCCCTACTTGGGATGCTGCCCTAGTGACCCAGATCCAGATAAGTGAGGTAAAGTGAGGCGAGTGAGGCATTTGATCTGCCACTGAGGAGCAGTGGGCTGCCAATCTATTGCAAGCCAGAGGGATCAAAGTACATCAGTAAAATACTGTAACGCAGTGTTCTAACCCGTGAAAACCTAGATCCGCCATTTTTTATGCGCAAACGCGTTGTGAATCATAACGCGCAGTGACGTAAATTACGTTTTAAACGCACTGTGGCGTCAATGATATGTGGTGGCATTTTTGTGTGTGTGCATATTGTATCATTAGGGGGCTGTTCTATTAAGTCTCAGCCACTATTTAAAGGCATTTTATCCAATCAGTGCCCTGCAAGGGCAGACACAAGCAGAAGATCCCTGACTTTTAATTTAAAAACATTTTAATTAGCTTGTAATTTTTCTTACTGTGTTTTCTGTCATTGAAGAAAAAGTCAGGGCTCTTCTATGTGCAGTAATTTACATTACAGCACATTGTGATTCACAACACATTTGCACATAAACGGTGGATCCCGTGAGTTAGAACACCGCATTATTTTACGTATGTATTCTGATCCCTCTGGCCTGCCATACCAATCAGACAGCACCCACTGGCAATTACAGGGTTCGGTATCTTTACCAAGGATCCTTCAGCATGTGGTTATGACCCAGGGATTGAACCACTCACCTTCTGATCTGCAGACAGCCGTTCTTACCTGCTGAGCCACAGCTGCCCCATCATAAAATAATTTTAAAAACATCGTAAAATCACTTCAGTTCTTTTCACAAAACTTGTAAAATTAAAGAGCTCATTGCAGCAAGATATCTTTATAATTATGAAACATTTTATGTCTATTTAAATGCATACTACATTAGAGTAGATGGCTCATGTCAGAAGGGGAATATGTCAATGTGTGGATGTGCCAAAAATAATAAACAGCTGCTTATGCACCGATCAGCCCACAGCTCTAATCCCTTACTGCAACAGGATTTAAAGGTTGGTAAAGGTCATGGCCTTTGTGTACTGAAAACAAATGATCCCTATATGTCAGACCACACAGACTCTCCCTGGTTCCCTTATAGTAACATCTGACCAAAAAACTTGCCCCTGGTAATCTGATCCTGCAAACATGACTGGACTTTATTTAAATTATTGAGAAAAAAAGTCTCAATATCTGGATCAGGAGTTACAGCGTTGCATAGGTTGATGCATGTGAAAAAGAGCCGATAGTTTCAGTGTTCTGGCCAGCTCCACTCATGTGTCTGAGCAGGAGTTGCAGCAGGTCCCACAGATGGTTTGCCTGAAGCGAAGAAAGGATAGAGATGCAGGTTTTGCCACCATGAGTGCCAAAACCAACTGAGGAGATTCATCATGTGTATGTGATCAACATGGTAAGTGTGGCACACACCTGTACTAACACAAATACCACCTATACATGACAGATGAGCAGTTACAGGAAAAAGCTCAGGTTTGGAAATTTTGCATTATGACACAGGTGGAAACAAAGAAAAGTTGTTTTTTATGCAAAATATTTTTTATAATTAAAGCAGATGCGAGAATTCTTCATACAAAGGTATTAAAAATTAGTTCAAATTCAGATCTGCTTTGCAACTATTGCAAATTTAATATACAATTTCACCCAAAAAAGCATCAGATTTTACAGATAAATAACATCACTAAAAGAGGGAGAATAAGAGATGACAGAAGCATATTAAAGGCGGCGGGGAGAATATTGACAAACCAACAGGACATCGTAATAAGAACATATGGCTGAAATTGCCTGTCAGAGGCAGCGGTGTGATCCGTGTGCATCAATGTACATCTGTCATTTCACTCCCTTAGCAGCTGAAGTTAAGGAATAAATCACGTTAATGCTTTATGTCAGGAATTCGCTCGTCTTAAACAGGCACCTTGTGTTGAGCCTTATTTCATAGTGGAACCATGTTATTATTCACAAAAAGTGCTTTTCTCTGGAAGCAGCCATATGTTTATCTGTGGGACGAAGTGCACAGCATGTGCTGACACTCTGCTCCGCCAGATAAGACGCTACAGCTGCAGGATGAGCTTCTAAATAATCAGGTTTAAAACAAAGAAAAACTTGCAAAAGAAGAAAAGGAATAATTATCTGCAAAATAATGTAACAAATTTATGTTGTTTTCCAAACTAAAGCTCTGATCCTAACAAAGACGCTGAAATACTCAAGCCATGCCAGTAGGTGGCATGAGCATCAACATTAATTATTATCAAAATACAGAGAAAGAAGCTTGGCTAAAGATCCTCTAAAAATAGTTTAGATCTTTTTCTGTTTTTAACTATTTAATCTCAGTTATCAGTTTGATAACACCTGATCAAAGTTTAATGGTGACAGAATCAGGATAAAATTTAACTGAAAAACAGGCCGCTACATCATCATTTCTCAAATGCTCTGTATCTTAGGATACAACAGGGACAGGTTCAAAAATTGCTCCAATTTGGAAAAAGTTTTTCTCACAAGAAAATCAGTCAAATGGAACCAAAAATATCTGTTTTTTAAATATATATATATATACAAAGTTGTATTGACAAGTATATGCAGTTATAATAAATGCAACACTTCATAGATACAACAATGTTATGTACAAAACAAAGATGCCCGTAATGTATGATTTGTTGATTTAACTGTTAATACCTTTATTAAACTCATTGAAAGATTTTGAAATTGAACTTTTTAAACCACGAGTGTTACTATTAAAACGACATTTCTCTTTAAAAAATGTTTTTCAGTTAATAATTTATGTTTACTGGTTTTTAAGAACTTTCAAAAAATTACCTTGCTACATTTTTATTACTTAAAAAAATGTTTAAAAACTTTTTTTTTTTTTGTTTTACAAAAGTTTCAGGTTCGGGTTGCAAGGCAAAATGTAAAGCATGTTGTCAGGCGTGTTATTTTATCCAAAGAGAGCACAAAACTTCTCTCAAAGTTGAGGACATTTATTTAACCATGCTGAGCCGAATACAGGCAAAGTTCACAATCGATTGATTGGTCTGAGGGAAAAATGTATGTTTGAGGGGCAGGCTCACATTTCACCACAGAACCAGAAGCATCGAGAAACCAAAGGTCTCTGTTGGCTCTGGACCTGTATCATCATGGTTCTGGTTGCCGTGGTTAATTAATATTGCTTTGTCCTGTTACCTCGTTGCATTTGATCATCCTAACAGTTCTGTTCCAGACCCAGGTATCTTTAATCTTATCCTTTTTTGCATACACAAAATAAAAGCTTACAACTATTCTTTTTAAATTTCAAGCAGTATTTTATAAACACAATTTTTATCATCTTAGCTGCTAATAGTGTTGTTTAAAACTTTACTGTTTGAGTAATACACAAGTGATCAAATATGGTCACTTGCCCTATAAAGGGTTAATCAATGTGTTCACTGCTGAGCCAACAGCAGGTCTGGGGGCTGCTAATTCCAAAACAGATTAACCTAAAATAGATCTAAAAAATACTTTTATAAAAATATTACTTTTTGCTTTACATAGTGATTTCTACGGAAGCCCTGAACGGCAAGCGAGGAAAAATTTTTTTAAGGGTGGCCAATTTTCTAAGTTTGGTCAAAAATATTTTTCCGCTTGACTTTCTGACCAGTACAAACGGAAAAAAAACTTTTTTTTGAAACATTGTCACAACTGGTCTAATATACTTAAACTGTTGTAAAAATGAGAATTTAAAAAAAAAAACTTTTTTTTTTCTTTCCACTTAAGCAGCCCTGAGTGGCAACTGGAAAAAAAAATATTTTACTTAGGCTCATTTTCTATTTTTCTTGTAATGCTTTTATAACGCCACCAGAGGGCGAGATTCTTTTTTTTTTTTCCTCTCCACCTCTTGGAGCCCTGAAAGGCAAACAGAAAAAACTTTTTTTAGAGATGCTAATGCTAATGCTAATTTCGCTAATGCTAATGCTAATTTTTTTTTTTTTTTTTTGTTCGTAGTCTTGGAGCCCTGAATGGCAAGACAAAAAAAATATTTTGGGAGATGCTAATGCTAAAGCTAATTTTTTTTTCTTTCACATTTTGGACCTCTGAAAGGCAAGAAAATAATATTTTGCAAGATGCTAGTGCTAATGCCTTATTTTTTATTTTTTGTGTACATCATTTGCAGCCCTGAAAGGCAAGACAAAAAAAACATTTTTTGTAGATGCTAATGCTAAAGCTAAATTGGTTTATCTGTGTAATACTTATTCCTGCCACCAGAGGGCAAAATTAACCTCTGGTTTTCCCTGATACAAAGCATGGACAGACACGGTGCTGTGAACTCAGCCATCCTCTTCCAGGTGAGTTTATATATGCATCTATTTTATGAATAATGTACATTTGCACATCAGTTTTAAAAGGGTACATGCTCATTTCATCTTCAAACTAGTTTAAATGTTTCACAGTGAGGTGATGGCCGGCGCTCTTGTGCCGTTAGCTTGAGCTAATTTGCAGCTGCTAATAGCTCATGCTGAGAGAGAGGCAGGTAGCCTCTTTCTTAGTCAATCCACCGGTAATTTAAGTCATTTCATGACAGCCACTATTTCTAAATGTACTGTTTATAGTGTTTTTATGCATTTACTGTTCAGAATTTTAAACACAACTACACTGATTGTCCAAATATTGCATTCAGCTTATTCTAAAACCGGAACTGTTTGCTTATTGTGATTCTCTGTGGATGGGTAAACTTTATCAGCGGCTCTGACGTAGTTTATTATCCGCGTTAAGCGCCACGATCACGTGATCCACGTTTCTGACTCCGTGTTAGAGAACTGAATCTTTCGTGGATGCATGATGCATTCAAGTACAGTTCGTAAATTCGCCCATCCACTCTGAAAATCACATAAACATGTATTAAACACATTGAGATCAATGCATTTCACTCCAGTCTTGATCCTAATACACACACACACACACACACACACACACACACACACACACACACACACACACACACACACACACACACACACACACTTACTTTAAACTGT
>SSNR01000022.1:1258078-1278392 GCA_006937965.1 Callopanchax toddi | reverse complement strand
AAAAAAAAAAAGTTTTTTTTTTTTTTTATTCTCATTTTTACAACAGTTTAAGTATATTAGACCAGTTGTGACAATGTTTCAAAAAAAAGTTTTTTTTCCGTTTGTACTGGTCAGAAAGTCAAGCGGAAAAATATTTTTGACCAAACTTAGAAAATTGGCCACCCTTAAAAAAATTTTTTCCTCGCTTGCCGTTCAGGGCTTCCGTAGATTTCAGTGGAACTCTGTGATTATTTACAAGAGCAGCAGTTCAGATGCATCCAGGGGTCAAGTTTGACAGGAATTTCTTCCTGTTTCTGATACAATTAGCCATGGACAGCAGCTCGCATGTGAAATGCGGTATGAGCCTAGCACAAAAAAGATTTTCTAAATTGTGAGCAGCCAACATTCTTAGCCAGTGAAAAAAAGCTTCCTGTTCATAGGCTACTGCAAATATAATCTTGATAAAAAAACACATGCATTACACAAAAAACAAGACAAAACAGGGAGTGTGTTTGTGAATACGAGATCAATGATCCAAAGAGCATCGTGTTGTGAGGGAACTCCGATTCCAAACTTCTCCTTTGGGCTTGGCAGGGAGCTGTTTGATGTGTCTACTGGCTGCCTGAGTGGACATCACTGTGTGCACAAATACAAAAATGACAACAATGTAAAAGTTTCTTAAGAATTGTTGGATAAAATAGTGCAACATTTAGGAGAATGGACTTGTTTCACTAGCAGCCAGCTAACCAAGGCTTCTGCTTGCTAGGATTATCTCAGTCTGAATGTCAGAGCAAACACAATGAATATACTGCAGTTCTCAGGAAAGGAGAGGTGAAACTGATATTACGTGTG
The DNA here is from genome assembly GCA_006937965.1 of Callopanchax toddi. Lineage (NCBI taxonomy): Eukaryota > Metazoa > Chordata > Actinopteri > Cyprinodontiformes > Nothobranchiidae > Callopanchax > Callopanchax toddi. The sequence continues at coordinate 1,277,561 of SSNR01000022.1, read as the reverse complement.
CAGCTGAAAGCATTGTGTGCAGTGTAGAAACTGCTGCCAGCCTGTTAATGTGACAAAGTAAAACATTAGAAGTGAGAACCTAAATTAAAGTGCAGTAAGGCACTATCATGTGCAGTAGAGGTAGTTTCTAATTTGCTCTTTCACTGATCTATTGCTAAAATAGGTTTTTCGTCTCCTTATCTGCTGTCCTCCTCTGTGTCCCTCCCCTTCGCCACCCTTCCCTTCTGGTTTCCTTTTGTTTTGCCTTTTCCATCTTATGGTGTTTGCCATTTTTCTTCTGCAATCAGACACACAGATTTATCTCTGTCGCTCTCAGACTCCAGCTAAATCAATTTCCCAGCGCTCCCATCTTGGAGGGCCGCTGTCAGGAGTGGCACCTTGCAGCAGGGGGGGACACACCTATACGCATTTATACTCACACGCACACACCTTCGCTTTCATTCACTTTCACCCACACAGTTACTAAAGCTCCAAGAATGGCACACACAAACACTTCCAGGTCCACACACATACACACGGCGTTCACACACACACACTCAAAGTGGTGATTCACCACATCACTGTACTCTAATGTCTTACTTGCTTCATCTTTGCTACTTCCATTTGTCACCGCTGACAGGCCCTGGCAGCAGCATCTATCCATCCTACCTTTATCCTCACACCGCCAGCCCACACTGTTTTCCCTCCAACCTGACCTCGTTCCCTGAGCTTGGTTTCTTTCTCCACTTGAGGGGAGGAAGTGAGGATGGTAAACAAAAGTGAGGCAGACTGACCGAGAGCTGGATCTTCAGGTGGCGCCGAAGAAAGCTAGAGACGTTTTAGTAAAACGTACTCAGCTCACGCTTCGGTCTCGTAGAGAATCCCGGGTGTCATAGCCTGTGTGAGTGTTAGTGATATCTGGCTGTTATGCAGCATAGTTTCTGACAAAAACATAAAACTTCAACACAAACAGCTGGTTTTCAGTTGACTCTTTCTACAGCTTACAGACCAGATAACAGAGAAGTGGTCAACAGTATTTTCCAGAGGGACGTCTTGAAGATACTTAATCAAATGTTCCTTCCTTTTCCAATTTTGGGAAATTTCAAGCAACTATCAGGTTAAAAATGGCTCTTTGAGCATAACAGTACTTTTTACTTTAAATATCAAACTGTTTGTGGAATGATTCATGTGGTAACATCTTTAGATCAGAGGTCACCATCTCCAGTCCTTGAGGACGACCATCCTGTAGCCGTTTCCTTGCTCCAACACACCTGATCTGAATGAGTGAGTAACTAATGTAGTAGCTAAAATGCTTTTCTGGTTGCTCAGAAGAAATGAAGACCGGCTACTTTTCTCATTCTAAGATTTATTAAAGAGTAATAGAGATAAGATTGTCTGGACAGTTCATTACGGAAGCCCTAACAAATTAATTTTTTAACAGAGGCAAGCTCACATATTTATGGGTATGTGTTCCTGTCCCTTCAACCAACCACAACTCACGCACGATGCCCAGTGCGCGCTATGCCCATTCAATCGTGATGCACTTTGTTCTCGGCACAGTGGTCTACCTCAAAACAATCTGACTTCTTTAAAAACATTTACAAGAACTGACCTAAGCTAGACAAAAGGGGGCAGTTCGCCCTGACATTTTGCTGACGGAATATTTGTCTGTCGTTATGTTCTGTCTAATTTTCTGACCGAGTTAAACTATGTCTGTGCCGAGTTCTTTTTCCCTTTTATACAGAGTGAAGAACTGTGTACGTATTGCTTCATTTGACCCAGCGCTAAGCGCCTCAAAGTCCAATGAAGTTTTCCCTAATCTCCTGACCGCCTGTCTCTGTGGACAGCTTCTAATCTAAAAACCTAAACACAACAGGAAAACCTCTGGTTCTAACCAAATGCTATAATTTCAATTAATTTTAATTAAAGACATAAGTTTATAATAAAATAATGGACAACACTAACAGGTCTCTGCAGTACTCAGCATGGCATGAAGGTGATTACATTATTGGATTTAGGTGCGCTGGAACAGGAAACATGTCAAACTTCCAGAATGGTGGACCTCAAGGATTGGAGTTGGTGACCCCTGACTTGTTCAGCCCTTTTAAAAAATCCCTTAGGCCCTGTTTACACTACACCAGATATTTTTATCTCTGTTTATAAAACTATTTTTGCCACGTTATTCAGACAAAAACATGTCATGCACCACTGGGGGGGTCATGAGAAGCTCTGGATTTCACATCTGCATGAAGGCACCAAAAATAAGAGTGTAAAACAAATTTCTACTTTGGAAGGTGGAGATTTATCAAGAAAGGGTGGATCACAAAAACCTCTATTTGTATTTATTTTAAAAATCTCAGTTTTTAAAAGTACCTGGAGTAGTGTAAACACAGCCTTAGAGTCAGCTCTGTCTCTCCCAGCATGCAACAGTAATCTGGTTCTGCCTGCACATATACTGAAGTTAGTAACCCCTGGACCTCATGTTTTCTTTTTGTTCTGCATTTTTTTAACCTAAGCCCTCGTGTAGTATGGTTTGCATGAATTCTCTACTAAAAGATGACATGCATTCAAATTAAAAGACAAAGCAGAGGAGGACTTCATGGCAGTTCATAGCAGCCCTTGCTTGCGTTACCACTTGCATGGATCACTGTTATTATAAACAGGGCTGCACATAAGCGGTGCATGCACACTAAACGTGTGTGTACCAGTTCCTGCTGCCACAATGCTCCTTCATGCACCAGTGGTAGGTTGTGTTATTGATCGTGCAGCCTGTGATCACACACTGACAGGCTGCAGCCTGAGCTGAGGGCTAGATGTAAGTTTTACTTTTATTTCCCATTAAAGGGCACTGTAATGCACACTCAGGAGCTTAGCATCACACACTGCAGCGTACCCCCCATAAAATCAAATGTATCCATGTAGGTAGGGAAAAGAGAACATTGGCAATATTTGTCAAATTTCATAAAATGTCATCGTCATGTGTCAATGTCTCATTCTACTGCTGTGCTCCCTCATTATTCACACCACCAAGTCTCAAGGGGCCTCGTGTACAAAGACTTATGTGAATTTAAAAGATGGCATACATTCAAATGATCAAACTGCATACGCACAAACAAATCCACATCCATCAAACTGTGTATTCATGGATCCAAGCATCTCGACATATAGAATAATGTAATTGAATGCCCATGAGGAAATACCAGACCCCTCCCCTTGACATGCTTTCTTTTAAATATGAAAATAGATGCAAATATGACCTGAACATGTGATTCTAATCTCTGCACAATCAAAAATACTGCCTGTAGGTTTCAAAATGAAGAGAAATTTGCAGAATTTGAGTTGAAGACACTAAATGAGGTGTAAAAACATGTGGCTTGATGTTGCTATTAGAAACTCTGTGACGCTGTCAGTAATGTGTCGGAGCAGCACAGTGATGCAAAAGACAGCTTTCTGATTTCAGATCAGATTAGACTTGACAAGTAATAGAGAATGGTACAAAAAGACAAAAATAAACACAGAGGAGGACAATTATGAAAACTCCTTCCTTCATCCCAAATATTGATGAGTTTTTTCTAAATCATCATCATCATCATCATCAACTTTATTCCAGACACAGTACGGTCCATAGTACAAAATAGTAAAAAGTAAACAGGTAAAAAGAATAAAAGGGATAAAAGCATAAGACTAAAACATCACAAGATTAAAAACATAAAAATTGGGATAAAAGTTACAAATAGATAAAATCCCACAGATTAATCAAACATACAAGCAGCAGTGCCAGTGTTTCCATAATTTAGAAAATAAGCGAATCGAGCTTTGTTTTGCAGTGGTCAAAGTAGAAATAATATCATTTTCTGAGTCCCTCAGTCTACACATACATCTGTACATTAGGTTTCGGAGTGTAGCAGCACAGGTGGGAATGCCAGCATACATAAACAGCTGGCTGGCACTGCTCCAGCGAGGTACCTTTAACAGCAGCCTCAGCCCATCGTTGTACGCCACCTGGAGCTTGTACAGACTGCTTCTTTTGTAATTCCTCCACAGATGGGCAGTGTACATGGGTGTACAAAATGCTTTAAAAAGTGCCAGCTTAACCGAGATGGGGCACCTAGAGAACTTCCGAATGAGCATGTTAGCCTGTGCATACTGCATGCAGCACTGTCTGTAAATATCTCTATCATCAGACAGGTCAGCAGTGATGTAGTGCCCAAGATATTTGACTTCTTCACAGGCCTGAATGATGCTGCCAGATAAAAAGAAGTCCGGGAAAATGAGTTTATCGTCCTCCTTGCTCCTCACAATCATAATGGTACTTTTCAGTGCATTATATTTGATGTCAAAGTCCAGACCATATTGAGAGCAGATTCTTAATAATTGTTGCAAACCGGCACTGCATGGACAGAAGATTACAAGATCATCTGCATACATCAAATGATTTAAAATGACATTCCCAACCTGGCAGCCAGTCCTGCATTGACTCAGCAGTCTGGACAGGTCATCCATGTACACATTAAAAAGACAAGGGGACAGAAGACTGCCTTGTCGTACTCCATTAGAGACAGTAAAAGGGGGGGACACCAAATTCCCCCACTTAACAACCATGGACTGGTGGCTGTACCAGTAAACTAAAATTCTCACTAAATATTTAGGAACATTCCTACTGAGCAGTTTAGCAAACAACTTTTCATGATTAACACGATCAAAGGCTTTAGAAGCATCAATAAAACATGTGAATATGGATGTGTTATGCCTGCTGTACATATCCAAAATTTCCTTTAAGGCAAAAATGCACATGTCTGTAAATATTTTAGGATATTTAAATTTGCGCATTTGGATTTTTTGTTGACTGATTATATGTTTTATATATTTTATTTATATTTTTAATGCATTTTTATTTGATTATATATTATAATTCGTTTTGAGGATCTGTTGTAAGATTTTTTTAATATTGCGGAGAAGAAAAGTCATGAAAAAAATATTTAATTCACATTTAGGAAATTTTAAACCATATTTAAATAAAAAATGAACAATAACTAGTGAAGTATGAGTTTTTGACTTCTAAATGAAAGTTATTCAGAAAATGGATCAAATTTCACTGTAAATATTTTGGCTAAAAAGATCTAAAAAAAAACACGGTAAACATACTTTTATTCTTAAAAATGTGACTGAGGTTGCTCCTTGATGTGGACCAAATAATACCAAAAGTAGCTAAATATGTATTTGTCACTCGGTTGGGTGTTCTGATTATTTGGAAACCGCATTAGTAATCAAAATCTAAAATTGCTTTTAGGTAGCAAATATAATTAGTAATTTTACAGTTAATGTCAAAAAGGACATTTCATTAAATTATGGTTTAGAGTCATAGTTTATTACATTAGTTTTCACATTACTTGGTTGGTGCCCAAGAAAAGAGGAACAGCAGCCTAATGAATAAATGTGAATTTTAATAAACATTAAACTCTGCTCATAAAATGACTTTCAGTGCTTTACAACATGGAGGTTAAACACATGGATCCCATGTGTTCTGTAAAGTCACTGACACATTTGTTAATTAATTTATTAAGGCTTAACGAATGACCGTATTACCTTGATCAGATGGCTGTAATACATCATTTTGAGTCCACCCATACATTAATCGCCTCAATGGACCGTGTTAAATGTGAGTACAATAAGTGTTTGATGAAAAGCAAAGATTACAAAAAAATACCTGAAAGAGTGAGATAGAGGGAGAGACTGTTGGATGTGAGGAGTCTATGAGGTACACCTGGACCACGGGGGACCACATCACTGTTCTTAACACATTCTCAGGTACAGACAGTGTGTCCTCTTTTATAGGCTGATGGTACTGTGGCTGTTTGAAGGTCTTATAGCTATGATATTAGCTGATAACACCACAACAAATGAGAACCTAGGAAACACCATGACATAAAAACCCTAATGTTGCTTAGGAGTGTACTTTTGGTATATTATTAGAGTACCATTTGATGTACAGATTTTTTTTTTTTGTATAAAGTTCTAGAGAATATTTGGAATTGTTTACATTTCCAAAATATTAATGCCAATACATTTTTAAAAAAGAATATTTGTCTATTCCTGTTCCTATGCCTATAGGAATATTATAAACGTAAAAACTATCTTGTTAGGAAACATTTAGAACTTCTATTTGTGATCGCGATAAATCGCAAGTGAACTATGGGCACTGATGCAATTAACTGCGATTAAAATTTGTAATTGATTTACAGCCCTAGCAAACACACACACACACACACACACACACACACACACACACACACACACACACACACACACACACACACACACACACACACACACACACACACACACTTACTTTAAACTGTGCACACATATTTATTTGTTCTAGCCCAGAGGTAGGCAATCCTGGTCCTCCAGCATGTTTTAGAGGTTTCCTTGCTTCAACACACCTGATTTAAACATTGAATTACCTCATCAGTGTGTCGTCAAGGCCATCTAATTACCCACTTTTTCAGATCTGGTGTTTTTATGCAGAGAAACACCTAAAACAAGCAGGACCGTCGTGGCCCTTGAGGACCAGGACTGCCCACCTCTGTTCTAGCCTGTTTGTGTAAATGATCTAATTTAGCTATACTGTACAGTGGTGTGAAAAACTATTTGCCCCCTTCCTGATTTCTTATTCTTTTGCATGTCACACAAAATGTTTCTGATCGTCTCGTCTCGTCTTCTTCCGCTTATCCGGGTCCGGGTCGCGGGGGCAGCATCCCAATTAGGGAGTTCCAGACAGTCTTCTCCCCAGCCACTTCTACCAGCTCCTCCGGCAGGACCCCAAGGCGCTCCAGGGCCAAACCAGAGATATATTTACTCCAGCGTGTCCTGGGTCGACCCGGGGGCCTCCTGCCGGCAGGACATGCCTGAAACACCTCCCTGGGGAGGCGTCCAGGGGGCATCCTAACAAGATGCCCGAACCATCTCAACTGGCTCCTTTCGACATGGAGGAGCAGCGGTTCTACTCCGAGTCTCTCCCGAATGTCCGAGCTCCTCACCCTATCCCTAAGGCTGAGCCCGGCCACCCTGCGGAGAAAACTCATTTCGGCCGCTTGTATCCTCCGTGAACCGTCACCTTATCGTGGTGGAGGAGTTTGAGTGCCCTAATGATCCTAGGAGCTATGTTGTCTGGGGCACTTGTGCCCCTGGTAGGGTCACCCATGGCAAATTGGTCCTAGGTGAGGGGTGAGACAAAGTGCGGTTCAAAAGACTCTTCATGCAAGTACAATCATCGAGCCAGTGTACCCGGCCCGGAGGGTTACCGGGGTCCCACCCTGGAGCCAGGCCTGGGGTTGGGGCCCGTGAGCGAGCGCCTGGTGGCCGGGCTCTCGCCCATGGGGCCCGGCCGGGCCCAGCCCGAACTGGATACATGGGCTCATCCACCTGTGGGCCCACCACCTGCAGGAGGAACATGAAGGGTCTGGTGCAATGTGGATCGGATGGCAGACCAAGGCGGGAGCTTTGGCGGTCCGATCCCCGGACACAAAAACTGGCTATTGGGACATGTTTCTGATCATCAAACACATTTAACTATTAGTCAAAGATAACACAAGTAAACACAAAATGCAGTTTTTAAATTATGGTTTTTATTATTTAGGGAGAAAAAAGATCCAAACCTACATGGCCCTGTGTGAAAAAGTGATTGCCCCCCTTGTTAAAAAATAACTTAACTGTGGTTTATCACACCTGAGTTCAATTTCTGTAGCCACCCCCAGGCCTGATTACTGCCACACCTGTTTCAATCAAGAAATCACTTAAATAGGCGCTACCTGACACAGAGAAGTAGACCAAAAGCACCTCAAAAGCTAGACATCACGCCAAGATCCAAAGAAATTCAGGAACATCCATCCATCCATCCATTTTCCGTAGCCGCTTAATCCTCCACAGAGGGTCGCGGGGCAGCTGGTGCCTAACTCCAGCGGTCAAGGGGCGAGAAATTCAGGAACAAATGAGAACAAAAGTAATTGAGATCTATCAGTCTGGTAAAGGTTATAAAGCCATTTCTAAAGCTTTGGGACTCCAGCGAACCACAGTGAGAGCCATTATCCACAAATGGCAAAAACATGGAACAGTGGTGAACCTTCCCAGGAGTGGCCGGCCGACCAAAATTACCCCAAGAGTGCAGAGACAACAAATCCGAGAGGCCACAAAAGACCCCAGGACAACGTCTAAAGAACTGCAGGCCTCACCTGCCTCAATTAAGGTCAGTGTTCACGACTCCACCATAAGAAAGAGACTGGGCAAAAACGGCCTGCATGGCAGATTTCCAAGGCGCAAACCACTTTTAAGCAAAAAGAACATTAAGGCTCGTCTCAATTTTGCTAAAAAAACATCTCAATGATTGCCAAGACTTTTGGGAAAATACCTTGTGGACCGACGAGACAAAAGTTGAACTTTTTGGAACGTGCATGTCCCGTTACATCTGGCGTAAAAGTAACACAGCATTTCAGAAAAAGAACATCATACCAACAGTAAAATATGGTGGTGGTAGTGTGATGGTCTGGGGATGTTTTGCTGCTTCAGGACCTGGAAGGCTTGCTGTGATAGATGGAACCATGAATTCTACTGTCTACCAAAAAATCCTGAAGGAGAATGTCCTGAAGGCCGTCTGTTCGTCAACTCAAGCTGAAGCCATCTTGGGTGCTGCAGCAGGACAATGACCCAAAACACACCAGCAAATCCACCTCTGAATGGCTGAAGAAAAACAAAATGAAGACTTTGGTGTGGCCTAGTCAAAGTCCTGACCTGAATCCTATTGAGATGCTGTGGCATGACCTTAAAAAGGCAGTTCATGCTAGAAAACCCTCAAATAAAGCTGAATTACAACAATTCTGCAAAGATGAGTGGGCCAAAATTCCTCCAGAGCGCTGTAAAAGACTCGTTGCAAGTTATCGCAAACACTTGATTGCAGTTATTGCTGCTAAGGGTGGCCCAACCAGGTATTAGGTTCAGGGGGCAATCACTTTTTCACACAGGGCCATGGAGGTTTGGATTTTTTTTCTCCCTAAATAATAAAAACCATCATTTAAAAACTGCATTTTGTGTTTACTTGTGTTATCTTTGACTAATAGTTAAATGTGTTTGATGATCAGAAGTGTGACAAACATGCAAAAGAATAAGAAATCAGGAAGGGGGCAAATAGTTTTTCACACCACTGTATGTGTTTGTACTGTATATATGTTCAAATGTGTATTTTGTGTCTATATCTTTGTGTGTGTATAGGTACATGTCTGCAGAATCCACATGTATAGAACATTATTTGCATTGCTTAAAGTAGAAGTTGAATGAATATTTACTGAACAGCACAGACAAGCTGTTCTATATCCCTATGTCTGAAATGTATGTAATTTGGTATTTGTTTGTGTTCTTTTTTTGTAGAGTGAATTTTATTTATTTTTTACTCAAGTAGCATAAATCAAATGTCATACAACCCTAGAGTTTTTTGTGAAATTTCAGATGTGTTGGCCTGCATATCTTCTCTTTAGGCATGTATTTTGACTGCGATAAATAAAGCTCCGTGCAAAGCTGATGACAGTTGTTTTTGTCTTGTGCCACGCCAAGGTCTTCTTGACAGTGATGGATACTCAGAGCCCGTGCTGTACTTATTCTTCAGCTGCTTTGAACTGTTTCAAACGTATGGCATCAGAATTCAGCTTACTGAGGTTGTGAGTCATCAGTGCGTCTTCTCCTTGGCTTTTCAATTCTACTCACGGTCATAATACTTGTCAACAGTGAGGCATTTAACAAAGGAGCCTAGCCTCTTCCTGACAGCAGGAGCAACAACACACTGGTATCGAGTCTTTGTGAAGACTCTACCGGCACACTGTGCAAATTAAATATATCACATTTCTTTAGGCGAACGCTGCTGCTTTACAGATGCACACAATGCTGAACTGCAAACGAAGAAAATAAAAACATACATAAAAATGACCCGAAGGAAGAAAAAGCCACACGCGATGCAAAAGCAATGGCCAATAATTGTGTTGACAGTGATTGATAGTGATGTGCTGAGCCCAAAAGAATCATAAATCACTTGTGACAGCAGTCATGGAGCGTGGCAGTAAAACACACAACAATGAAGGCATCTTACAATCCACTTTTCTTTGTTGTCTTCGTCTACTGCTCTGTTTCTGTTTACAGTGGGTCAGAGTTGATCTTCTGAGCCACTGAAACTGTATTCTATCTTTGGGGAAATCAAATACTGTCATCTTTTGACACAAAAGGCAAGAATTATGCCCAGAAATATGTTTAGATGAAAATTTCAAGACATTGTGTGAAATTGTGTCAAAGAATTTAAATGTTAGATAATTGTGGACTGGAGATTGGTCCAGTCAGCTACTCTTTATGTTTATTATAATGAAACTCTGGAAAAATAGTCTACATCCAACGTTTAGTCAAATTCAAGATGGTCATCACAGGGAAATGACTTAATCCAACACAAAATAAGTCCATTGATTTTACTAGTTAACGGGTCACTCCATCACATACTTCAATTGCTTGAGAGTTCTAGACTTCCAGGCACAGACACTCTCAGATTCATAGTTCTATGAACATGCACACTGCAGAGGACTCTACAGTTATTAGTAGCTAATGGCTACATAATAACTACAATCTTTAAAAAAAAAAACAGAAGAAAAAAAGTTTAAGTGATTTCTCACCAAGATATTGACCGTTTTGTTCATGTGGTCCCTGAGTGATTAATTATCCACGTTAGAAACAAACTCAGTGTTTCTTCAAAATGTTCACTTTATAGGGCATTATGTAGTTGTGTTGTTTTTTTTTCTCTTCATTCACTATCTAGAGCCCTAGATAGTGATCACATGGTCCAATAAAAATAGTACATAAATTGTACATTAAATTGATGGAAATAGACCATAATGCATTGCAACCTGAGCTGACAGAGCATGCTAATGCTAATAGCTCATAATAAAGTGATTTTCTGACTTGAAAGTTTAGAGAATTTTCTAGACATCTGAGGTCTTACATGTTTAGTCGCCTGCTCCGTCATCCATGGAGGAGATTGACAGATTCTTAAAGATTTTGCGTTATGAAATGAGATCCTGCATAATGTTATTTTTTAGATCTGAACCAAACAGATACAACTCTATCATTTCTCAATAAGATGATTTTAGTCTGAAACTCTTACATGAAAGGTGGTGGACAATATGCATTATAGAGGACAATGAAAATCTATTTCATATTTCAGTTTTTTTCTTTCTGTTGCTTTATATTCTTTGCTCAATTTATAGTATTCATGTGATGATATGATCTTATTGACATCAAGGTAAAAGCAGTTGAAAAGTAGAAAAGTCAGGAGTCTTTGATGTTGAGCACGCTGTGAACTCTGCATCATTCACTTTGCATCACATCCTTTCTGGAACGCTGTCTGCTCAGCCATCTCTGTGGAGTACTTCCTCACCTGATTGTCTCACGTAGATCATTTCCTGTTGTCTGGTACAAATGGAAAAAACAAAAAAACATTCCTGATTCCTCAGTTGTTTTAGGCATTTCTAAAGATGGTTTTTTTTTGTTTTGTTTTAGATTCCAGGGAAACATAAAATGATGATTAATAAAATGATTGATTCCTGCATGGTTAATTGAATTTGATTCAGTCGATCACTAGAGACAACAGTATTCATCCTGCAGCAGCTCTAATTGGTCCATGGAGGTCAGCAATAACATGTAATTGGAAATGATCATTTTTTTAAAAAGCAGTCATGACAGCTTTTAGTGATGTATCATTCTCTTATCCTCGAGTTGGTCATTTAAATCTACAAATATTTGTACTTGTTTGTGTTTACACATCTCAGATGGCTAGCAGATATGTTTCTGTCTGTGTCTCTCATGTGAGAGAAGGATGCTCTTTTATCCTCTTTCATGTAGCAGTGAGATTATTGAGAACACTGCAGCAATCTCAGGGCTTAGGCTGTTGGTGCATTCTATCTCTTCACATGTGCTGTAAGATAAAAAACCTTCAGCAAACACCAAAAGAGCTCAGCAACGTCTCATTCTCAGTAAAGCTGGAATCACTAGAGGTCTGGCAATGATTCTCCAGTAGAGACACACAGGAGTATATTTTGAGTTTATAGTGAATGTCATCCAAACCAGAGAGCTATGATGGTAAAGAGGTCTGTGCATGAAAGCTAACATGTGGTTAGCCATGTTGCTCATTCGAGCAGTTTTAAACATGTTGGACCATTGCTTCTGATGGTTCTTATAGTAAAATTATGTGGACGAAAATAGAGTTGACCCAGTTTTCCAAATTGAGGGTTATGAACCTCATTTCACAGCCATTTGTTTTCCACCTGATGCAGATTTTTTGCCAATTTAACCCTTGGATGTCTTAGTTTCTGTTGTTTGGTAATAGGTTTTGGAATTAGACTCAGATCAGTCAATAATAAACACCTAAAATCCTCTTCAGCCTTGTGCTCTAGACTTTAAGTCTGCTCCATCCATTCAGGAGGATGATTAGGCCATTAGCTAGGTGGTTGGGGTTCTGATATCTGCTGGTGTGAATGTCCTCTAGAGAAGGATGGCTGCTGTTGGTCACTCTCGTTAGCCTCAGAACATTCTCATTCTAAGCTGTTTAGGATGTCAGGATGCTCTGAACCACACACCAGTAAAAAGAACAGCAGCACTGAAACCAACATTTTTCAGATTCCTATAAATAATACCTATTGCTAGGCCTTTTAATGACTGTGTTAGTGGGACACATGAGGTCAGACTCAGGTATTTAGCTGTTTTACATTAGCTCCACCAAGTAGCAAGCTCACTAAGACCACACCATGCCTGATAGGTGTATGTAAGTCACTTTGGATAAAAGCATCTGATAAACAAATAATAAACAAGCTCCTTTACCTCCCTTCTATGTATAAAACCAACGACAGTCATGTCATCTGCAAACATCACATATAATTGCCTGGATGAGCTTTTATATGTGAGTAGTTAGAGGAGGGGGCCCAGGACACATCCTGGTGGAGAGCTGATGTTGAGTACAGTGGTAGAAGATGAAATAACATGGATATTTATCGACCCATCAGGAGGCTTCCCCTCTGACTAAATATGGAGGGTGAGGCAAATGCCAGATACTGAGGGCCCTCCACATCCTGACTGATAAACATGTGAAGGATAACCAACCAAATAAATGTGGTAGTCCACAATAAAAGATGATAGATGTAGCAATCCCAAGTAATAACATCAAGAAGAAGGTAAATGAGAAGCTTGAGAAATACCAAGGGCTGATAGAGGAAATAGAGAAGTTATACAAAGTCAAGGTCTCAGGGTTGTGACCCCAGAGTGGCTCCAACAGATCCCAGGTCAGGAGCAACCTCAGAGAACTCTTTCCAGAAGAGCAGTTTCAGGAAGATGTAGAAACTGATTTCTCATCTTTGTAAAAGTTGTTTTAGTGCTAAAAGTTTGGAAAATAGACGATAAAAGGAAAGATACTGATACTGTTTGCTAACTTTAAAACTCATAGTGACATGTACTTTAACCAAAGGAAGTAAAACTTCAGTATTTCCATTTTACATTACTTTTAAACCTGCTATAGACAATAGTGTAGTATTTAAAATGTGCAGCAATGGAACTTGGTTGGATTTGTATGAAAGAGAACGCTTCAGTTCTCAGTTTCTCTGTTTACTGAGTGAGGCGCCTCACTCATTGGCGTAACAACGAACGTACACGGATAATTCCACACACTCGTAAAACTGTTCATCTGCAATGATAAAACTGCAAATAGAGTTCGATTATTTGATTTGGCACAGTGAAGCGTCTCTCTGCTGAGCCTCCTGTCAGTCTGTGTTTGCTCTGCTGGAGCTTCTATCTGTCTGCTTTATTTTACTGGTGGAATCCAGTGTGAGCTGAGCTGCACAGGCCACATCCGCGCATGAAATTGCATTAGTCATAGCGTTGCTTTGCTGGCTACAGCCACACTTCAGAGTTGTCTAATGGAGGCTTTTAGATGACCGGCTCAGGTCGCGGGGTCTGTGGGGTTTACTGCAAGGTTTAGCTGAGAAGCAGAGAAGTTCCACCCACAGTCAGGATTTCTTAGGCTGGAATTCATCAGGTGGAAGACATGGGGCAAAGTTACTGATGCTAAAAACATTAATAACACAGATTTATTATGTTTCATTGAAAACAAAGTTGGAGCATTTTGGCAAACATCCCTTTGGTTTTATGCGCAAGAGTGTCCAAATCTCTTTGCTGTTCTAAGATAATTCAGCTGCTTGTAATCACACGGATTAAGAACGGAGATAATTGTTTGTTGGCTACCTTTGCCAGTAAGTGTATTCTGGACATGCTCCAGAATGGATGCAATCAGCCTTAAATGTTCAAACCAGCTCAACCCATTCAGCGTTTTGCACAATCAAAATCATCACCTGCTTTTGTGTTTTGTTGATTTGAGCGACTCTCAGCAAAAATGAATAATTTTCCATCAAATGTGGTACACAGAAAGAAATGGATTCATTTTAATAACTCCCCTAGGTTTTTATCTCGCCATAAACCAACGTTAGTATCTGCTTGGATTTGCATATTAGCATTATCATTTTGTGCTTCTTTTTTTTATGTTTTTTTTTCTAAAAAATGAGAAAATGGGTTCTCCTCTGATGTGATAATTTATTGTGATTCACAAGTGTGAAGTGAGCAGCTCTTGTTCTTATTTACCTCCACAGGTTTGACAAAAACAGAATTACTTGAGAGAATTTGTCCACCCACACTCAGGTATAAGCAATCACAGCTGTTTATTGTTAACACATGAGCTGCACAAGGCAGCAACACATTAGGACTCCTAATAGTACTGGATTGGATCAAAAAGTCTCCGACGTTATTGCTCTGTATGTGGTGTGTGTGTGTGTGTGTGTGTGTGTGTGTGTGTGTGTGTGTGTGTGTGTGTGTGTGAGCTGTTGAAGAAGACAGATATAAAAGCTGGAGGGACGTAGAGTAGATAAAGTCATCTTGACTATTTAGTTAGTAAATCTCATTGCTGTCATGAAGTTAACATTTTCTTTTTTTACACAGAAAACAATACAACTAGCTTTTCTAAGTTTTTCTATTTTATAGGTTTTTTTTTTTTTTTAGAATTCTAGACCATAAACATTAAAGCACACTTATTCGCCTGCTAATCTTCTGTTTACACACAATTTTTGATTTGCTTCTTCTACGTCCGTTAAAATGTGTGGCTCGATCAGAAGTCAGTATGGAATAAGAGGTGTGACACATCAATTGGTAAAAAGTTATTTAGAAAATAGAATCCCACTCCCATTGAAAAAAAAAAAATTCTCTTGTCCCAATCCCAGAGAGCGAGGAAAAATAAGTGTTGTCAGTCATTTGCTTTCCTTTTACATGAGTGGTGAAGTGCAGGATCAGTATTGTATTTTAATGATTGTACAGTATTTTATGCTGTTATTGTTTATGCTCTAAATTACTTTACACTTACAGTCAGGTAGTTATTCTAATTTTGTACTTATATATATATTTTTTATCTGTGTGAATCTTTGTTTGATTTGCCTGTATCTTTGCTGCTGGTGAAGTCTTTCTATTCTATTCTATTCTATTCTATTCTATTCTATTCTAAACTTTTCGATTCTATGTTATTCTATTCTTCTATTCTATTCCATTTTATTCTAAACTGTTCTGTTCAGTTCCTCTCCTTCATCCCTCTGTTTTCTTCAGAGCTGTAACCATAACATGACAATAATCCTCCTTTTCTCACTCCTTTATTCTTAAGGAGTTAGGACCGAACGATAGGATTGGACAATCCAGCTGTCTGTCTGCCGCATTTCCTCACTGCTTGGATTGGCATTAATCCGCCCGGGAACATTTTGGGACAGAACATCGCGGAAGTGAAAGTGAAAGTAGAAGTAGGACAGAGAGCCGGAGGGTGATTCCATTTTAAGATAAAAATACCAGAGTCCCCCCAAAAAAACACCTTTTCAGCTAGCAGAAAACTAAAAACGTTTGGAGGTGAAAAGAGGAAAAGCTGGGGGAACGTTTCTGCAGCTGGAGTTAGACTCTGCTTTGTCACGTTTGCAAACCGTGGTCCCATGTCCGCGGGAGGCTGGCGTATGGATTTTACCCGACGGGAGGGGTGAGTTCACCGAGACGTGTTTCTGTAAAATAGCTAGCGAGACCTCGTTTGTTTACCTGGCTACTGCGTATGGCTTTAAACAGTCTTCCTGGCAGAAATATTAAAGTTTTAAACAAGTCACAGAAAGTTGGACGTTATGTGTCTAAACTGGGATTTCCACATTTTTAATGTTGACATATTTACAGTTTAAGCTTCATGATTTTGAGAGATTTTACCCATGACATTTTCAGCTTATAGTTTAATGATGCACTCTAACTTTTGGGATTTCTAAACTTTTTAGACTTTTTTTTTCCAAACAAAC
The DNA here is from genome assembly GCA_006937965.1 of Callopanchax toddi. Taxonomy (NCBI): domain Eukaryota; kingdom Metazoa; phylum Chordata; class Actinopteri; order Cyprinodontiformes; family Nothobranchiidae; genus Callopanchax; species Callopanchax toddi. Next base: position 1,261,152 of record SSNR01000022.1, on the reverse strand, counting down.
TTTTATTTCCTCAATCTTAACACTTCTAGCACAGTTTATGTATAAAAAGTTTGTCTTCTTTTACCCAGTGTGTCGCTCACTGCTATCATGTTTATAGTTTTCTTACAAATCCACCGTGAGTGCAGACCCTAGTGTCAATAGACTTCCATCATTTTGAGCTCTGGGTTTTTCCCTAAAAACTGAAAGGTGAAGGGACTTTTTAACATGTCATGTCTCCTAAATAAGACACTCTAAAAAAAATCAAAAAATGACATGTGACAACCAGATTCTGCCATTCAGAATTTCTTTCAATACAACTTATAGATATTGCAGTTTCTCTTTATTTGAAACTTATTTGGTACTTTTCATTTCTGTGGAAGTGGAAGACATAGGTGTGAGGTTACCATGGTGACCATAATGAAACACTGGCAGCAGCTTTATCATTTTTTTATTTTGGATCTTGGTTTAAATGACACTTTCTATACAGTTTATACAACAAGCATATGTATTTCATATGTTTTATAGTTTACATTATTATAGAAATCCCCAAATCGGGCATCATAAAAACGTGGATTTTGAATATGGTAAATATGACTTCTGTTACTATTTTTGATGTGTTCAAATGTTGATTAATTAAAAGTTCAACTACACCAAGAGTATAATTACAAATTTTAAAAACACATGCAAAAATGGATTAACGTGTGATTTCGGGCCACCTGATGTTGCTAATCAGAGCTGGACTGGGACTAAAAATCAGCCCGGGCATTTTGAGCGGAGACCAGCCCACCAGCTGACAATACGCACTAGCACACGCGCAAACCTGCACGCACGCACACACTATAAATTAGGGGAGAGAATAATGATTGAATTTCAATATATTTTCATGAACTATTTATTCATGACAGGAATAAACAGAACAACACATTTCCTCAAACATTGAGACATTTAAAAGTGAAAAAGGCAGAAAGTAAGGTAAGAAAAGCTGATCTGGTCTGGCATGTGTACAAATGTTGTGTCAAAAAATTTATACGGTACTTACAAAGAAGAACCACTTGAACAATGAATGAAGGATGATGGGATCCTGAAAAATACAACAGAGGAACATAGATGTGCTGAATATTAAAATGTATACCTGACAGATTGTGAATGAGTGGTATCTCACAGATGATAAACTCACCTCATCAATAAACAGTATCAGCTGGTAAAACAAATATTTCTTCAAACATGGTAACCTTTAAAAAGTGAAAATAGGCAGACAGAACTGTGAGAAAGTATAATAATGGACTTGATCAGATGATCACAGTACTGGTATATTTAGTCTATAATAGAGTTTAATCCTGTATTCTAGACTGTACTCACCAAGAAGAAACCACGTCAGGTTTCAGAAAATGAGTGACATCATCCTATAAAAGACAGGTATATGTTAAGGCTGGAAGAAAACAGCTGTTTGTGTTTAATATTTATTCTACTAATTCTAATGAATTCTATTAGAAACATTTTCTGAGCATCAAGTTGGATCAAAACCTTTAGACTATTTGAGCTTAAAGTTGAACCTGATCATATCTGATACATTATAAGTGTTTTGATCACTGTTATTTTACCTCATCGTTCTACAGAAGGAGCTTTTTCAACAGCTCACTCTTCTCAGCCACCTGTCAGAGTCCAGTGAGGACGTCCTTTTCAGTGACCAGCAGAAACATTTCTGAAACACAGGAACACAATAATGAATGTAAAATAAAAATATTAATAACAATATGAAATGTGTTCTAAAGTCCAGTTTAGGAACAGGAGCTGATTTTTGAGTCTCTTGGTCACATGACCTGGAAGCTATTGGAAAAAAATCCATAATTTTCTAAAAAATATATTAATATAAACTTTGAATTTCCATTAAATGTGTTAAAAACTGCTGTGTCTGATTAGTCCAGTTTAGTAAGACAACTAGTAATCGATCTGTTTCTTTTGGTAACGTGACCTAGAAACTTTTTTTGTAAGGGTTAAACCGACTGGATATTTGTTGATGGTCCCTGACTCAAACACGGCCCTCCGGTAGACGGTACCGGTCTACCCACCGTCTCAGTGACATCCAGTGAGAATCCATCACTGACTGTGGTGAACTAGGACTGAATTCTGTCAACAATCCAACTTTAAACTAACTTCACCACCGGACCGGTCACCGGTCTACAGCTAAGATCACGATCAGGACTGCGTCATAGAAAAATCCCGTCGCTGCATCACAGAGCTATAAAATCTGCTTCCTAACTTCTGACTGCTAGCGAGCTCAACAAAAATAAACTAATGAACCAAACTTGATGAACATCAGCCCCAAGACTGCAGTTCATCACTTCTTCTTACCTGTTGAAGTTCAGAATCCTCCTCTTGAACCAGCCCTGCCTCCGGCCGCTGGTCTCCTCCTCTTCATCATCATCTTCATCACCTGCCGAACGTGCAGGTGTTTCTGGAGCGGAGGAGGAGGAGGACGCTCCACCACGGACACCGAACAACATTTGTGTTATCTTCAGATATTTGGAAGCATCTGCTGCCTTGTTTATTTCTAACTTTTCCCGCTCCTCCTCTTCGTTTTTTTCCGGTCTCAGTTTTCCCGATCTCATTTCGCTGCATGATTGATTGACAGCTGAGAGAGGAACTCGGCCCTGGGCTGTGATTGGTCCAGCCCATAATCAATCATGTCTAATGGGTGGATCTACCCGTTTTGTAAACCAATAGGAAAGACTAATACTGTCCCGTCTCCCGAGTATCATTTGTTCGGAAAAAAAACAAAAAACACCTGGCAGGCTGGCAGCCGGCCCAAAATGACCTGCGGCCCAGCGGGCAAATGCCCGCTATGCCCGATGGCCAGTCCACCCCTGTTGCTAATTCACCAATAAGTGAAGCAACAATCACCCCAAACCTGAATTGTTGTTAGTCCTAAAGAGACCTATGATAAATAGCATTAAAAACAGGTTTTGGTCAAACTTATTTTCTATTATTTTCCAGTTGATTCATGTTGATTTGATCTCAAAGCTTCAGTGTCTGACTTAAGAGGGGGTTCACTGGCCCAAAACGAGAGGGAAAGAAAAATGGAAAGAGATGAAAGG
>SSNR01000022.1:1164400-1255192 GCA_006937965.1 Callopanchax toddi | reverse complement strand
CATCATGGAGGTCTAGCCTGTCGCTGTCTCCTCCGTCAATATATGAGGTGACTTATTATAATAATAAATCATATGTGCACAACAACAATGCCAACAAACACATTTTCTGAACAAAGATGTCTCATATAGGTCAGATTTGATGAAGTTTTAAATAATAAAACAATTGTTTTAGCAAGTAGACATTTGGGTGTTTTTAGGAAGTAAAATGTATTTATATAAAAGATTAGAATCACATTAAAATCATACAGGCCTAGCAATCTTATAGGAATGTATACTCTGCCACCTTTCATCACTTTATGCTCAATCTCAAGCAGAGATGTTCACGAGTCACTGTTTTCCAAGTCCAGGTCAGGTCTCAAGTTTTTATATGTTCCCACTGGATGCCTGCCATATGGTCTGACTGTGTTAAGAATTCAAAGCATTTATCAACCCAGCACGTTGTTTTGAAACCAGACTCACAATTAAACAATACAAAATAATGAATCCTAGTGGGAATGTATTCCACGCAGCAGTTTTGGTCCTATAAATATTTTTTATAGTAGTTGTATTCATGTAATCAGGGTGAACATTTCTAGGTCAGTAGCTGTTTTCTACTGCTGCAGTTTTTTTTAAGGTGTTGCTAATAAGAAAACAACAAAAAGCAGGAATGGCACCAGAAGAAGAGTTGTACACCGAAAAGTTGACTCTAGAGATCATTCTCCATTGTGGCAACGGATTTCCGTCAATTGGGAAAAAAAAAGGTTTGTCAAATCTCTTTCTCGCACTTTCTTTTCATGCTCTCTCTTGGGCTCAGTCGCTCTCTCTAGCGCAGATGGACCATAACACAGCGATCATTGAATTGTCCCCTCCAAAAATTCGATCCCAGGGTGCAGCCCAGCGGACCGAGGTGCTGCATTGCTGTGCGAGGACCTGTGTCCAGGTGAAGGAGGTGTGTCTGGACTAACTGGCGTAAGCCCCTCACTCCAGGATGTACGCTAGCGGTCCGTGCTCCCAGTTCACGCCGAGCTGCTCACGCCTGCCCTGGGTCAGGAAGCGGTGGGCCAATATGGTCACTTTGGTCCGGTCACAAGCTGAACTGCGCTTCCTGGATACATTTCCATCAGATGAAAATATTTTGCTTCAACCACAGTATTAGATCAATGCCTCATACACAAACAAAACATCAACTTCTCTGCTGCATTTTGAAGTGGATGCCTGAAAAAACAAGCTTGTTTGCAGACTTTTTATCTAAAAGGTAAAATGAATCAGACTTTTTGGTGCAGTGATGTAATAAAGTGATGCATCTAGATTTAATCCCAAAATGCATCAGCAGCTGATCTTCTAACACAATCGCACACAGGGATTGACTGAGGAGTTGTGTTTACATCCTCACCTGTCACTACTAACCATCATATGTTCACTTCTGGTTACATGAGAGAAGATTGTTCATAAGATTCAAGTCCCAAACTTAAATTCTGCTGCAACTCAAGTCCAAGTCTCAGGCTCGAGTCCCCTTTTCTAATCTGTGCAACATGACATAACAACCCCTATCAATTAGTGCTGCTGTACATGTAGCCACACATCAAATTGAAGCTAAATGTAGAGTAACGTTTTATCCTTGGTGGCCATCTTGACTTGGATCGACTCCAAAACTTTTAGTTTTAGTTTAGTAGAATCCAGTGGTTCAGGAGATATTTTGCTAACAATCTCAAACATTCACACACAAATGGAGCAAAGCAATAAAAATAAATTGAGAGAAGCAACAATAAAATGAAAAGACCAAAGAAAGGACAATAAAACAAATAGGCAGACAGTAATAAAACAAATTAAAAGCTTGTTTCATAAAAGTGTTTTCTGCTGCTTTTTGAATGGAATTTAAAAGCAGGAATCTCATCAGGTCTAAATCAGGTGTGAGGAACTACTAATAAGGATGTCAGCCTCTGGTGGGAGGATTTTTATCTTGACATTATAAATATGAATCCAGGAAACATACAGACTAATGAGGATAAACTCTTTTACATTCAGCTGAGCTACATTCTAAATTTAAAGCTTTGTTTTCCGGTTCGCACTGAGCCTTTTATAGTAGTTACCTGTCAGATAGATTTGATAAACAGTGTTTGCTGTTTGCTTCCTTTGGTTCCTGTCAGTCATGTTCCAGGTTCTGAGATCCGGTGACCCCCAGCAGGCGTTTTGGTCTGACTCAACGCTCACACGTTGCAGACATGGATCCTCTAACTCTGGATGTGTCATGATGCAGATGACACTTCAAAAGGCTTAAAACAAGAGGAGACAGAGAAATATGGGGGAAACCAACAGATTAATTACCAGTTATAATTCTTGTAATAAGAGGGAGGTGGGTGATGACTCATTTGGTGCCACTAAAACAAAATGACGCAGGTTATCTGATGATAACAAATTATAACTGCACAAAAAACTCCTCAGCTTCACAAAGTTCCAAACACAAACAAGTCTCTGTTTCTGTTTTTTGAAGGTTGTGTGTTTTTTAAAATATACATAATGAGGTATTTGTGTTTTTCATCCCTATTGTGTGTTTGTCTGAATTATGCTGCTCTAGAATCTCTCATTAAAAGGCCTCATTTCTGGGGTTTAACCTTCACTCTCTTATTGAGCTACAGACATCAAAGAAATGGCTTCGTATTTAATTTCCATTACATTAAACCACCCACTTGATTGGCTCTACAAAACTGGCAATTACAGACATGACTTCCAATACCATTCACTCTTTCATGCTCAGACAACTGGAAAGCAGCACAGGTAACTAACCCTCCAAAGATTAGAAGCTGTGGGATATTAGAGCCTTTGTGTGCCTCATTATTCATGTTTTAAACAAAACATTCCTAGCTGTTATGCTAGTGCCGGAGTGTTTTTAGCTCATGATTCCTGATTTTTTTAATCTCTCCCTGCTTGAACACAGCTGATTTCTTTGATTGAGTGATGAACCGCTCCAGTAGAAAGCTATGAAGGCTGAGGAGACATTTCAACTGTTGGATTTAGATGTTTCTGAGCAAAGACAATGCTAACGTTTTTAAGACGAACACTAGGGGGTGCTAAAAACAAGCCAAAACTGCATAACATGCCTCTAAGCCTTTTTGCTTTGAACAAAAAGGAAGAGCATTAGAGATTATTCTTCACTGAATGAAAGTGGAGCTTCTGTCACCATTCAGAAGAATCCAAATCCAGCTTTTACCCCTCCATTGCACTGTTAATTTAGTTTAAATATTCTGATTTTCTTACTGGAAACGCCCCAGGCTGCATTGAAAACACCTACTGCTGGTTGTGCTTCAAATAACTCTAGAAAAATGTAACGATACCTGTAATGTGAGACTGACAGGAGAGGTTTATAAAATAGAATTGTTATATTTTTTAAATTAGGGTTGATATAGGAGTAAAAACCACATTGTTATCAATTAATACTGTCAGCTATTCCTAAGTTATGGCTGTAGTGGGAAATAGTTTACCTATTTTGCATGTGTTTCTGATTTCAGTGAAAAGTAATATGTATTTAAATGCCAGACAAGGAAATGTGTGTTTGTGTGCACTTTAGTGGATTTGTTTCAGTATAGGAGTGAGGAAGAAAGAGGTCTTTGATGTTTTATGACCGTGGAAAGCTACTTCCTAACAGAAACACACAAGTCGAGGTTGAGGATTTCCTCAGCAGCAGCCACAGCTATATGGTTAGCATGTAATGGCAAGTGCACTCTAACAGGGAGGGATTAGGAGCTGAAGATGAGACGCCAACGATCTTCAGGTTCATGTGGCGAAAAGCTTTAGAACAAGGACCGTTAAAGTGACTCATGGCTTGTCATCAAAAAACAGCACCGGGCTTAACAAGCTTTGCCACTGAGTGCTAGCCCACAGGCTTGTTTTCCTGTCTTATTCCACACTTGGATAACATGGTGATAAAATGCTGTAAGTGCTACAAAGCACTCCGCTGACCTCAGTCAGGCAACAAGCCACGATGAGGGTACTTGCAGCTGGTTAAGCATGAGCTTAGTAAACAGCTCATTTTTAACGGGTCACACGAAAAAAGAAGGGAGTAAAAGTTAGAAGCAAAAATATGTAAAAGGATCCTCTGCAGTTTCTATAATCATTAAACCAGTGGTGGCTTGTCTGAAATCAGAGTGTCCGCCACTGGACTGTAAATCTGCTCAAATTTTGCACAAGGTTTTATATGCTTCCTGTTTCGATGGTCAGTGGAAGATGGCAAAGAAATGATGCTGCAGGATGCATCATTCACTGCAACGTAACAAAAAATAGTTCATTCATAAATTCAAATAATAAAATATTATCTGTGGGGTATTTTTGATCTATCTGTAACCTTTTGAACACATTAAAATTTAGCTACATCCTTTTTACAAAAAAAAAAAAAATTTGACTCTAGTATTTTGACCTCACAAGCTTTACAAATTAGTACCTATCTTATCTGTCTTGTGAAGCAAAAATCAACTTTTTGCTTAATTTTCTTTTTTTGTTGATTAGATTCAGTGTGTTGTTTCTTAATGTTAAGGATTTTTAAATTAACCAATTAGCAGTCTAGCATTTGGCTAAAAGCAAGAGGCAGCAAGATGGCGACGGCCACCTTCACACAGAACAGAAGTCCTTTGTGTCGGAAGTCACATGACCTTCCTACTGGAAGTTGTTGTTTTAATTTTATTTTATTATTTTAAGTTCCACATCCTTAAGAAAATGAAGACAAAAGGTGTCTCATTAACAGATTTACACTTATGAATATAAATTTTAGCAATGAGAGGGACCCTGTTCTTCTTCATGGGTCAGGAACTGTTTAACTGGACCGTGTCCTGTAATGTTCACTGACGTTATTGTAAAGACTTTTATTTTGAAGGAGAACAACAGGAAGTAGCATGTTTGTGCAGTTAGCTGTATCTGAATGTACGTGGTCTGAGAAATAGGAATATAACAACCACACTGAGCGGTTGTAGACAAAGTTTGAGTGTGATTTATTAAACAAAGCAGCGATCACATGTCCGTCTTGCAGACATGAGTTAATTATTTAGTACCTGAGTTGGTCACTGCAGGTTTGAATCCCAGGTGAAGCATTTTTTTTTACTTAATTCCAGAGATTTCAAAGTATCTTTGTGGCAGACCCCCGGACTTTAGAAGAAAAGCCAAGACAGAGTCTTGACGGGTGCAGTATATTAATTCCAATTTTACTCCATAATGCTGAGGTGCCCCAATACACCTTAAAACTTAAACAAAACACAAAGAAAACATCCATTAGGTGCTTATCTTTAGTCCTTTCATCATGCCTGTGAAGCTGCAGCAGCAGAAACACCATGAACTCAATCTGCTCCGGTCAGAGGACACCTTCCTGCTTCTAAAGGCTCTACACGCTTTGAGTGATGTCACTGGTTGTTGAGGTTCTTACTGTAGACAAATACTTCAAAATGACCAAAACATTCCTCTAATAGCCCACGTTACTCATAACTCGTTGCTCAATTTAATCTGATGCTTTATTTGAGAGATGTTCACTCTTACAGGGAGGACTGACTAGAACGTTGTCAACACAAACAGAACAATGCTATCAAGAAGATAAATGGCTGCCCCGTTAGACTTTTTTCTGTAACGCTTCTCGTTTTTGCCAAAACCATGTTCTTCATCCTGGACAGGAGTGATTGTGATAAGCGAAGGATGAAAAGTTCAGAGCTCATTGGGGAAGTTTAAGTGTTTTTATGACCTGCCACTTTATCAAAATGTACTTTGCAGGTCATGCAGACTTAGAAAAGATCAGAATAGACGCCAAAGTGTTTTCTATCTGTGTTTCTGCTGAGGCTTGATAAATGCCTGTGTTTAGGTTAGGTCAGACTTATATAGGCACTGTTTATTAAGGGCTTCCTTGTCAAAACACCATTTTAGAATTGTAAGTTGGAAATCTGTCCAATGCTGTGCTGTATGTTCTCAAACCAAAGTCCTAGAAAGCTGTCATCTTCAAGTCCTTGATCTTTAAAAATATCAACCTCTACTGACCCAAAGAAGACTAGAACCAAGTTCCAGACCATGTCAGACTTGAGTTACTGAGCTGATTTAATGCTACAAGTCCTTGGTTTTTGTTTTTCAGTATTTAAGTCTCACTCAGTCTCTAAAGTTAAACTGAAGTCCCTGACGTATTCTTGATTCTATTTTTATGATGGATGACCTTCAACTAAGAACCTAGACTTTTGTCAAATTTATAATTCAGCAGCAGTGAGTATCAGCTTTATTTAGAGAATGATGCAAATTTCTTAGAAGGTAACACAAACCATTTATAAAGACAGGAGACAGATCAGATGCCAACTCCGGTTTGGGAGAGAGGTCCTCTTGGGTCTTATTCACAGTGAGGGAAGGAGGGAGCGGGAGATCGACAGGCGGATTGGGGCAGCGTCTGCAGTGATGCGGACGCTGAACTGGTCTGTTGTGGTGAAGAAGGAGCTGAGCCAGAAAGCAAGGCTCTCGATTTACCGGTCGATCTACGTCCCAATCCTCACCTATGGTCATGAGCTTTGGGTAATGACCGAAAGAATGAGATCGCGGATACAAGCGGCCAAAATTAGTTTTCTCTGCAGGGTAGCCAGGCTCAGTCTTATAGGTTGAGGAGCTCGGACATCCGGGAAAAACTCGGAGTAGAACCACAGCTCCTCCATATCGAGTTGAGGTGGTTCGGGCATCTGGTTAGGATGCCTCACGCCTCTCCAGGAAGGTGTTTCAGACATGTCCTGCCGGCAGGAGGCCCCCAGGTCGACCCAGGACATGTTGAAGAAAGTCCATCTTCAATCTGGCCCGGGAACGTTTTGGGGTTCTGCCGGAGGAGCTGGTGGAGGAGACCAGGGAGAGGACGGTCTGGGACTCCCTAGTTGAGATGCTGCGACCCAGACCCGGATAGGTGGAAGAAGGCAAGACAAGGACAAAGATCACAGTTTATCCCCCATAAAAGTTACCCGTTATATTTTCCCCATTTACTTAATTGGTGGTGAGATTAAAATACAACACACTACAGCATTTCCTCTACAATATTCACACCGAGCTTCAAGTCAGAATGTAATTAAATCCGCTCTCTAATTCTCTAATAGTTATTTGTGAATTATGAAGATGAACAACATTGGTTTGAGAAAATGTGGGAAAAAATGAGTTTGCAATTATGAGCATAAACACCAAAATCTAGAATATCTGCTCTTACAAACCCTCAGTAACGCCTCCCAACAGTCGAGACGTAAACAGGTTTATTGAAGCTTTAATGTTGTTTTGTAGCTGCATGACATGGGCAATAAAAGCACGCTATTTAGAGACATAAATGGAATTTTTATTGTGCTGTTATCCCAGCAGTTGGATAAAAGAAGTCGTCTTTTTTTTTGCAAGACAAGGAGGATTTGCCCTACATTTGTTAGTGGGTGAAAGTGTGTGTGCTTATCTCCTATGTGCATGCCTTATTTTGCACACACGCATGCTGGCCAGTAGAAATGAGTTATTTTTGTCTGTGTCCTTTTGTCTCCTGTGACAGAAAGTTGTGAATTATTTTTGCATTTATTATTTCCATGAAACTGCGTTCTCCTCTCCTACTTTCTGCCTGCGTTTTCACCTGATCCTCACATCCTTCTGAGGTCCAACCAGTTAACTCTGAGTTATCATTTGAACCCTGCGCATAATGGTGGCCCCAACCCTCTCAAGAGAAAAGGTGATGAAACACCCCTCCTCAGCAGCTCAAAAAAGAGAAAACTGCAGTTTCCATAGGAACAGATCTAAAAGCAATTACAAATGACACGCAGAATGAAGCTTGATGAGCCATCATGGCCCTCAAAATTCCACCTAAGATGGTGCAAAAAAACCCACTCGCCGCTTCTCATCACTTGTGAACAATGCAGGTTTTAAATTTCCTTCAACAAATCTCTTTTTTAACATCAAGGAGGAGCATATTCACCTTTGGATCATTCATATCTGAAATGGAGATCGATGGCACAGTTTTGTTCTCTGAAAAGGGGAGGCGATGAGGACGAGCTGGAGAAGGAGACGCATTCAGGGGGAGGAGGTTTGGGAGTAAAGGAGAAAATCAAAGAGCAGGGAAGGATGATGAGGTAAACAGAGGAAGGGTAAAAGAAGAAGAGAAAGTGACCCTCCGTTTGGGTTGCAGCCGCGCTCCATTAAGGCTCATCTGCATAATGTTTCTTGTAGCTTCATTAGCGATGAGCAGAGGTGGAGCTCTGCCAGGTATGCATGTGATAGGATCTCCTTCACCTCACCCGCTGCCTCTCTCCCACTCATTTTTTTTTTATCCAATCCTCGGGCCTCAAAACGTCCATTCTCTATGTGAATCAACATGAGTTGAAGATAAAGGGAACATCTGACAGTCTGCACCCCTCTCCACCTCTCATCCATCATCATCCTCCGGTACACGTTCTGCCTTCCCTTCTCGACCCCTTTGTCGCATCTCTGCATGTCAGCCACAGTTTAGAAAAGTACACATCAGGAAGAATTGAAGGGATTTAGGTTCAGCGTCTGTGCACTGGTGGATGACGTGTTGGGAAATCAATTTCTTTCTTCGCCTTGTAAAACAATAATAATCATAACGGGCAAATGTGAACACCATCCATAACAAATCAATGCCCCCCACCCCAAGGAATAGAAACTCCTAATCACATCAGACACCATCCATCACACTCACCCCTCCTGTATTTGAATAAGTGTCTTGACTGAGTGAATAATGGCTGCTGTAGCAATCAATAGATTTCCTCACAACCGCCGTCACTCCCACGAACACTTGTTGAAAGGGCCGTACCGCGATGCACTCTGTTTGTTTTCACATCTTTTCTCCTTCCCCTCCTCTTCTGTCGCTCCCCCTTTCCTTTCTGCTCCTCCTGTCTATCTTTGACAGCTGTTGTTACTTTGCCGTGTTTGCAGCCTACGCCTTATCTGGGCATGAATTCATTTAGCTGCCATTAGATGCCTCTCCACAGACCCTGCCCAGAGCTCCTCTAAAGCAGGAAACCCATTTAAACAGCATAATTCATAACACACAGAGAGCGCTGGTGCAGATGGAGCAGTAATGTGCTTTAATGCTGTCAACTGTGAGTAGACAAATAGCTGGTCATTAACAGCCATATCAATGCATGGAGGGAGAGGGGGGGAAAGGAGGTGGTGCACCAGCGTTATCATTAACAGAATATGTTGCAGTAAGTGATGCGTTTTTAACATCAAAGTATTCCCACAGCAAGATGACACGTTTTGCAGGATTTGCTTTAAAAAGCGAGGACTCGGTTTTCACTTAATGCCCACATATGTAAATTCCACTCAGCTCAAAATACTTTTATCCAACTTCAAGTGGAGTTTCTGGACCGTCGTGCTTCCCATCAACACCCCCCCATCAGGTTCCTACAGTCTGTCTCAACATGAACACGAGGGAGGAATTTATAAAATAAAAGAGTGATATAGCTGTGACTCAGGCAGCTTAAAGTTTATAAAATATAATCTGGACACACATCTAAAGTGGTTTTTGAACATAATGTGCAATATTTGCAAACTGCAAATCTGGTTTTCTGGAGGAAAATGACAAATCTGAGTGAACATCAAATTAAAGTCGAATATTTTCCTGTGTTTACACGGTCAACGCCTTTCAATTCTGCAGCAAGACAGAAAATCTGGTGAGGAAAATGTTGAACGAAACAGTTTATGTATACAGTATCTATAAATTGCCAATTCATAGTAAGTGATCTCAAGGAGCTTCAAAGACTGCATGGTGGTACAGTTGATAGCACTGTTGCTTCACAGCAAGAAGGTCACAGGTTCAATTCCCAGCTGCAACCTTTATTCTTGAAGTTTGAATGTTTTCCTCATGCATGCGTGTGTTTCACCCGGATACTCCGGTTTCCCCTCACAGACAAAAAAACATGCATGTTAGTTAATTGTAAGTCATTTTGGATGAAAGCATCTGCTAAAAATGAATAAACATAAATGGGTCATCCACTTATCTGAGCCTGAGGTATCTAGCTGAAGAGCCCAGAATGTCCTCTCCTCCAGCCACCTCCACCAGCTCATCCAGTGGGACTACATAATCTGTGATAGAATTCCTCCAGCTTGTCCTGGGTCAACCCCGGGGCCTCCGACCAGCAGGACACACCCAAAACACTTCTCAGGAGCTGTCAACTTGACCAAATGACCAAACCACCTTAGTTTGCTCCTCTTCATGTGTAAGAGCTTTGGTTCTATTTCTAGTCCTTTCCAGATGTCTGAGCTCCTCACCATATTTCAAAGGCTGAGCCTGGACACCCTGAAACTCCATTAGCAATCTTCTTCTTTCTGTCATTGCCCAAAGCTCATGATCTTTCAGGGTTGGAATCCACATCACTGCAGATGCTGCCCTGATCTGCATTTTTGTGGGAAGAGGAAAGTGATTTGTGGCCACATACATGTACATACTGTATGTACCACAGTACAATTTTGTGGAATCTGTTCTCTGCATTTGACTTATCACTGAGGAGTAGAGGGCATCTAGTTTCACGGCATCCTGGAGGCAGTTGGGGGTTCAGTATCTTGCCTAAGGATACTTCAACACGTGGATTAGGCTAGGGAGTGAACCTTGATCTCCCAGTCAGTGGACAACCTCTCTTCCCGTAAGCCACAGTCACCCTGTATGCACCATGAATAATGAACAAATATCTGTTGAAGTCAAAAGAAAACTTTGGTCAGTTAGAGAAACTAAATGCAACCAGTTTAGAGAACTGTCACAAAGTCTGCCAACCAGTATATGATACCAGTTGTTCCTAAGCTTTGTTCATCCACACAAAGATACTCTCAGGAATATGATGTTGTAACATAACATGTTTATCACTGAGGAAAATTGCAGTCTGGTAGTGATGTAAATGAACAAAGCCTAATGCAACATACAGTGAGTAGCATGTGATAGAAAATATGAGGATCAGGATGTTCCTGCCTACAACAGAGTGTCCTAGACCTAGACCTCTGACAAGACTGAGGTGCTGCTGTCTGCTCTGAAAACCCTGAGCTTTTATAAATATTCTTCATAAAAATCTGAAATCAGACGTTCCTTTTTCTGAGTCTCAACAACTTCCTTTATATTAAATTGATAAAAACAATAAGTTGTTAGTATGACGTAGTGTATCAGTTAAATTATTATCGAGAGAACCTTGCAATACCCACTGACTCAGGTTTCACTCTGGACAATCATGTCAGTTCTCTGGTCTGTTCCTGTTTCTACCTCCTCAGAAATATCACCAAACTTGGCTCCATTGTCTGTCATCCTGAAGTGAAGTGTTAATGCTTTTGTATCCTCTTGCTGTGATTTCTGTAATGCTCTTTCAACATGCCTATCAAAAACCTTCATCAACCAGCTGCAGACGGTGCATAATGCTGCTGCCAGGCTTCTGACAAAATCTTCCAGATTCTCACAGGTCACTCCTCTAATGCAGCTGCACTGGCTCCCGGTGGAGTTTCAGGTCCACTTTAAGATCCTTGTTCTGACCTGGAGAGCCCTGCATGGACAGACTCCTGTGTACATTAGTCATCTGCAACAGTACACTCCATCCAGGTCCTTGAGGTCCTCTGACTAAGGCCTGCTTTCTGTCCCAAAAACCAGACTCAAGACTAAAGGGGACAGAGCCTTGTCCTCTGTAGATCCTAGACTATGGAATTCTCTTCCTCTGTCTCTGAGGTCTGTGGACTCAGTGGCTTCTTTTATAAAACAGCTAAAGACTCACATGTATAAAGCTGCCTATGTTTGAATGTTTAGACTGTTTATTGTTCACTATTTTTTCTCAGGTATCTGACTTTGTTATATTTTATGTCTCTGTAAAAGTTCTTGTATTTCATGTAAAGTGCTTTGTGGTTTCTACCTTGAAAGGTGCTTTATAAATAAAGTTTTACTTACTTACTATCATAATATTTGTTCTGTTATATCTTGGCTACCAGTTCCATCAGCCTCCCTGCACTGCATACCTGAGTCTTTGCAGCAGATAGGTGCTGCAAGTGTGAATAAATGAATCAATTCAGTGTGAACGCACAAGCGTCTCAGCATTAAAGATATATGCAACCAGACTCCACATGCACCGACTGTCTGTGTGTTTTATTTGGGTCACTGACAATGATTTCCAGGTCACACATTACACAATTAAGAACAGATGGGACATATAATCATGCCTGTACATGCATTTAAAGCACCTTGGGTTTTAATGGCTTAATTATGGGGTTAATTCAGTAATGGCTCAAGCACATCTTCTAATATTTATTCTAAGCTTCATAATGACCCAGCTGTACATTTGAGTTCACCGAGTTTAGTATCACCTAACGATATGAAACCCTTGTTTACCGGGCTGTACTATGAGCTAAACTCACCGTCACACTGTGACATGACTGGTTTATCTAAAGACTGTCAGCTCACCCAGTAGGCGTTGGCAGGCCGTCGCTCTTTGTCTTCTTTCTGCGTAGGTTCAGTCTGCCATCAACATGGCCACCACCTCCATCAGAGTCCAGAGCTACTGGAGGCTGGGATTTGTCCTTGTAAGACTTAAAAGATAAAGAAATAATCGCTAAGTCTTAGCTTTGCGTTCAGCTGTTTGGCCCTTTGTTCCAGAATAATTCAGCCTGTCCTGATGCTCTTTATGTTAGGGTGTATTCAAGTAAAAGTGTCATACCTGTTTATTTAATCCCTGTCCATTCCTCAAAGAGCCAAAACTGTGAATTTTTTGATGTTTAAAGTAGCCTCAGATAAGAAAATTCACTTTT
The DNA here is from genome assembly GCA_006937965.1 of Callopanchax toddi. Taxonomy (NCBI): domain Eukaryota; kingdom Metazoa; phylum Chordata; class Actinopteri; order Cyprinodontiformes; family Nothobranchiidae; genus Callopanchax; species Callopanchax toddi. Next base: position 1,242,469 of record SSNR01000022.1, on the reverse strand, counting down.
CTGTTTCCCCACACTCAGAATGGGGTAACCTGGTTCTTACAGTCAAATAACCTCTAGTTTACAGACTGACATACATTAGAAATGGTAAATATATCCACGAGTTTTGATGTAATTGATATTTTATGCATATATTTTATTTAAAATATTGTATTTATGTTATCTATTTTAAGTGTCAAGTGGAGCAGTTCAAGTATCTTGATGGGGCTAAAATCACTAAATCACTACATTTCTCTGTACTGAGAGCAGACCCTGAAGCAGACCCATACTTTTAATATTTTGTCTTTTTATTAAAGCTATAATTATCGTTAAGTATGTTATACTATTCAAGCTGCAGGTAAAGCACTATTTAAATTTTTTTCTAAATGAAGGCACTTAGATCTTGCGATAAACTTTTAAACTTGTTTTTCTGTGAAACTCTGATCATTTGTTTTGAAGGTTATCACACCATCAGAATCTGGTCCACGTCTAGACCTAAAACATTAATATTGTGCCCGCTTACTCTTTAAGCCCAGTCATCAGATAGCTTTGTCACCTGTGCTCAGCTTCTATAATATGCCTTCATATCATCTCTCCCTCACAAGTCTACTCATACATATTAATTGGAAATCAAATTGAAGAAGCTCCTCTGCTCCCCCTGTCACTTTTACAGAGGTATTAATGGAAGCTATTAACCTGTTCATCATCAGCATACTGTAAAGATCAGTTAAATGCATGTATTTGCCTAAATGTACCGAGTAAAAACCAAACCAAGATGCATAAAACATGTAAAAAAGGACACCATAATTGTTATGTTTGCTGTGTTCTTTATGCATTTCCAGTGTGATTTGTTTGTCTTGTGCTGCGCCAGAGCAAATACCTCATTTATTTTGTCCAAGAGGCAGTGAGGAAAGGAAATCGCCCTCCGTGGAGATTTGTCCCTCGTTGCTGTTGTCATCGCTTCAAACTGCCGGGTCATTACTGCTCCACAAGCAGCTTGGCTTAATGTCTTCTAACTTAGCGCTAATGACTGACTCTGCATCTGTCCCTGCAGGGAGAGGGAGAGATGGGAACACCATGAAAGCACATGCTAACTCCTCTTTCTAACAATGGCTGCAGTTCACAAATCATCCACTGTCTTAGATTGTCTTCATTAGGATGCTTTGGTTTCCAAATGCCTGTGACAAGCAGATCTCCCATTAGAGAAGGAGAAATAAAAGAGAGGAGGAGAAGAAACGTAGAGCAGACAAAAGGATCCCAGTTTGGTGAAAGGTTCGTTAGCTTTTACAAAAACGATGAAAAGAAGAAAGTAAGAGGAGAGAAGGCATGCTTTCCTCTTTTTTATCCTTCCTTACTTCCTTCCTTCTTCTTTCCCGACGATTAATTTCTACTGTATCTCTTGCTCTTTTTCTCTCCCACCTCGTTTTTTTCTTTTTCTTTTTCCAGCTCTACACTGTGTTGGATAAGCCATGCATATTTAACACAGCTGCATCTTCAAAGCTATGAACTTATTCATTAGCATTTAGAGTGCTAATGAAAGCACGCGGAGTGCTAGCACCGCTCACTGTTTCTCAGCATCTATACTCGACTCCCCTCACCCGACTCCACGCCACCCCCAGCGTATTGAAACCCCCCACCACACACACACAGACACACACACACCTCTTCCTTCCTATCTCTTTTCCATTTTAGTGCATTCAGCACAGAATTCAATTACACTTAAAAACTTAAAAACATGTGTGGGTGAGGAGGAAGAAGTAGAACCCTACAGGTTTTTTTTACTTCTCTCTTCATCAGCCACCATCATCGCTTCCACTCAAGGTTGCTCTGTTCATTTTTCTCTCTTCCTTTTTCTCCCTCGTCTCTTTTTAGCCTGGCCTCGCAAAGAGTTCCCAGGGGTCATGAAGGTGTGCCGCTCATTCCTTCACATGTCCTCGTTCTCTCCTTTCCCCATTTGTGTCTGGTTTAGTGTCACGCTGCACTCTCGCAGAGCGGACAGCTGGGTGCTTGGTTAATTGGACAGGAAGGAGTGTTCTCCTAACCATCCACTTCCTCTCAGGGAAAGAAACAGAAAGGGGGGCTCCATTTCTCACAGCTACCAGGGCTACATGAGCAGTCCAAGGCTTTGACACAGTATCAGCCTGTTCCTTTAGTGGCATTTTGTTCTGGCCCTTAACAAAAGTCAAGGCCGTACTCTCAGAAACATGGCGGATCTCTATACAGAGTCCTCAGCTACAGATTCATCACACTCCCACACAAACACAACGCAGCTCACACAGGTTGCCGGTTTGACAAAGTGTGTGTGTGTGAGAGAGAGAGAGAAACGTTGAATGTACCGGAGGAAGTGGACAGAGTGACAGAAACAAGGGGTAGGGGGGAAGGTAGACGGTGGAGATAGTGGGTGTTTTGGTGAAAAGAGGGGTCTGGAATGAGGGAGTTAATCTTCAGAGGAGCAGATTGGCTTCTCTTCCCTCGCTCCCTGTCCTTCAAAGAGAAGCACAAGCTCTGCATTTTGAGGCACAAACATTTGCACGCACACACACACACACAGACAGGAAGAAGGAACTCTTCATGGTAAACAGTCAAGCATGCCACTCACAAATGTACACATGAGCAGAAGTAAAAGCGATCCTGATCCGTCACACTCCTGAGGTATTGATGTATAGAAAACTCACTCCTCTCTACTGGTCAGTGGCCCATTTTTGGCACCAATACACTTTGGGGGTGGGGGGTGACCACAAAATGGAGTCGGCGACTTGAAACATATGGGTCAATAAAACACAGGGGACGTCTCAGCTCAAAAGGAAATTGATTTTTTTTTTCCAGCGGCTGAGAGTGCACCGTGACCTTCACCAACATTCATAGATGCTTTTCTGGCGACTTCATGAGGATTGAGCAGCATTTTCTCCTTGATTGTTAAAAAAGCAAATTCCACTTGTACAGACCCGGGGCCTGCAGCAGTTCACAGTACATCACATCAATATTCTGGCCTCATCACCTCGAGCAACAGCTTAATTGGCTTCACTAAAGTTTAAATCATGAATTTTGTGAGGTAAGCTAGACTCTCAAGGACTCTGTTTACTTTCTAGTGACCTACAGCAAATCAGGTATTGCAAATACTTTTGTTCTCTGTGTATTTCTTTGATGAGGATACTGCTTTAGTGAGACATATTTGTGCATGGTAAAACTGTCTTAGCCTGGCCTTTAATTATGATGTCACTTCATTCTGTGGACATCAGTAACTGTTGATGAATTTGACTTATGGCATGTGAGAAAACGGCATTACTGGGATTTTAATGATTTGTTGTCAAGGTTTAACCACAACTTTTTAATTTAATTGGACTAAAACTTTACTGTACTTTTACCAAACTTTGTTTTGCAAAACATGAGTTCTCATGGGCTACTGCTATGACAGCATGCTACCCTAGCAGAGATGTAACCAAAGTCAAAACTTTGATATTACCACCTCCATAAGCCTCTATACTGGAACAGAGTGATTCCATCTCCAACACCAACTGCTTCTGAGCCAAACTGACCTCATCTAGTCAGGAAACATTTCCAAACAATCTTTTCCAAACTCAGCATGTGCAGCTTTGTTATTTTTGGAGCTTTCTTTTTGTAATCTCACGCCACTCGATGTTGAGTTTAGGAGGCAGGAAGTTTGGTTTTTAGAACTGAAGTGCCTTTATTATTGAGAGCAATTACACATTTTGCTTTTTGTTAGTTTGCACGCCCGTAGGGAGGATGACAGTCATTTACTGAACAAAATAATATTAGTTCAAGGGAGGAAAAACATGATAACAGATTCACTCCATCCACTCCTCTCCAACACTATTGGAAATAAACTTTTAATTTGTTTGACAGCAGCTTCAGGCAGAACTTTGTTTGTTTTTATGACAAAGGCATTAATACTTGTTTATAACTTAAAAACTGCAAATAAATTGATCTGACACCTTTTTATTCAAATTTGAATCAGATAAAGTACAAAATGTTAAGTCAGACTTAAAATACTACTTTGATGTTGTGGGTGTTCACAAAAATATAAGAAACAATAGAATTGGAAACTGTCAAAAAGTGACAAAAACAAGGAAATTGTTATGTATGTTGCTAGGCAACAACATAAGGCAGGAAACTGAGACATCTCCATTAGTTATAAGAAAACTAATGGGGTTCATAAAGTTCCCTTTGAAAAATAGAGATGCAGGTGAATAAAGAGTAAAAAAAAAGCTGAAGCATATAAAAAGAACGAGACAAAGGAGAAGAAAGAAATGACTATATGAGACTTCAGGTTTCTCCATTCACATTTTTATGATCAGAGTTCATTTTAACAACATATGTTTGAATATAGGATGTGATAAATGAAGTTGGTTTAGTCCTGTTTGTATGCTAAGTAGTCCTGGGCTATATTCCCCTATAGTGCTTTAACTGCAAATAGAAGTAGTAGACATTAGTCTGACTATAGTTATAAAGCATCTACTGATAGACAAGTTGACCAAAAAGATGCTTCTATATATAAAGCACTTATCAAGATAAGAACCACACAGAACTATACTGAACCAATAAATGACACATTAAATACAGTAAAACAAAATCAATTAAAAGCAGTTTTAAAACATACGTTTATAATTGCTTTTTAAGAATCTTCACCAAATCAGTAGTCTGCAGACTAAAGGGAAGAGAGTTCTAAAGTCCTGGACCTGCTGAGAAGGTCCTGTCGCCTGTTTTCAGCCTCGTATGAGGGACAACCAGCAGGACTTGGTCACATGACCTCAGGGACCTTCTATGGACTAACAAATGTAAAAGATCCTTGATATATGCTGATGCTTGATTATTCTGTTAGAACCTGTACCCTGTAGTGGATGGAGAGCCAATGAAAGTAGATGAAGAGTGGTGTGATGTGACAGAATTAAAGTCTGCAGAAGCTCTACTGATGATTTGTTAAGGCAGGTGAATAGTGAGTTACAGTAATCTAACCATGAGGAAACAAAAGCATCGACCACATTTTCTGCCCGAGAAACAATATTTGATAACTTTGCAAGATTACATAAATGATAAAAGCTTGCCTGAACCATCATCATAATGTGGATGGTTTATAAAACAATCCATTAATGTTGAATCTTTAACCAAACTCATAAATCAGCTGTCCTCTATTCAGCTGTAAATATTAAACTTTAATAGATACCAGTTCTTCAACAAAATAAAACCACTCAAACATAACATCTCATTAATAGAAAACGCTTAACTATAATTTCACTATTGTATTAAATGCAATGCATGATCTTTACCACTCACAGGGTCATGGTGTAACCAAAAGAATAAAATGCCCATGTGTCATATGTCACCTCACTTGTGTCATATGTCTCCCTCTAGTGTCCTGCCTTGTGCTTTGTTTAGCCCTCTGCCTTTTTGTCTCCCACAGGTGAATCCAATTGTTATCCTCTCACCTGTGTCTCGTCTCGTCATCACCACCCAGTATATCAGTGTGTTTGTCTCGTCTGGGTGTTGTCAGATCTTCGTCTTCTTGTCCCCTGCCCTAGTCTGTTTTGTTGCTCAATAAATACCTATTTTGCTTACATCAGCGCCTGGATCCTCCTTCAACCTCCAAAACCTGACACCATGTTTCATCTGCATTATGACCTATTTTGCAAAATATAGAAAATTAGCAAAAGTGTACCCATTATGTAGTATTTATGTGGAAATAAAATCATATTTTAACTTTCCAAACACATGAGATACATTTTTACATGCACTTAGTTCATGTTAAATAATTAGAGCCTAGTAAGGCATTTTTAATCTTTCTTTAAATTTCTAATTTTTGATGGATCTTGTGTATTATGGCATGAGAAAGTCTGAATGTGCTTTATGGAAGATAGCAGGAAAACATTCCTGGGTATTATTCATCACATGATTATTTTTTCCCATTGTTAATTTAAGCAAAATTACTGCAGCTTTCTTGCATTTCCCCATAGACTTTGTCTGTTTGCCATGATGTTCAGTTTCCAAAGATCAAGAGCTAATAGACAGCATTAAAGAGGTCATTCTCAGCTCTGTGTTTGTCTGACTTCAATCCATTTGAGTACCTTTGTGTGATTCATGGTTTAGAAAAGCTTTATCTATACTTTAGTGGCTGCTTACATCACTTCCTCTGATGAGACAGGCCTTTTCCAGTCCCTTTAATATTAATACTTCCTGATTAGGAAAAACATGATTTTATGGTTCTTTATACATTTTCATCAGCAGAGAATCTGTATGGAGGAACTCTAAATGGCCTACTCATACTGGTCATGTATCCATGTCATTTTACAGAATTATGTAGATGTTGGAGGAACTAATTTACTTATATGATCATTTTTGTCTTTAAGTAGCAGAAAGGGCTAATTGAGATGTATTCTTCCAGAGTCCTGGTCCAGAGACATACTAAAATAAAGAATAGAGTTATGTAAACATTTTTAATTCAATAAAAATATAAATGCCAACTTTAAAAAAATTGCAGAAGTTAAAGACATCACAACTAATTCAAAGTAGTTTCTTTCTTCTAAAAAACCTCGAGAAGAGGGAAGTGTCTGATGGTTGATGAAACTTCTTCCAAAAGATATGAAAAAGAGCAGTTTTATAACTTGTCCTAAACAAACAAACAAAAAGTACATTTAAGTTTTGTGTTAGAAGATTTGAGCATTTCTAATTTACTTGTCATTGCGTGAGAAAATCATCCAGGAAACATCAAAGGCATTTGTGAGAAAATGCATCTGTATTTCTCGTGCTGAAAAACTAAAATCGTCTCACAGGTGTAGACGTCGCTGCTCTACACCCAGTTCTAATTTATGTCCTCGATGATGAGAAAATCTACCCAGCAGCACCTGCAGAGCTCACTTGTGGCTGTGCTGTAATATATATTTTAGGACTGAATGCATCAAGCTGTCATGCACAATATACACCAGGAGCTTTTATTCCATAGTGCATACAAAATAAAAGGAAAGAGTGGTAATCCCTTAGCCATGACTGTGAGGGGACATCCCAGGGTGTGTTTGTATTTTTTATATATGCGTGTGTGTGTGTGTGTGTGTGTGTGTGTGTGTGTGTGTGTGTGTGTGTGTGTGTGTGTGTGTGTGTGTGTGTGTGTGTGTGTGTGACCTGATTTACTGACCCACTAACAGTAGGCAGAGTCACCTGTATAGTAGCCTATGTGTGAAAACAGAATGATTTTTAAACTAAAACTTCGATTTTTCTCTATATTTTGACCTAATCATGTTGAGTTAGATTTCTTACCTGCTTGGAATTTTCTCCTAATTTACCACACTCATTTTCCACCCCGTCGCCTTGATTTTATCAGCGTACCACCTCTCTTCTCTTTCTCCCACTTCCTTCGGACGACTCGGCTCAGTTGGACCACACTGAGCTGATATGACATCATTAGAGCAGCGACACCCCACGCAGCTGTAGCAGGTTGGCACTGATGACACAAAGTCATGCAAACGTTGAAATCAACTGGGCCTGCTCTCATTTCCTGGGGCCAATATGCTGCATAATGGGAGATTGCTTTCATGGGAAGGAAGTATACTGAAACACATGGGGCATGATATTGAGTCCTGCCTGCACATAAAGAGAAAACAAAAGAAGAACTTCACTTTCTCAAACCAACATTTGTTTTGATGTTATTTTCAGTTTTGATATGGATTATATTTTATGTATTTTTTGATGATTTTGAAAAAGTCAAATAATTTTGTCTTTACTTTTAGGTCAATGATAAAAACAAGTAAAAGATCAACTTGTTTGTCATTTAAAGCATGATAAAATACAGGTACTAGGGATGGGAATCGGTATCGGTTTTTCGATAATATCGGCCGATATTGGCATTAAAATGCAATATCGGTAAATATCGGTATCGGTTTTTGTAATGATGACACACATGACCTTTACATACCGTGCACATATTATACATCAAACTGTTCGGCTACTTCTCCTCTCTCCCAAAATGTCAAAATATAACAAATCTAATGTATACTTTTAAAGATATTTTTATTTATGTGGCACACCTTGCATTAAATACTGTGTTTGTCTTTTTTTAATGAGGGCTACCCCGCTTATATCGGTTTATATCGGTATCGGAAATGAAGAGTTAGACAATATCGGATATCGGTAAAAAAGCCAATTTCGAGCATCCCTAACAGGTACAGCTCTAAAAATGAGCTTATTGTGAAAAGGTTCAGTATTTGTTGTCCCTCATTTCAGGAAGTGAAACTCATGTAATATATAGATTCATCACACAAAGAGAGAAATATTTCAAACCTTTGTTTCTTGTAATTTTGATGATTGCGAATTATAAATAATGAAATTCTAATTCCGTGTCTCAATATTTAGAATATAACATAAGATCTATAAAAAAGGATATTTTAAATAGAAATGTCAAGCTTCTAAAAAAATTTTTATTTTATATGCACTCAATGTTTAGTTGGCAAAAAAAAGGCAAAAAGTTGTAGATGTGTTTCCAAATATGACTTTTAAAGAGTGTCATTCAATTCATCCAATGGTTTATGAGATTTATTTTAAAAAGCACACAAACACACATAGAGCAGGCATGAGCAAGTCTATCATTGCTCTCCTTTCAGAGGTATTAAAATAATAAATCAGAAAGCATATACAGTCACTTTACTCTTAGATGTTACTTGTGAAAGCAGCTCACGATTAAACACTGCCCTGTACGACTGGCAGCTCAAGGTCCCATTCGTCATTTATTTTTCTTCGGCCCTGCCCGCAAGTGTGTCTGATCTCATTTGGACTGACCCTATTAGCCGCGCACAACGCTAATTTGTTTTGATTGATCCTAAAGGTCTGTTAGCGAAGGCAGAACAGCGATGCAGAGACGGCGCCTTGATATTCAAAATGATTAGCGAGACACAGAGACAGCAGATCAATTAAACACATTCGGTTGATCCCTGCTGTTATTAGACGGCGTGCGGTACACAGGTGTGCAGGGGACTGGTGGGCTGAGTAAAGAGGTCATATGCAAAAAAGAGGCGTCAAAGTAGCGGCACAGAGAGTGTGTTTTTATTGTTAAACTGAGATGATTTGAGAGTCTCATGCAAAGTAAATGCAGAACATCCAGCAGCTGTCACTGACAGTTTGATGAACTGCTGATGTCAGTTCAGCAGGTTGCAGGGTTTCAGATAGCGGTGAGCTAATTAGGCAACAAATATGTCATCGTCGCCATGAATTATTCATTCAAGTTCCATAGCAACAATTATAAATTCTTTAGGAAAACATTTGTCATTTAAACTTTATTTGCATGCAACAAAGAAACAAATGGACTCCGTGGGTTTTTGCTGCTAAATTGGCTCTTTATTTGTGTGTTTTCAGCTCACGACTGGTGATAACATCAGTCATGGCAGCTACAGTAAATGAGCTAACTGTCAGCTGCTATCTAACATTGATACGCCGCTGTAATGCAGGGTTACTGCCCTGGAATAACTCAACCGTCTTCCTCAGGGTTCGCTCTGAGATCCTATTTATCAGAAGGGATATAGGGAGAAAAATTCTAAGGATTTAGAGGAAACCGCTGCTGCACCTAATCATCTCACAGAAAAAAAAATCTGCATTTTAATTTTGACTGATCGTTACTTCCCTGTCATTTATTCAGCCTCGGCAATGAATTTCCTCTTTTGTCACCTGTTCCTCGCGTCTGTGGCACAACGATGGATGTAATAGCCCCCTGAGTCTGGTCCTATTGTAAAGCTATGTTCTCTCTGAGTTCATAGGTATTCACAATTTTTCCATTTCCCCCTGAGGGGATTAGTCATGATGCAAGCCATTATAATTTGTCCCCTGAAATTTGTCATGTCTGTGTGCGGTGATGCTCGATGTTCTGGAACCTCACGAGCATCGACTCCATCAATCAGTATTACCACGGTAACGTTGTTGGAGCTCCACTTCCCCTGCGGCCAGAAAAGGGGGAAAGGCAATTATGCAGGTTCCATATGAGAGTGAGTGAGCTGGAGACGGAAACGGTGAAACAGACTCAGACCACATGAACGGCAATAAAAGGAAAGACAGCAAACTGTTTGTTAGATCTTTGCGTTTTACTCCTTGAATTATATGTATGATGATGGTACTATTTAAATATTTATGTATTGTTTGCATAAAGGCTGGAATCTTGCACATATTGTGACCATCTGAAGACAGAAAACTGCACTGAGAGAACTTTAAGGTGACGGATCAGATCTGTTGAAGTATATTTCTGTGGAAAAAGTAATTCTTGCTGTAGATAGATTTTTGAATGACCTGAATTTGAAGCAGCATTACAGAGTTCTGACCAAACCAACGAGCTAAAAGCTAACCAGAACAAAGGGATTTGCTGCTTTCTTACAGCAGCTCTAATAAAAAATTTAAAAGTCATACCAGTTCAAACAAACGCTGGTTTATAAACTTTTACACCACAGCCTGTTTTGTATATCGCACAATTGTTCTGGCAGAAATATTATGATATTCCTGCCAGAGGCGCCCCTGGTTGCACTGGAAAGTAGCTCCTGCCTTTGCTTGTGCTCTAAAATAACCATGAAATTAATTGTAACTGTGTCACTTTAGAGGGATATTTCAACAAGATTACCAGTCAGTCCAAATGACAATCAGCTGGATGAGTTCACATAAGGGATCCAAGCTGTTAACCACAACAAAAACCTGGAGCAGGCCTGTGTTCTCACAGCTCAGTGTTCTGTTTGTGGGCTCAGATGTTAAACATGAACATTGTTCTTCCCTTTCTCACACTGCACACGTCCACCTTCAGCTCTTGCTGGGGAAGTTTGTAGCTGAGTGCAAAGCAGCTGGAATGAGGATCAGCACCTCCAAATCCGAGGCCACAATTCACAACCAGAAAAGGGCAGATTGCCAACTCCGGGTTTAGGAAAGTGGAGAAGTTTAGGTACTTTGGGGTTTTGTTCATAAGTGAGGAAAGAAGAGAGTGAGAGATTGACATTTGGATTGGGGCAACGTCTGCAGCGATGCAGACCCTGAACTGGGCTGAAGACAAAGCTGAGCTGGAAAGCAAGGCTCTTGATTTTCCAGTCGATCTACATTCCATCTCCCACTAAAGCCGCTTTCATAAAACAATGCTGGCAAATTGCCGCGAACCTGAGTCGGCATCTGGGAGCCTTTGGTCGTTCATAAGTGATCAGACCGTGCCGACAATGTTGCACAATCATGTGCGTTTCACAAAAGATTTCTCTGTGGTGGTATAAAGGAGGTATGGGGGCGGTCTTCGCGCTGTCGCGCAGGGTACAGAGACGTGAGACGGAAGTGCTCGTATAAACAGACGGGCAACTTCTGCTTCAGACAGAAGCACCCGGATCTCGGTGTCGCTCCAGTTTGCCGTCTCCGCTGAGGGTTTACAAATGTGCAACAACTTTCCAATGTTTACGTGATTTTTAAATACTTTTTCTGGTCTGGGGTCAGCTCACTTTTGCCACGTTATTAGTGACACCTCCCTCTGTTGCGCCAAGGTGTAATCTTCATTCACAAGTCCGACATTGCGGTAATATTACTATCAAGCATGGCGGCACGAATGGCGCAAAATTCCCGCATCAGCGCTTTCATAAGACACACCAGTATTACGCTGATTTGCCACCACGGTGTGTCTTATGAAAGCGGCTTAAGAGAATGAGATCCTGAATACAAATGAAATGAGTTACCTCTATGAGGTGGGTATTCAGGCATGTTCTGCTGGCAGGAGGCCCCTGGGTTGACCCAGGACACGTTGGAGACATTATGAGTCAGGCCTGGGAACATGGCTCCTCTAAAAGAATTTCTCAACTTATTTTGCTTAGACTCTTGTCTCCTAGATGAAATACTGACTGCTCATAAATATTCCCTACACTCTACATCGACAGTTGTTTCATTAAAGATCCGTACTCCAGTTTTTCTTATTTCAGCTGAATGAGTACAGTACCATCCTCCTACCATGTGAAATGTTCTAATTTTCATGCTAAACTCATCTCATTTGATATCCATAACAAACAAGAAGAAAGCTGTGATGAGTACTTCATAGGCCAATCAGTCGGAAGCCATCCTAAAGTTGTTTGTTTCATATGCAAATTAACCCAGTGAAAACATATACATGCAAATGTATTTGATTGTGTTGTAGACTGAAATGTTTACATTTTGAGGAGAAAAAAAAACCATGCTCAAACCCACGCCGCGAGAATCCTCAGGAAACTAAAAGGCAGGTATGGATTTCCAATTTTCTCCGGTTTCTAAAAAGGATGCTTCCTCTTTAGGCAGACCTGCTAAATCATCTGTGGGGGAAACTAATTAAACTACATGTCAATAACTCATCCTAATTAAGGCTGAGAGTAGAAACCAGGTCTGGACTGAGACTGGGTCAGACTCCTCCTCATTGATTCTATGCTAATCCCTGGCATTTGCTCAAGGCTGGTATACTTCCACATTGTCCGTCTGTCAGTCAACAAGCGGTGTGTGATCAAATCAACAGATAGCGTGAGTAACAAGCCAAAACCAAGAGAATCCATTAGCGGGGCTTTGTTGAAGTTCAGGCAGAGGCAGCTGTGTGGTGTACAAGTCCTGACCAGTCATCCAGAACACCAGTGGACCCAACCCATTATCACATTTTATACCTAAACTCTGTGACTGAAAGGCCATCATTTTATTTTCCTCTTTCAAATTCTGTGAAATGAATGTTAATAAATGAACTAGTGTTTGGTAAATGAATGAATGCTACATGACAAGACAGAAAGAATTTGTGTTGCATATCAGAGACTGCCAGAGGAAGATGTTTGCAGGACAAATGAATCCCTGAGCGTTGTTTTTCTGTGTTTGCGGGAAGAAATCAAAATCCACCTGAGACTCTGGACACCTGATGGCTCATTATCACTTCTGTTGACGTGCATTTCATAGTCGCAGCCAGAGTTTGCTCTGCTGCGATGCTGCATGGTCACTCGAGGCCCCCATTAAAACACAAGATGCAGTGCTCAAATGGAGCCACACAGTCAACCTCCAGGTGACGCTCGACCTCCTCGACCCTTAACTCCAGTGTAATGGTGACATACCCAGGGTCTTTTCAGGATGCCTTCATTTTTCAGAATACCAGCCTTTAATGGTTAGAAAAGTATGGAGTTTTATTTTTTTGTCTTGATGCATCATATTAGCTCCTTGTGATCATATAACATGAAAGTTGTTACAACTCTTTGTTCAACTAGAAACCATAGCTTTAAAAAACACCTGATTTTTTTTACAGCACTTATAGCACTGTCTTTAGGTATTTATTTATGAATTGAGTCATAGGTAAGTTGAGTCACAGGAGAGGTAAGCCTGGGTCCCACAAGAAACATCAGTGCCGCGCTGCAGAGCGCCCACGCCATGATTTTGACTATAGAAACCACTGTAGTCATTTAGGGTTGTCCCATGAGGAGCACCACGCCGCGTCCCATGCGCTGGTCCACACCACGGTGCTAAAGATACGCAGCAGTTCTATTTCTGAGCTGAGGCGCGGCTGAGACACGTGTGTCACGACATTGTGAAGTACTTCATGATGCAGAATACGCTGCACCGCTGCTGGTACGGCAAACATAAACCACCACCAAAACATGGACGAGGAGCGTTTCATTGTGGAATATTTTGAGCTTTTAGAAACAGACTACCAGTATTTCAATAAATAGCTCACTTACCCATTGCTGAAGAATTAAAACAGAGTCCCACAAAACACGACGATAGTTCTGACCACATACAGACCAAAATAAACACTTCATACTTCCTGTTCTCAGTTCCCACGAGATATTGTGACTGTTGCACTTTGCAAGCTGCGTTCAACGGCGCTCTGCTTCAGGAACATGTCCAGAAGACTCTGTGGGACCCAGACTTTAGGGTGTATTAGACCACTGGCGTCCAATCCCAGTTCTCTGTGTTTCCCTGCTCCAACACATCTGATTCAACCATAACATTACGTGTTCAGACTGTCTAAAACTTTAGCAGAAGTCTGTGAATTTCCCATTGATTCAAATGAGGTGTGTTGGAGCAGAGAAACATCTAAGACACAAAGGAACTCTGAACTATAGGAAGTTGGTTTGGATGATGTACTGTACTGTTCTTTCTTCTCTGCTGCGTTTAGAAACAGCTTTGGTATTTTGTGTCTGCCTTGTGTCTGATGTTATGCTCTAAAACCTTCAGGTTATCTTAGAATGCTTTTATTACCATCCCTCTTCTCCTTTTGCTTCTGCATCCAGGCTAACATTGTTTCTTCGTGTCCTGCTTTGCTTTTATATCCAGTGTTATTGTGTAGACCTTGTGTTTTCTCTCGTTTGTTTTTTCTCTCACCTGGCCTCTGTTTGCTGATAGTTACTCACCACTTGTTCACTTGTCGCTCAGTATAAATAGTGTCTGGTTTCCTTTGTTCACAGATCCTCTGTCTTCTGTGATTTTTTGTGTTTGGTTGTTGTTTTTAGTGAACAAAATTGGTTTTCCTTCTTCTGCAGCTCAGAGTTTTCGTCTTCCTTGTAGTATTTAAACACCTGAGTTATTTCTCACTTTATTTTGCTTTGGGAACTGCAGTTTCACCATGTCTTCTGCAATGGACTTAGAGAAGGACATAAAAGCTTAAATCTGCTTTTTTTTCTAAATTAGTTTTTAAAAATACATGCTTTGACTAAAATGTATTTTTAATTGGGGAATAGTATTTAGGTCCATTCAGTATGACTCATGATAATGCTCTTCTGTAGTTTTCGGATTGTTTACACAAGTATTTAAGCAGAAATGTAGCATTTCAGTGTAAGAAGAAATTAAACATTTTTTTTATTTGCTCTAAAAAAGAAGAAAAAGCAGGAGATTTTGACAGACCAGTCTCATTATGCTCCTCACACAGATTTCTATTAAAAACCCCTCGACAGACTATTACAACATGATCTATGATGCTGACATCTTTGGGAGGAAATAGTACATTTTTGTTTGATGGTCAGGGATTTTAATCTTGCTTTTGATTATTTTTCATTTGTAACAAATTGCCAAATATCTGTTTGCATTAATCAGGATAAAAAATAATAATAATAAAGCAGTACTTATTATACATCAGACGGGCATGCACACAGAAATACTGAATCAAACAGGGTGAAACAGATGCATAAATCAAACGCATTCTTGAACACAGAACAAAATGGCGAAGAATGTAAGAAAAAAGAAGGATAAAAGAAACCCTTTATCACTTTGAACAAAAGCTAAGAAAATTGACCATTCTTCCTGTATCTATGGAACATCCATCACTCATTTATTAGATAACCTTTTACTTCCTGGATTTCTATTTCTCAAGTGTACCAGAGGTAATCACTCAGAGCTGTAATGTTTCTTTTCACTTTGAAACACTGAAAATCTAATTCAGAATAAGCTTCTAATCTTCTAAATTCCATTTTCTGGGAGAAACGCGTTACCGCCCGCTCGTGTTATGAAAACAATGAGCGGGGAAACTGATTTTAATTTAACAAAGTACTCTAGCTTGTCGCGATGGATGCACTCGCTCCTGATCTTGGCTGCGCCCAAGGCGAGATTTACCTCTTCATTTTCTGAACATGCACCGGAGCGTCACAGCGTAGTGGGGTTATCAATCAGGCTCCGGTGAATATCACCAGTGTTGGTTAATTTTTTTTGCAGCCTCCAAAACATGGGACTGTGTAGTGCCTTTCCACTTTCCAGACAACAATTGGCAGCGGCTGTCGGTGAGAATACATGGTTTAAGTCAAAACCCCTCTTATCAGCCGCTTGCCAGTCCTGCACCGTATGAGTGGGCAGAGAGAGGACACGAAGCAGGAAGTTCTCTTCTTTGTTCACAATTGTAACATTTTTATCAAACCAGGCCAGTTTATGGATTAAAAAAAAAAAGCTAGATGAAGGATTTTTTTTTCTCAAAACCTGGATGATTTACTTTGCAAAAAAAAAAAAAAAGTGTTTTCATACTGTAGTGCCCAGAAACCAAAAATACACAGTTTAGGTGATGAGCAGTTGTATTTTTAAATCCTGTATTTCCCCAAAAAATACCCAGAATGACTCATTTTCACTTAAAACCTCCAATCATGCTTTTAAGCAGCTGATGTCAAAAGCAGAATATAAAAACATTTTGTTTGGTTCCTTTGTCTTATGGCTCATATTAGTGAAAAATAGCAGCCTGGCCAGACTACATGGCCACAATCCATTAAAATGACTCACTGATAAGGTGGGATCAACAGTTGTCAATCAAACTGTCTTCACATACTATTGGATAGCGCTAGGACCAATCAGAGCCGTTTAGCAACAACCAGAACCAGCTGATAAATTAAACTTTTACCGTATCCTGTCGGCAAAGCAGCCAATACATCCTTTTTCAAAATAAAAGACTTAAGTGCCTCTATCTGTTGACGTCTTAAAGAAAAGCCCAAATCTAAACCGACCAAAGTTGATGACAAAGCCGTTTCAAACAAACACAGTTCCAGAGCTGCCGCCATGTTGTTTTATTTTGAAGTCGAAGCTCTGCCGTCATCAGCTAATCCTGGCCCGGTACAAGACTGACCGGACCAATCAGTGAGCTGCGGAGGATCCAGTGGAGCGTGGCTAGACCAAAGTCTGCAGAGCAGAACTGACGGTCTAGTATACTAGGCTAGAAAAATAGATGAATGCAACAGAAATTAATGAAATTTATGATTGGTTGATTTCCTTGTTGTATCATCGTTGCACCTTGGAGGTACATTTTATACGGTTGAAAAACCTGTTTGCAACCTTTGTAGCGAAAATGCATTTGTGGGTTTAGCAGCTGAGTTCTGGGTTGCATCCATGAAAATCTTTGCAAATAAATACTGACTCTTGTTTGCTGTTGATCATTAGATTGGATGCAAAAGTCTGAAGAAACCAGACATATTGGCACATCAACAATTTATTCATTTGATAAACAGGAACCTCAGTAGTATGTGGAAGAACCATACAGCCTCAACTGCATGGCTCCTCCTCCTCATGCTGGTCATCAGCTCAGTCACACTCTGATATCAAATCCCATTCTTCAACCAGCATTTGTTGCAAGTCAGCCAAAGTGAGTCTCAAGAGGTCTGGACTGTAGCCCATTCCACTCTCCACTTTAAGGAAGTAAACTGATTAATCCGCTCTGTGGGGGTGAGTTTTGTCCTCTTGGAGGGTAGAGTTTGCTCCCAGACATGGGATTGCTACAGAATCTCATCTTGATGTCTCTTTGCATTGAAAGACTCCAATGATGTAAGCTTAGTTTTTTCCAGTGACTCCATTCATCACACCAAAGCTGTTATCCTATCAGCATCGTCTCCACTTTGACCCTACAATCCATCTGCAGGCAGAATCTGGACTCATTGTCAATAGGTCTTGTTTCTTCAGACACCAAACAAGAGTCAATATTCATTTTGGTGAGTATTTGATGTCCCATACTCTGCTCTGCTGCTCAACCCGCAAATGCATTTTCCTTCGAATGTGTCTCAATGTAAAAGGAAATTAACCAACTTTCCAAAGACGTATCAGCAAAGAGTGTTGTAACAGATATAATATATCTATGTGTTTAATCCTGTTGCCTGACAGAATGTTCTTGGTTCATCATGTCCTTTTGATGATTTGTTTGGGCCTTCTCCATTTTCCATCTCCAGGTGCTCCGGTTTCCTCCCACAGTCCATAAACGTACATGTTTTTACATAAAACTTCAAACGCTGACTGTAAATAAGCCAGCAGCAAAAACCCAGAAAAGTGCGGTGTTGTGTTAGCCCTGTGATAAACCAGCTACCTGTATTTGGTGTAACTCACCTCAGGCACTGTGTTTGTTGGAAAAACCTCCATCCCCGTGAGGCGTCCCAACAAGATAAAACAAACTGATAGATGGCTCACATCAGTGGGTAAAAAGCACCAACATGAAGTGGAAAAACAACACGGGTTTGTGTCATTTTGACTTTGTATCAAGACTTCTTTGAAGCTCACGATTAACATGTTGCTCAAGTAAAACCCTTAAATTTCCATGATGCTGAACTCCATAGGTTTAACTCCTCTTAAATGTGAAAATGTGGTATAATTGGCACGCAAAGGTTCTGTGTTTAGCAATGAAGTCTAATGTATGTCATTTTTAAGAGCCCATGACTCCATATTTAAATCACTTTATATTAAACAGGTGTAATCTTTGATGCCTCTAGATCAGTGTTGCACCATTATAACTCAAAATACGCTGTAATTATTTCCTAACGAGCAACTCAGAGATCAGAAGAAAGCGCCGCCTTCCGGTTCTGCTGGGTTTCTCCTTATTTGGCAGCCTGGCACTTCTGCTGCAGTAGGGGGCAGTGCCGTCGCGTGAAAGAGAAACTAAACTGAAACTAAACACTACACGGTCTATGGTCAATGGCGGCAGCAGCAGTGGCGTTCTCCTCACTGCAGGTGTCGTGAACGTGCATGTGGGAGGAGAATTTACCATATAAGCAAGTCTGGATCACTATGACCTCATAGCGGGCTGGAGTGAAAAAAACAGTTTGAAACCTGGGTCTGAAATCTTGAGGAGCTTCTCACTGGCTGTACTAGGAGACAACTGGACGCTGTTTTTTGCTCTTTCTAGCATGTTTAAGGTGAGAACTCAACGTTGCAACATGATAGATAAGTCAGAAAACACGAAAAACGATGTCATGGGCACTTTAAAAGTCCTTACTTCATTAGGAACCTCTGTCATGTTGGGTGTGGTAACCAGTTCTGAAAGTGTGGAACGCAAAAGCAGAAACTGTGCAAAACCAATTTTAAAGTACAAGACTAGAGAGGAAATTATGATGACATTTTACAAAAACAAACGTAAAAGCTGGAGCACACCTGGATCAGGAAGTACTAATGTAGGGAAATCAGTAGGAGCTTACTGAGTGGAGAAACTGAGAAACAGATATACTGGGAGACTGATTAGTGGACTGAGTACTGGGTTTATTTCAAGACAGACAATTTGACTTGAAAAAGTATGGAAGGTACAGGTAAAGGTGTGGTTTACAGAAAATCTTTTTACCTTTTTATTTCATGTTTTTTCTGGTCACTCTGAGCTTTTCATACAGGCATGAAAACAGTCTTCTAAGTGTATCTCACGCTTTAGCTTCTGATAGAAAATAGAGGTACCAGGATATTAAAAACCTCACATCTACGTCAAATTTGCATTCATGGTCTCGCCCATCTTAGCTCATGTGTAGATGCGCCGAGCACTCGGTGGCCTCTTGGAGCAGCTGTTGGGTAAGTTCATAAGATATTTTTGCAGCGATATTAGCAGTTACTCTGAGGTCTTTGAGGTTAGCCACACATGCTAATGTTAACATAGAAACCCCCACGGTACGGTCTGCTTTCTCCTCGGTTTTGATGTCACAGCAGCACAACAGGTTCATTTCACATTACTCATTGTAAGTTGATGATGAGGAACAACATTAACGTTCTGCTCTTTTAGGAGAAAATGTCAGTTCACACGTAGTTTTACCATTCTGAAACGTTCATTGACAAACGCTGAGGAAGTGGTTCCTCTAAAATTTCTCCTTTGTTCTCGGATTCAGGATCAAAAACGTAAGGCAGAATCTCGTTTGACATTTTGGTGTGATGCAGTAATCGGAATAAGGGGGCGGAGTAGTGACGTTTCTGCTATCCAATCAGAAGCTAGGGGTGTGCATATCATTAATAATAAAAATGAGTCCTGCTGTTTCCAGCACAGCTCTGCATCAGCAAACTTCTGCATCAGAGACTGGAAGCATCATAGCTTTTTTCTTTATAAAAAGAGGACTCATAAAGAATTGATTTACACTAGAGAACACTGAAAATGTATTAAATAAATGAGTGAACCACACCTTTAACAAAGGCTGCATTCCATAGAAGTTATGCTTGTTAGCATTTTTACAAAACTACCAGCATGCACTGCTGCCAGAGTGGAACACAACCCTCGTTAATACATCTGTGCCCGCCCAGCTCTTCTGAGTCAAAATCGGTTCATATCATTTATCGGTTCATGTTTAGAAATAAGTACTCGCCGATCCAAATACCCTCAGTTTTGCCAGAATCGGCGAGTATTTCCGATGCTGGCATCGGCACCGGCACATCCCTAGTTCAGACCCACATTCTGAGTGAGCCCATCTGGCTCCTACAGCAACTGTGAACAGGATACATAGTGATCTCCACCTGAAGAAGGTAGAGGTCTGTTTGTCTACTAACTTCAAAGTCAGATCTTAAACTCCTGGAGTCAAAATATAACAGGAATCTTTTGAGTCTTCAGGATCATGGGTTTTTAGAGCTTCGTATATCCACTTTTTAAAAAAGCTTTTAGAAAACTTTACCTTATAGTAGGAGTGGGCAATATGCCCCAAAATATACAGATCACCAAATTGTATCAGGAATTGTATTGTCAGTCTACTATTTTTTAAGTCAATAAAGAGTTTATGATATTATTATATCAGCCTAAATAATATTTAGCTCAAAACCCATTGTTGGACAGTTTGTGTATGTTTTCTACACCTGGAAAAAAAGTCCTAATGAAGCAAGAAAAACGTTTGAGATTATGAAGTAAAATGTAGAAATGAGTCATTTTTATAAAAAAACATAAAACATTCAACATCAAATAAAAGTTAATAGGAGGAAAATGTTTTTATATCTATTGGTAAATAGTGAGATTTATTAAAATAATTTAACCAAACATCACATATTTTCTTTTGATTTCATATTAGACGTACAAATCAGAAATGAGTGCATCAGGATATTCCGCTCTAATAATAAACTTTCTGCAGGAGAGGCGAACGGATTTATTCGGTATAATAATCCGTGCGTCTCCTGAGAGACCTAGCGTGCACTCCGAGGGGGTTGCACGCTGCAAAAAATCTCCATCCCGCAGGTCGTTAGACGAGTAATGAGTGAGAAAATGTTCATTTTTCTTTGATAGAAGTGCGAATCTTCAACAGAAGGAGGTCTGTTTTCCTGCTCGTGTGAAATAACCTTCACCCAAAACCTGTTTCAATCATTTATAGGTGAATTTTATGGCTCAGGCTCACATGTGTCACCGTCTTTTCTGGAGTCGTTTTGCTCTAATTTAGGTAAAATATGAGCAAATGAAATAAAATGCATATGAAAACTGAGCATTTTGGTTTTTCCTCTCAAATATGTGAATTATTTCTTGCAGCGCGCTTGTTGCTGAAGTCATTCTCCGTCTCGTAGAGCGCAGCAACAAGGACAGCAGAGCATCATCATCATCATCAGAGAGAGAGAGAGAGAGAGAGAGAGAGAAGGAGAGAGAGAGAGAGAGAGAGAGAAGGAGAGAGAGAGAGAGAGAGAGAGAGAGAGAGAAGGAGAGAGAGAGAAGGCGCCTCTCCTCTCGCCATTGCGCTCATTGTCTCGCTGCTGATCGGTTCGGATGCTGCTCCAACTAACCGGAGGCTGAATTATCATCCAGCGGTGAGGCTCCGACTCCACTCGCGCGCGCGCACACACTTCTCTCACACACACGGACAAACCATATGCGTGGATTTCGGCTCTTTTTCCCGTCTTCGCCAATGCAAAAGGAAATATGCAGCGGAGCTTCACCATCCTCTACACCAGTTTACTGGGGATATGCCTGGGTTCGGGCTCAAGTTTCCCAAGTAACATCAACATAGGTGAGGAGACGCGCAGAAAAAACCCACTCCTGCAACTTTATCTCCCTTAAAAAAATAAATGTGTGTGTGTGTGTATGTGTGTGTACGCGCGCATGTTTCATCTGGTCTTTTCCCGAGTCCAAAGTCTGAAACTGGTTGCGTTCTGCTCAACAGGAGGATTGTTCCCCACTGATTCGCACGAATATGAGGTGTTCCGGTTCGCCCTGTCTCACCACCAGGACATCCCCAAACTGGTGCCGCAGGTGGATATGGTCAAAATGGGAAACAGCTTCTCCATGACATACGCCTGTAAGTGTTGGGGGGCTGCTGGTTCTACTGATGTCTGCTAATTGTTCTGCTCGTGATGCGCTCTGCTTAAGGAGCATCTGGAGCACCATGTGTCGGAGAAAAGCCGCGCTGAGCTGTTCCTGCAGAGCGACTGTTGATCGCTTATCTCCTCGGTAGCTGTTGCGTGGGACTTATTTTTCTTCCTCGGTGTGCTTTGCAAGGTGATGGGGGGTTTAAAAGAAGCTGTCGAATGAGAGCAGGTTTTTACAGCTGTGACTTTATGCGCGAGTGCGCCTTTTCTCGTCATTACAAGGAGGTAGAAAACAAGGAGGGAGAAAACAAGGAGGGAGAAAACAAGGAGGGAGAAAACAAGGCGGTGCAAGCATAAAGATCCCAACAGATCACAGGGTATTATTATTTCTTTATTTTTCTTGCAAATTACAGATTAATCTTTCATCTAAAAACACAAACTTTTCTGACCTTATTTGTGAGCAATACCTATAAATACCATAAACAGACGCAACTGAGGGCCTGTTCAGTTACTTGTAATAGCATGTGACCTATTCATCATGATTAATCATAACCTCTGTCAAAACGGACTTTATTCAGGCTTCTTTAGGCATGAAAAGTAAATGTTGAACTTTTAAAATAATATCAAATGTCCCTGCAGTTATATTAAATAAATAAATAAACCATATGACATGTAATAAATTTAATAAATATATTGGGGAACAAATCATAATAATTATTATTTTGGTCAGTACTCATAATTTTTTATAGATTACAGTTGATAGCACAATGCAGAGTTCACATTTTAAGGACCGGGATACCGGTTTGTGCCAGCAGGTGGCAGAGTTGAGCTGTTTGATGGTGATGAAAACTTACTCTGCTGGCTTCTTGCTCTGAAATATTTTCAACATATCAGTTGTACTTGGATTTAGCATAAAATGTTTTACAGTTTTATTTTTAATCATCTCAATTTAAGAACAACCGATTATTTATTTTTTAAATTATTTACTGTTCAAAGTCAATGTTTAAGAGGTCCTGTACTATAAATATCCAAGTGAAATTTAAAATCCACAACAAACAAAAGTTTGGGTCTCAAGATGTTAAAAAAATAAAAAATCATCAGCAAAATGACTTTTATCTCACTGGAATCAGTATACTATATTATAAATATATCAAAAAATATTTTTGCAACATTCAGACATTACTTGTGAAAATATGTAGATACACTTAAGTAAACTTATAGTTGATTGATTAGTCACATGACTAGAAACTGGACTGATAGTGATGCTATAAAACTAGAGAAGAGTTGCTATGGAAGCCTGGATGTTCAAACAGGAATCAGTGAGCATAAAAGTGTTTATTTTTGTTTTTCTATTACATCATACTTAGAAATGGATCTGCATACTGCTGGATATCACTGATTAGAGCACGTGGTGGTTATGATGTAACATAGTACGTTTACATGATGGAACACGACGTGTTTTGCCTTTGTTCTGTCATCTTTATGTGAGTTTAGCCGTCAGAAAGGGAGGAAGTGTGCATCATTGAGATAGCTTAACAAAATAAAAGCATGCTTGCAAAGTTGAATGTGACATAGTTTTTTTTTTCTTGATTGCATTATTTTTATGATCATTTGGAGCTGAAATCTAAATTAAAAATTTCATTTAAAATGAATAATTGCACAGCCTTACATCAACACCTACATAGATACAAGACAGTGTTCTTTGAGTAGCTGGCCACTAGAGGGTTAAATGAAGGTAGCATTGTGTTTGTAATGGAATAAAAGGTTTATCATCCTGAATCTCTGGCTCAAGCAGGACGCCTCTCTCCTCCTGTGTGTAATAATGTGTGTCATTATTTATACCAGTTAAACAGTAGCTCCATGTCAGAGTTTTTGCAAAGAGAAATGTCGTTGTAAGTAGCGTCTTCTCTTCTAACCCTACATTTATCCCTCCCTTTGTGCTCTTGACGAGATATTTTCTCGCCCTTGAGGCTTTTCACTCACGTTTTTTTGACTCACACTCACTTTCGTGAAGTCGCACACTTTCTTTCCAGGAGATACCTTTTGACAACTGAGTGTGCCTGTCTCTCTCCCCCTCTCCCTCTCTGCACCTCAGTGTGTGTGACAGACATTCCATTACTACACCCAGGGAGCACATTTCCACTTTGAAACCTCTTTGGAATTCAAAAATACTTGTCTTCAGGAAGATGTTTTCACTCTTTTTTTTCCCAGGTAATTCGGTTGCAACAGTTCTTGCAAGAGTCAGTTAAGCGCTTTGGATTGGAAAGAAGGCAACGCATGCACCATTACCTGAGTAGATTTATAGACATCCACTGTTAGCTTTTGCTGAATGCTGAATTCTTGCTCTTAAAGAAAATTTACTGAGCGGAGGCATTTACAGAGCTGTGAACAAGCATTTGTCTCCTTGACACCTGTTTCGTATCAAACAAATTTTAAAATCGAACAAAAAGAACCTGAGTAAATACAAACTGTAGTTTGATAATGATGATTTCATTTATTAAGAGAAGAAAGCTATCAAAACCAACCTGGCTCTTTGTGAAAAATAATTGACAACTGAAGAAATTCATGAATTAAATGTGATGAACCACATCATTTAGAAAGCTGAGTTCAGTTTCACCAGTCAGACTCAGGCCTGATTACTGCCAGCGCTGTAGAATTAGGACAACATGAGGGGGGCTAAATGATCTCAAAAAGCAACACATCATGCCCTGTTCCAAAGGAGACCTAAAACACCTGATTGCAGATTATTTTACTCTGGTTATCTCTGTCTGATATGGAAATTTGTTAGCTAATCATTAACAAAGTGTGACAAAAAAGCAAAAACGACATGCTTTATGAGCTACATCCACCACTCACTCCACCCCTCTGCCATTTAGGCCATGGGGCTGGGCAGAGGTGTGTAATGAAACGCACCCCAGATGCCCTCATTAATGAGAAGATCCTCGGCTCGGGGGACAGAGCCTTGTGCAGCGAGGAACAGGAGGCTGCTGAAGGTTTGCAGGAATTCTCTCCTCTGGATCAAACGTTTAACCTGTGGCAGCGGGGGAGGCGCTCGGTGGTGTTGGAGATGGTGGGCTGCATTAATGTCTTTGTCACAGCGTGCAGCCATGACAGGGATGGCAGACTTTAAAGGAACAACTCAAACGGATAATGTGCCTCTCTGTGTCTTTATTCTCCTAAGTGGTGGATTTTGTTTCTAGAAGCTCTGCAAAGAAAATCAGGAAATTTCAAAATAAAACTAAACATCTTGGTCATCTGATATTCAGGTTTTACAAGAACTCACCTCAGTTCAGTGCAGATATTCCTTCCTGTTCTCAGACTTCTCACTCTTCTGTGCACAGGTTTGACATACCCCCCCCCTCGTCATGTCAGACACATCTCTTGCTGTCCACGGCGGGTATGATTGTGGGTTTTCGGTATGTGCATGTCAGAAGTGTTCAGAAAGCAGAGGGAGATGACAAAAATGGAATCGACACCTCGTCCTGCTGCGTGTCACTCG
The DNA here is from genome assembly GCA_006937965.1 of Callopanchax toddi. Taxonomy (NCBI): domain Eukaryota; kingdom Metazoa; phylum Chordata; class Actinopteri; order Cyprinodontiformes; family Nothobranchiidae; genus Callopanchax; species Callopanchax toddi. The sequence goes on along the minus strand of SSNR01000022.1, from coordinate 1,217,091 downwards.
CTCTAAAAGAGTGTATTTGGATGTGGGAGCTATAGAGATGTGTTTGTTAGGCGGGGGGGAAAAGAAGACAGGCTCCTGGGCCTGCTTATAATGAGTCAGATGAGGATAAAGAAAAAAAAACAAATGATGTCTATTCCTGGAGCTTCTTTTTAGTATGCCTGTGTGGAGGAGTGTTTTCTGCATCTGTTCTTTGTGTGGGATGGTGATGGCTCACCTCTGTATGATTTGGGGAACATGTCTCCATGGGGGGGGGGAAGGGGGGAGAGTTGAAGGGGGTATCCACGGGTGTGAGAAGCAGCAGGGTGAATGGATCCTTGTGCTTAGGGATGAATGGAGCTCCGGATGAGGACGATACTCATCAGCTGGCTCTTATAAAGCAGCCACTTCCTCAGAAGCAAGTTCGCCCACCACACACACACACACACACACACACACACACACACACACACACATACACGATCACTGGCACCTGCCAAAAGACTAGAAGAAGACGTGTGGGTGAGGGTGTTTGGTGTGTGTGGGTTGAAGTAGAGCAGAGGTGAAGAGGAGGACAATAAGGAGAGATGTTAGATAAGACACTGAAGGTTTTCTCTTGTTTTTCTATAAATCGTCTCTGAAAGCTGTTTGTAAATGCAGAATATTAGTCACACACAGTCACATTCACACACACACACACACACCCTCCTTCAGTTGGATCTCACATTACCATAATCTGCTTTAGACGTGGTTTATAACATGGACGTCACTGATTCACTCGCTTCATGTCAGAGCCCCTGCAGGCCCGCTCCTATGTGATCTACTTTTCACTTTGATGTCCTTCGTGTGGTGGATGAGCTTTGGCCGCTCTATCTGCTGAATGCATCGCATGAGGGGGGGGGGGCTACACGTCAGATGGTGTGGTATTTAAATCTAATGTACATTCACAGCTTTCAGTGGCATTTGGTTACTGCTTCCATCCCAATGATAAACCCTACATTAGAACTAATTAGTGGTCATGGAGGAGATGGTTTGTGATGTCATGGAGCTGCAGGCTTCTTCAGGTCTGTGGGGGGGGCAGCTGAAGGGGGCTCGGAGAAGATCTATGAGGCAGGTTTGATCAATGAGCTGAGGACTGCATGGCTGATCAATAGAGCAGATGGGGGTGGGGTGGGGGAGGGGTATGTGTGAAGGGCACTTGTGACACCGGTTGACAGCAGGGCTGTGCAATTAGTCAAATTAGCATTTTGATTTTGGCTTGTAACAATTACAAATGCAACGTCATAGACACAAAATTATATTATTCAAATCATTGTGTCACATTCCTGCTTTTATTTTGTCATGCCTTCTGAATGACACTCACTTCCTCCTCTTTTGAGGGCTAAACTGCCATGCATGTTGTGGCGTTTTTAAATGCCAGAGCAAGAACGAGGACACAGCTTATGATGCACGTCAATGTTGCCCCCATCATTTTTAATTATGACCTCACACTTTGCGGTAGTGTCCGGTTATACGACTTTGCTTCAACGTTTGGACTGAGTAAACGTGCTTTTTGTGTTTACTCACTCCCTGCTTGAGCTTCTGAGCTTTAGATGCAGCTTTTCTCTGTTTTATCAACAAAGCATGTTTTGTTCGCAATAAACACCTCAACTCTGCCATCTGCTGTTATAAATTGGTAACTGCAGTCTAATAAGAACATGAATCAAGATATTTTAGGCCTGCGATGTGACAAAACTTTTAGTCAAAGTCAAAGTTCACCAACCAGAAATTACCTTTTTCCATTTAAAAAAGACTAATTTATCTGCGTGTACTGTTTGGCCTCATACCAGTAAAAATCTTCCAAAAATTCTACCATTCTTGGTCACTCCTGTTTTTAACTCTATACATCAGAAACTTTTGTCTTGAAATCTCCTCGCTTTCAGGACAGAACCAACTAGTGATCAGAGTTTATATTTCTGAAGGAATTCATTTGAAATATAGGACTATATAAGGACAGTAAACATATCAAAAGAATATAGGTCATGATAAACAATCTTGTGCTCTGGGCAACCCTTGGTGCTCTTATTTTGACGAGCTGCGCTACAGTGTGATGTCTGACGAGGAGAAATAATAGCAGTGTTTTGCCAGCTCAATGAGTAATTGTGTTAAATAATTGTGATTTCATGACTTTATTGTGTTATTTGTTGATAATGAGGAGATTATGCTCTGTATTCAGAAAAGAAAGAAAAACAACGGGGAAAAAAACGGTCATTTTGTCTTTTGGTAGTTCGGTTGTGCAGTATCCGGTTTGGAGGATGCTCTACGTTAAATCACCTTTGTTTTGACATCTAATGGTTTCCCCTGTAAAACTGAAGCCCCGGTGGACTTCATTCTGGTGGTTTGCAAACAGCCAGGAACGACTCTGTTTGGCAGCAAATCTTGTAACTTTATTCTTTGAAAAGCTCATTCAGCTGAAGGAAGCAGCATATTGGTTTTATCGCCTGATACAAATCTTTGTCAACACTTGCTGCCTACCATCTACAATCCTGAATCTGAATCTGGCTTAACATCTACAACTAATTAACTCTTAAAAGTCAACCTGATTGGCCACCACAGCTAATTGACCTCTGTCATCACAAAAATCATTATAACGCTAAACCAAAATTTAGTGTGGAAGTAGCTAAGAGTCATTCACAACACATCCTCTGAGCGTGAACAGATTGGGAGAGATTTTGCAATATTGCATAAAGTTATTTTCAATATTTGATCAAAACAGCTGTGACTCCATCATTTCACAACATACGGGGAACTTAGTTTAAAACGGCCAATGGCAGAATGGGCAATACTGTAATCTAAAGTATTATTGAAATATTGTGAAAAGAGTAAGATTATAATTAAAGCAAAACAATAATAAGGTAATAATGTTTTAACTTTTTATTTAAAGCTACAGTCTGGAGTATTTGAGTGAGAGAATCTTTTGAGTCCATCGTACCACGGCCCCTCTCAGTGGTTCCCAAAGTTGGGGTCGTGACCCCACTGTGGGTCCTGAAACAACAAATGGGGGTCCTAGGATGTTCTCCAGAACTAAAAGTGAATTTAAAATCCTTGCTAATACCTATATTTGCCCCTAGAAACTGTTAGAAACAGTTGAATAAACATGGTATAATAGTTGTAGATGTTTGTGTTGTCATTATGTCTTTGTTTAATTAGTTTATTAGCAGTGGTTGTATATTTTTCCAGCAATGGTTGAGGTCACGAGTCTCTGCCACTGTCATTTTGTGGATCAGAAGCTAAAAAGTTTGGGAACCACTGCTCTAACCCCACTTCTACAACTGTGCACGCGTGTCACTCTAAAACATTTTTTTAGCAAGTTTAGTTACCGGACTTTTCTTTGTTTTGCTTTCTGAAAATGATGTAGCCGTCAGTAGCTGGGGAACTTTTAGCAGAAGTTTGCTCCGACTTCTCCATGACCGGCCGCCACTGTGTGCGTTACAGGTTTGAGGGATGCACATGCACGTTGATTGACAGCCGAAAATGTGGAAACTCATTCTATTGGCTGAAAAGGTTTGGCGGTCAGTGTAAATTCATAGAGGTCTATGGGAGGAAGGAGAGTCTTCAGAAGAATAACATGTTGTGGGTTTCTACTCATATATTATAGTTTAGAACTGATTTATCATCTGAAACATTTATAAAACTGATAAATACACTGCACTGCAGCTTCAAATACCCTTGTTTTGCTTTGTTTTTACAATTTAAAAAAAAAATTTTTTAGATAAGTTCAGTGCATAATTAAATAATATATATGGAGTAAAATTAGCTCTATTAAGTAGTTGAGCAGCTAGTAGGGTTAAATGTGTTTTCAACCAGGAATAGTTTACATTTGACCTCACAGCAATTCAGAGGGTTTTAGGTACCCCTGATTCTTAGAGTGCATTCTGAAATGTAACATTTGTTGGAAAACATTCTTAAAGTACATTTTCTATTTTAGACTTTCACACCTGCAGTGTTTAAACCATTTAAATTGAACCCATTTGTTTTGCTGCATTTTCGTTGGTTTGCTGTTTTCTTTGTGTGAAAGAAAACCGAAAAGAAAAAGATGCAATTTAACAAAATTATGAACCGATCAGACCAAGGAACCAAACTACCAATGTGAAAATGCTCATATATGATTACCCTTTGGCATAGATCAAATATGAAATATAAATAATGAAAAGAAATAATCTGAGAGCTTGAGCTGCTTTTAATTTACTTGATTGTTTTTCTTGTCAACATTGCAAATATACAATATGTACATGCTCAAAGATAATGCCATATAGTGCCTGAAAGAGAAGCACATAATAGTTTCTGATAAGTAATCACTATCTACTGTACAGCCCTTTAATTTGAAGCAGGTCAAACTTACCTTGAGTTTTTATGAAGAGATCCGGCTCAACTAACCCTAGAGTCCCACTCAGCGGTTCTACGAAGCTAAATGATCAGGATTTGAAGCGTGTGGAGTTTATCAGAGGACCAGTCTAAATCATACAAATGAATCAACTCACCAACATCACTGCCTCATGCAGCAGGAGTAGCTCTAACATTACGTTTTATTGAATGAATGCGCTGCAGCTGTCGCCTTTCATTAAGACATGAAGGTTTTAACTTTATTTTTTTAATGCAATTCCAAACATTTTGAAACCTTTAAATGAGGAATGAAGATAAAACTATTCAATCCAGTGAGTGGGGTTATTATAAATAAATTAATTTTCTGTCACTCAGCCTCGTACGGTTAACTCGCGATTTTTAATCAGCCTTTCAAATGCTTTATGAACGCTGTGGAAACGGACATGAACAGATAGTTTAGAGAAAACGATGCACTCTGTCATCAGACTCATTTTTAGGATTAAATGTCAGGAAATATTTGATCATTTGGAGCATGAATCTGCAACCTGTATGAGTGAAAGAACCATTTTTACCATCTCTTGAATAAAACCTGACACTTATCTTTTGTTTTTTAAGGTTTATGCAAAAAGAAATGAATAAATTATGTATTTCTAAACAAGTTAATTACACTTTTTAAAAAATTTCATACTCATTTAGTTTTAAATTCAACACTAAAACTGCATTTTTACCTCTTTTCCAAAGCCATACTTAAATGACGAGATACACGGTTCATTTATAGAGATATGTCTACTCATTTCTGGGTAAAGTTCATGCAAACATTCACACCTGTTTGTATTTTCAGTGCCACTTTGCTGCAGAAGTTCACTTGCAAATATTTGGTTGCTGAAACGACACTTACCTATTGTCAAGTTATATATATTCATGTTTTTCACTTTGCCTGAGCTAAATTCAGTTCTGTTTATTTTTAAATAGTTCACAACACAAGTCCTCTCAAAGCGCTGAACAAAGCAACGCATGCAATTGATTTCAGGTCCAGATTCAGGCTGATTGATTGCAGTAAATGGAATTCAGGTGTAATAAAATTAGATTGCTAATAAAATGCAAATAAGTCCAATTGTTTTATTATAGGAAAACCAGCAGATCACCCAGGGCTACATATTTAGAATCTCTTTGAATCGACTCCTCAGTAAGTTTGATTTTTATTTCATGTTTGTGTCTGAAAACAGTTGATTCTGTTAAAAAGGCTGAACTTTTTGAAGTGAAGAGTTTGAATTTAAATGCAGCTGATTGAAATTAAAGGGGGATATTTTGCCTGTCTAGCGCCACCACTTGGTGGCTGTTGTGGCTTATCATTTACCATAATTTCTTTTAAAAAATTCAAGATTTTGATATTTTTTACTCAATTTGGATCACGTTTTGCTATTAAAGGGGAGGATTGGAGGGGTTCCAAAGCCAGACTTGAAAACCTCGGCTTTAGAGCACAAGACCTGTTCTTATTTTTATAACCTCACTTCTTCATCGCAGACCCGTTGCAGTATCCTGACCCTGACTCTGATCACCACCATGATTTAGAGCTGCTTTAGGACTCATTGTAGCAGTGCAGCTTAATGAGTGACACATATGTAAATAATAAGAAATGAGCCATGTTCTTAGGCGTCCTTTAATATGTTTGAGAGGACACACGCTAACATGTTTTGTTTACCTGGCTCGGTTTTGCCTGGTGAGTGGTCTGGACTACTAAACAGAGACGTTTGTGTGTGATTGTTGAAATGTTGCGGTTCCACACTCGCACACACACACACACACACACAATAGCTAACGAGAGACAGCGCTTCAGCAGATGCATTTAATGTATTATTCAATACAGCACATCCAAAGCTATCACTCCATGGACTTATAAGCATAAATATGTAATAAAAACCAAGCAGAAAAAAAGAAAGAATTGAACTGATTCTGTTAAGAGCTGTAACACTTCAAAATGCTCTGATTTATATAAGATCTGCCTAGAGAAAGGTTAGGGGGGTTTTTTCTACATTTTTTTGTTGTCTGGCTTTTGCCACCACCGAGGGGAAACATCAACAACACCCAGGAAGGATGGAGCGTCTCAGCTGGGCTCGGGTCCATTTTCAGCCCCGTGGCTTGTGTCAGTGAGGCTCTGGGGTGTTGTACCTCATTCTGTAAGTCTGAGTCAAAGCTGTGGTGACCGACTTCCACGAGCCTCAAAAGAAATTCCGTGTGTTGAATTTGATTCTGAAAACTCGCGGGAGATCCCTGCTCCCTCCTGACTGTTATTTGTTAAGGAGATAACAAAGAAAACAAAGAAAAGGAGAGGTAAAAGAAAGTGACAGGAAAGAAGAAAGTTCTCCTGGGCTAGACTTTACCAGGTGTTGGTTTGATGAATGAGAAAGCTTGGAGTTTTTCCTTTTTTGTCCTACAGAGAGCCAGGGAAAGGGGAATGGCCCACAGCAATCAATGTAGATCAGCCAAAACTGCTCCCCATGCTGCCGAGTGATGGAGTGTGGAGCTGGAGAGAGATGAAGATTGTTTCTGTGTGTGTGTGTGTTTGTGTTGGTTTGTGAAATAATGGCAGAGGGGATGCACACATGGGGCAGCAGGGAGGGAAGAGAGAAATGTCTGTGGAAAAGAAAATAAGCAACCTGTCATCTAATCTCCTCACAGAGACGTTTCCTAAGAACCGCTCAGATAAAACCAACCCCTGTGGCCATCCGGAGCACCGAGGTTTGGGAATTCTGATGTGGACACAGTAATCCAATCTTAATCACACATCTCATTTCACCAAAAAAGACACACACATTACTGATGCCTCTGTCCACTCCTGTTTCCTCTGCATCCTCCAAGTATTTAAAACAAATCTGTCGTCTCCGGAGGCGACGGCAGCCGGGACGTGGAGGTCTGACAATTAGAAAACAATGTGTTCTGAGACGAGGACCAGGAATGGAGCTGCGGGGTGGGTGGTGGAGGGAGGGATGAGCGTCTGACGATGGCAGCTGTCATGTTTTGTTGTTTTATTTTTTCTTTTTGCCTCAAAGACGGGATCGGAGTCCCTCTTTTGTCACGAGGCTCGTCTTGGGAGCTTCTGTGTACTTTAATGAGGAGCAGAGCCTACAAGCATATAAAACAGTGCGACACAATGCAACTGCTCCGACGGTGACAGCATGACACGCGCTCTCGCAGATGCTTACAGCGCTAAACGGCTGGCTCGCTTTGATGTCAGACGCTCCACAATTTGATAAAGTTAGTAAGGTAAACAAGAAAACCAAACAAAACACAAGAAAGTTATAAATCATAACATAAACACCCAACTTATTACACATTAAAGTATCACTTCAATAGAACCTGTTTGCAGGGGTGGTTCTAAGGGGGGGCAGTGCCCCCTGACAGTAAGCTTGGCCACCCTGCTGTGTTGTGAGTCTCAGGCATTAGACTGTTTCATGTCGTCACTGAAATGATAACCAAGAGATCAAAGTATTTTTTGCAAAATAGTTTGATTTTGAAACTTATTGAAGTTATTGCGTCCAAAACAACTTTACCTGAATTGCTGTATTTATATTGCTGTAATTATACACTAACATTTGAAATACTTAAAGACAGTGTTTGTAGTTTTTTTGTTATAAAACGTGCCCCTATAAAAAAACAGCTACCCCTCAATGTTGGTCTAGATCTAGAACCTCCACTTCCTGTTCGACAACATGAAGTAGCTAGGCTAAAAGATCTCAAAAAGCAACACCTCATGTCCTGTTCTGAAGGTATTCAAGAACAAAAGAACCCAGAATCTCTAATAGAAAGTCCTGAAGAAGAGTATCTGACCTTTGACCTCAAACAAGCCGTTTATGCTGGGAAAACCCTCCAATGTGACAGAGAAAAGTCAGTAGAGTTTAACAGGAAGATTTATATTCAAATAATAATATTTAACTGGCAAAAGAAAAAAGACATAACACAAGTTGTGTTTTGACTCGATGTGAGTCAGAAGATACTGGACTAGGTGAGACCAGGCTAGGCAGGAGACACTCCAGGACACTGAAAAAGACAAAGATGACTTTGAATTAGCAAAAATAAAACAAAAAGGAATGTGGCATTTGATTAAATATCAGGTGCAGTCTTATTGCTACTTCAAAAGCAGCGCCCATAGTGAGACTCAAAGAACTTATTTTAATCCTTCACAATAAAAGTCTAAAATATGCACACATACCTCAAAACATCTACAACGTTTAGTTTAGTTTTAAAATATTATTTTAACTCCCCAACATTTTGAGTTTAATCCTAATACATTTCCCTTGTCATAAATACACCATCATAACCTTACAGGGTAGAAGGGGAGGGGCCTTAATGCTGATTTTAAGACAGTAAAAGAAAGATAAATCATTAGTGAAGAAGGCAAGGCTCACATGTTAGATGTTAACCAAATTCATGAATGCTACTCTAAAAGCTGCCTTTTCTATTTGAATTTGGAGTAAGTAAACTGAAAAGCTGCTGTCAACAAGGTATGTGATGTTTGTTGGTTCATCCAAACATCAGAAGTAAGAGAAGAGAGCGACAGCTCCCAGAGGAAGATTTTTGTCAGATAGGTCATTGTGTGTGTGTGTGTCTGTGTGTGTGTGTGTGCGTGCGTGCGTGCGTGCGTGTGTGTGTCTGTGTGTGAGTGTGTGTTGCATTGTTGTGTGATGTCTCTGCATGTAGAATTTGACCTTAGGTGAAGAATTTGATTCAGGTCAACAGGCTGAGATTCAACTCTGCAAAAGTCAGGAACTTGCACCAAACTCAAGGATTGACATTTAAAATGTGTATAGAATGTGCAGATTGTGTAAGAACAAACCAAACCTCCTCTACGTTTCCAGCATGTTCTCTACCTGTTGTGTCTTTGGCCCTACCTTCACTGCTGAGGCTGGATTTACTCATCTTGACGTTCCGTTGTAGCGTCGGGTATTTTATTGGCGGCGCTGCAGTGAAGGTTCCGAGCTAGCAGAGCTGATAATGAAAGGTGATGTGAAATCGCTGCAAACCGGTGCTGCACCGGAGGACTGTCATCTGAAATGTCTCCTCAGCAGCGTTGACCTCCTTCCACAAAGACTCCGACAAACAAAACGTCTTCTTTTTACAACGAAAAACCTCGTTTTGAATCTTGCACAAACTTTATGTGAACGAACCTTTTGGCAAAGATAAGACAGTCGATTTCAAACCATCGGTTTATGAGTGAACTTTATTTGCTTTGATTTATGTTTATTGTGATTTAATCAAAATATATGGGGGTTATACTGCAGGATATTAGAGGAGCAGTGCATTAGTTTGGTGCAAGTTTACAAGTGGCCGTTTCACTCTGACAAAAACACACACAAAATACACAAAGACTTCTTATCTGTCATGACAGTTTCAAAGTTCCGCCCAGCCTTAGCCTCACAGCACAGTGGAAATGATTCTTTAAGCTTTGACTGTGATGTTTTTGGTTTTTGAAGGCGGGAAAAAATAAGAACCTCATAAACGCAGAGTCACTGTTGATAAGTTCACAGACAAACATAATTATTGTTTTGGGGGTATTTGTTTGCAAAGATTGTTTATTTTTTTAAATTGGCTGCTTCTTTTATATTTTTGCACACAAAAAAAACATTTTGGGGATGGTTAAGCAAAAATAATTTAGAAGGCTCCTTGTTGATCTTTTTGTGGTAATTTCTCTCATTCAGAAAAACTTTTTGATGATTTGTTTCATATCAAAAACCAATTTGCAGTCGAAACACTTTCATTTTTAGTTCAATTTAGATGCAAAAGGAAACGCAGAAGAAGGAAAAAGCAGCACTCGTATATTCCACTCATGTCTTTAATGAAGGCTTTAATTTCCCTGCAGCTCGGCTGAGAATTGTTGGAGGCCGATGTTAATTTATGCCGAGGTTCCAGAGGAATTTAGGTTGGGTGTTTGGCTCTTCTCGCTCTGCACATCCACCTCCATCACTTCCTCTGTCAGAGACGTGAGCGAATGGGACCGTCCCTCAGCACCTGTCGACACGATACCCAGATGGGGAGATAATTGCGAAGGGATGATTTCTAAGCCGATAATTGGAGTTTCCATACCCCCTGACAGGAGCTGGTCTGGGCTGTGTTTCTGACCTGGTGCCCAGGTAAGCATTTATTCAGTAGGCAGTGCCCCCCCACCCCCCACCCCCCTGCAGCAGAGCAGATTGGAAATGTGGGGAGAAACGTTGTGGAGGAGAGACATGGCATTAGAGGGTTAGAGACTGAGACACCAGCAGAGAGAGATGTAGGGAGCTGAGGGGAGTGCTCTCACACCCTCGATTACCCATTAAATGAGGCGATGCGGCGCCATTGTTTTATTACTTAGAGGAAATGGGAGAGATCTAGATTTCACGGTGTGGTTCCTGTGTTTCCCACTGCTTGGCTGGCATCTGCTCTCTTTGTTTGCAGCATTCCCTCTATCATCTCCTCTCACAGACACTAATGCTTCTGTTTATCCACATTCTGTCTGCCGGCTCCTACACGTGCAGGGACTTACCGTTTGGGCTCATCCTCATTAACCCTCCATTATCGGCCTTTCAACAAATGCAATCCTTGATAAACAAGGCTGCATCGATACGATGTCATCACGACATTGAGCTGCACAACTCAGTGTTGGGAAGGATTTAGATGATAGTGGCCAAGATTAAGAGTTGGGATTAATAAGTTTTTAATCAACATCAATGCTATTTTCGATTCTATCAGTCCAATTTCACAACAGTTCACTTATCAATTCCTGAGTAGTTCATTAAGTGACAAAAAAAAAGGTCTATGCAGTCTTCTGCACCATGAGCAACCAGGGTGCAATTTGTCAGGGGGGATTTACCCCCCTCTGCTTTTGATGTCCCCCCCCCCCCCCCCCCCCCCCCCCGAGTCATTGCAAAGAATGTGACGTAATTGTACCGTGATGCAAAATTTGTGGAAAACCGGAATCGAGAGAGTTGTTAGGAAGAATTGATAAAGTTTGAGGTGTTGAGCTGTTGGAATCGGTACCGAGGTGTGCACACAGAGTCATGATGACAGAACAAAGTTAAAGGCCTAGCATTCTTTAAAGCAATAAATGACATGATGAAATGAATGTTATTTTTTAAATAACAGCCTGTAAATATGACCAACCAAAAGTTTGTCAGTTGATTTTGATTTGATGAAACTGTTGTGAACCTTCTAGCCCAGACACATAGAAATTCAATCCCTCTGATTGCTCTAATCTAATCTGCATGCGTGTTAAATACATCTGATCATACATTTACCCAGCTAAGTGTGTGTGACTCATATTTTTGCAGCTACTCATTTTAGGTACTGAATGACTCTCATCTACTACCACATCACAGTGTAGCTCAATATCTGCAACACTGATGGAGTTTAAGTCATTTTTGTGTTTACTGAGATCCAGTGGCTGTGGCAGCCATCTTTAATTCACTCCAAAACATAATCAGTTGTAGATGTACATGTAAGGATTGTTTTCTGACAAACTTAACCTTTTAATGTCCACAACAAGAAAAAAAATTTTTTATTTCCATTTTCGATTCATTTTAGGCAGTAAAGTGTAATATAATGTCTAAATATTGATCTACTAGGAGGTTGACCTGCAGGTTAGATTTCATGATGTGATGAAAACCAGTTTCAGCTTCTTAGAATCATTTTCAGGATGCTCTGGATTTCATCTTTTCTAACTTTCTTACATTGTTTCCTACTTTCCCCTTCCTTCGTTCTTATTTTTGCCTCACAAATCAGCAACAACAGTGACAAAAATACCTTTCTGTTCCTCCTGCACAGGCAGTATATCTTACTTGAGCTTGAGGAGGTAAAGCTGTTTATACCAGCACACTTCCGTGGAGCGAAACACTCTGAGGGGGCATGCTGGTGTGTTACAGAGATGGGGAGGCAGCGAGGTAAAACCCATTCCCCGCCTAAAAGGCTTCAAACATGTTCTGTGTTTCTCCACTTGATACCTGTCCTCCTTAGAATCTCCGTGGATGAAATCATCTCTCTCTGCTACATTGGGTACATCACCACTAGATGTGTTGGTTGGAATTATTATTTTTCTCCTTCCGTTTTTGACGATAACAGAAGTCTTTGTGCATGAGAACTCAGAGAAAACGGCTCACGGACTAAAACCCTCCCACTCACAGTCACGTCTGGAGACGTTCTCATACGGCTCCCGCTTGGAGTTGCGTTTCGGTCTCCTGCTTCCCCGTTTCTCTGCACAGAAGGAGATTGATTGCGCTGTGTGAGTCACGCTGTGTTTGAGGGCCCACGGACTGGGCCACCCCCGACCCGTCACCTGAAGGATTCTTCTCAAGCTGTGTGTGTGTGTGTGTGTGTGTGTGTGTGTGTGTGTGTGTGTGTGTGTGTGTGTGTGTGTGTGTGTGTGTGTGTGTGTGTGTGTGTGTGTGTGTGTGTGTGTGTGTGTGTGTGTGTGTGTGTGTGTGTGTGCCTCCCGTCAGAGCCGTGGAGACTTGTGCTGGGGCGGGTGTATCTTTAGTTCAGAGCACTTTTAAATGTGTAATGAGTGAATCACTTATTGACTTCTTTTGCTCCGGCTTTCATTAGCATAGCTGATTAGCAGTGCAGAGGATGGACGGGACCAGTGGGACCACAACACGCTCTCTGTTTTTTATTACAGGCATTATCTGGCAGTTATTAGCCATGGGTGGCTGAGTGAAGAGAACCGCGTCGTCTTCCAGTGTCTGCCGTCACGTGTTTATCTCCCATCAGTGTGCTCTGTGGTTGATTTGGTGACCTTTCACCCCTTTAGAATCACGTCTATTTATGGTCCTGCTGCTGTCATCATGTTTAAAAAGGGAACTTTACATGAAAAGCAGTTAAACATCTTTTAAGGATCTGTTATCCTGAGTAGGGATTAGTGGCTGATTTTAGAGCAAAACATTCATTCTGTTAGAATTTATGAAGAATTTAGATAAATAAATATAGTTTGATGACTTTAAAGCTTACAAAATTATATACAAGTTTTGGCGTTTTCCATTTAGATTTACTGAGAAAATAAATCACTATGGAAGGACGTGATTTGTGGCTGTATCTGTGTTTACCACATAGTGGTTCTCTGTATTTGACCCATCCCCGAGGAGCGGAGGGCAGCCAGTTTTCTGCACCAGGGAGGCAATTAGAGGTTCAGTATCTGGTCCAAGGATACTTCAACACGTAGCCTGCCGGGGCCGGGGATCGAACCCTGATCTCCCAGTCAGCAGACAACCTCTCATCCATCCTGAGCCTCCAGTCCCACACAGTATCTTGAATTTAGATTTGATGGAGACTATTTTATTAAAAGTAAATTTTAAGGTGAGACCACAAGTAGGATAGCTCACTGGAACCTGGGCTACAGCTGTAGGTGACATATTGTGAACAACATTCATTCTCATATGGTGTCAAAAAGCTGACAGCTAATCTGAGCAGGGATGCAAAGCAGATTTATGTCATCTTAAAACGGATTTCATTTAAAAAATGTTACAGCATTTTGTATCATTTGCTTTTTACATAGATTTTCATGCTAATTAGCCATTAGCTATTCTATTATTGATGCAATAGGGAATTCATGGCAGCAACAACATTTATTAAACAGCATTTGCATGAACTGCTATAACAACTATGCATTTGGAGTTGTTTTACGACAATCAGTTCTGAATTAGCCCCATTGTGCAGCCATTAGCTTATTTATGCAGTCAAAGCTAATTTCAGGTTTTACAAAATAAACTTATTCAAGGATCTTTCTAAAACATGTATTACTTGTTGTAGAAGTAAACTTTTTTCTGTTTTAGCCTTCAGCAGGTTAAAGTATAAGTGACATCAACTGATGGCTAAAAAGACAAGTAATGATGGTATTCCAAAGAGACAAGTGATTTTATTCATGACTGGGTCAAATATAGCTTACAGTAAGGCCTGAAACTCCTGGAGCTAAACATGACAGATCAACAAATGGATGATGAAGTTCTGTGCGATTCTTCCATTGAACATTAATACCAGTCAGTGGGATCTTATGGAGTTTCAGTGCATAACTCAGGTTTAAATATTGATAATAGCTGATGTAGACCAGATTAACCTCAGAAAACCTTTACAGAGGGAACTTCCTCAGAGGTGGTGTCCACTTGCCTGGGCTCAGATTCCTGGGATGCTCCATCACACACAGACAAAATATACTGTGAACAGGTTACAGGTATGTTTTGGGGGAAAATGTGTCCTTGACTAAATGATAAAAAAAAAAACTTATTATCACCAGAAATTCAGAATCCTCCATGATAGTGGCCCTGACCATGATGATTTACTCTATGGATGGCCCCATTAATGTTAAAACTACATATTTTACAGCAACGTGCAAAATTCAAGATGAGATTTTTTTCCAGGAATGTCCTTGAATTTTTTAACACTGCTGTGCTAAACTACACTCTGCACACTTAGCGAGAAGAAAGAGCACTGAACATGGCTTTCTTCATGTCTGATGTGTCCCCAGTGGAGGAGGAAACCTGAAACGAAATGAATCAATGAAGTCCTCGTAGAGCTGCAGGTCTTTAGATGTGTTTACAGAAAGAACGGGATGAAACATTTCACTAGAACGTGAAATACACAATGTTCCAGTCTCAACATACTGTATTTTTGTTCAGTACCAAGATTGCAACTCATGCTGCAGTGATGTCATACCACCATGACCCCAGCAAAAAATGATCAGTTTTCAACCAGTTATTTTTATTTGACTCTATGGTTTTTGAAAAACCAGAAGCTCCTGAACGTTAGCATTGATGCTAATCATTCTAACATTCCACTCAACAGCTCAGCTTACATTAGGTCTAAAGGACAAGAATAACGTAAAGATGTTACGTAACGTAATGTAAAAATGTTATTTAGTGTGAGGTACTCCTCCTGTTGTGTAGTTGACTTTAAAAACACCATCAGACATATGCATTTAGCTGTTGTAGCCTGTGAGTCAGTGCAGGAGCTAATATCATGCTCTTTTGTTGGAGTTGCAAATATGACAGCACTGAATTGTGATTGGATCAAATCAGTCCTGGACCCAAATAATGTTGGTGTTCCAAAACTGGAACCAATATGGCCGTTACAGGTTGTGCACTCAATAACTTAGTTTGGCTAAAATTTAAGACACACTTTATGGTTTTGACACCTTTAAAGGTAAACTGTGGACATTTAGGAGTTGGACCATGTCTGAGGTTATCCTGTTTCGAACATTTTCTTTAAATAACCAATAAAAAATCTTTACAAAGGCAATTCTTAGACTGAAAATGTTTTCTAGTTGTCCCAAATGTTCCACTTTAAACATCTTTTTCCAAATAATATTGTCTTAAAAAGTTTGACTTTAGTGTCGTCTGGAACCTGAGGCGTAAAAGTGACATCTTAAACCTGACTGCGGCTTTGGGGCTGAGCGTATCAAAGCGATGTCTGAATCAATCTAACAGGGTTATAAAATAAATGTAGGGCCGGATTCAAGGCGATTTCCTGAGGACAAACAAATGATTTCATACCAGGAGAAAAACGGCTTCTTTTACATTTCACAAGAAACAAGACGCTGAACTCAGAAATGAACACAGTAGATCAGCAGTTAGGATAAGATATTTTTATCACTTGTCCTATTTTGTTGATTCTCGGCATGTCAGACCTCAGTTCTATCAGAAAAAAGATCTTTCAGGATGACTGAGCTTGAACCCACCAATCAGTATACATTCCCTGCAGCTGAACTCAGCATCCTGCTGCTATGAAATTCCCTCTGAATTGCTGACCTTAATGCCACGCAAGATAATAGCATGCAAGTCCCATGAAAGAGAAAATAGAACAAAACCTTTTCTTTTCTTTTCTTTCTGTGTGTGTGAGAAACGGGGACGGAGATGTTTGTTTGTTGAGGCACATAATGTCCTTTTATTGATTCTTGTAAACCTCTAAAAAGATAGAGAAAAAATAAAGTGGTGGGTGGTCTTTTTTTCCTCTTTTGACATGCCAGGCAAAGCAGAGCTATAGGAGAAGGAAACACACACACAGACACACGTAGCAGCAGCTCTGTAATGCTGCGGTCTGATACACGGGTTAGTGAGCAGCTCATGTGGAGCGGCTGGGAGGCAGGTACCACGTTCAAGGACACCTTGAAGCATTTACATCCAAGATATCTGGCAAATTTTGAAGCTGGTTCAAATAAAAACAAAATCAACCAAACAGATTTGCTTTGATATCAAGAGGATTTCCTGACTGAGTTCAAAAAAAATAATTTATTAAAATTCCCAAACATCCGTCAAACATCTATGTTTTTACTTCTATTTAATGAATGCAGTTTGATGTAGCGTTTTATTTACTTGCCAAGTCAAAGTGAAATTACATGCTTAAATATTGATATGAAGGATGCAGCATTGCTCAGCAAACACCCCTCCTCGTCCTACTAACCATCTTATAATCCAGAGATTTAGATGCAGGAGAAACTGTCACAAACATGCCCTCTCTGTGCAGCCGGCACAGACACGTCTGTCATTTGACATTTGGCTCATGCTAAGCAGAGGAACAGCTGCCGGGCGCAGGAAACAGAGAACAGGGAAGACTTCAGTTGCATGAGTTGTTTCTGACAGCTCCTCCTGTTGGGTTGGTATCACCCCCTTTAGGATTTGGCTGTATTTTCCCCCTTTTTTTAAACATTTTCTTCCTGCAGCCCAAAACATTTGTCCACAAACAAAATGAGCCTGTTGTAGAAATGTTTAGAAGTCTGTTTCCAACGAGGCATCCTGATGCAGCATACAGATGTGTATCCTTCAGAATTTGTTGCCCAGAATTAAAATATTAAAATTGCATGTAAACATTTGAGGCTTAGCAGATGCTAGACGGGCTCAGTCATTAGAATTATCATCAACAGAGTCTGAAGGAAAGCATTAAAAGTCTAGCATCCCTTAAGGAAATGCACATCACCCACCACCTTGCATGCTGGAGTGTTGAGATCATCTTGTGCTGAGAAATTTTGAGTTCTTGGAGATTTCTGTCAAATCATTGTGAGATCTCACATGAGTTCTTAGCACTTGAGGAATGTGTTGTGAGTGACTCTCAGCTACTACAAGTAGCTTCAAATCTGCAAAACACAGAGTTTTAGACATGTTTGTGCATGCTATAGTAGAATTGCTGTGGCAGCCATCTTTAATAGGATTGACTCCAAAAGCGAATCAACTATAGATAAATATCTATTGATTACTTCCTGTCAGGGGACTTCACTAACGTGCAAGTAGCCCCTTCATTCGTCCTGCTATCTTCTCCTTCTCAGCATTAGAGTCAGAAAACAAACAGCACTAATTATATGCTGGTGCAAACATAAAATGCAGCATGCATATGCACTAGGTAGTGTCAGATCATGCTGCACAAACTGACAATGGACACAGCAGATTGAAGTGAAAGAGGAAAAAACGTCGTTCTCAGATTGATCTGCAGGTGTTAATGGATGAAGAACAAAGTCCATTTCAGACTCCATATTTGGACTGGAGCTCGTTTGATGAATTTCCAGCTTTAACCTTTTAACTGACAGGTCTTAGTAGAGCACAGTTTAATATCTGCATCTTATTGAAACACGACCTGAAATTCTCTAAATAAAATGCTACTAAACTTAAAAAAAAAAAGTTTGAATACAAGGTTAACCAACATTATCTAACATTATTATTACTGTACAAATAACATCAATTGTTTAATATTATTAATAATTTATATATTATAACTATTATCATCTCAAATGAATAAAAACAGAAAAATGAAACTTTTGCTTTGCCTTTTTCCTGGTGTGGAAGTTAAGGGTTAATATGCAAACAAGTAGTACTGTTTCCACTCTAGTGGCTCCTTTATCTGAGTCAGTCCTCGTCCCCAGGAGGAATCACATTCTTATTCTTATTTTCACTTCGTTTATAAATAATACATTTTGATTCCGATCATCTTGCTGTGTGCTCCTGCTCTTATGGATGTTCTAACAATGACTTTCTTGAAAGTTTCATTAAAATCATCCAGTGGTTCGTTAGATATTTTCTTAACACACACACACATGCGCGCGCGCGCACACACAGGCAAAAACATCACTGCCTGTCGCTCCTCTTTTCTGTAACAAGCGACAATAAAAAGCTTTTATCAGCACAGCTCTGCTTTAGTTCACCAGCATCCTTAATGGGCTTTATCCCGGACTTGTTTTGAGTATAAATGCAAATGTGATGCAGTGGAACTGAACTAGAGATCTTCCATTATTCCAGAAATTATCCATGGATTTTGCAAAGCCAAGTGAGATTTTTTTTTGTCTGAAATTTGCTAATTCCTTGAGGGAAAAGCTAATTATGACAAAATGTCCAAACAGTCACAATTCCCACCCCATCTTTTGAAAGTCCTTTAGCAGCTCTGAGCCACTGTAATCTCTGCCAGAGAAACAGACGGTTGCCCGGGCAACCTCAGTGCTGCCACCACGGCAGCTGTAACTGCAGCGAGGAGACGAGGAGCGCCAGGGCGGACAGGTGTTGCTGGGGTCTTTAAGATCACTAGAGGTCTCTCAGCCTCCACTCCGATGCCGTCACACACATGTGGAGCGGCGGCGCTAACGAGCCACTCGCACACAAACGCTCCCCGCCGCGCCGTCCATCTATTCTGCTATCTGAACCGAGACCGCTGGGTTTCCCACTAATGGTCTGTGTCACTCCTGTGTCGAGTTAGACAAACACATGTTTTCCTCCTCAGCTCGGAGTGGGAGGTCCGCGCCACATAGCTACGGGTTTATTCCCTCTTTTTTTAAAAAAAGATATGAGAAATGACTTGTGTTCAGTGAAACACGCTGCAGGGCAGAGTAATGGGACACTGCACAAAAAGTCAAACAAGCTCTCATTACCTTTCATCCAGGCAGAACGCGGAGGACACCTCAGAAAATTGGTCCTAGAAAATTGTAATGCGCACTTGTGGGAAGCAGTGGCTGAAAAAGCATCCATTTACGAGCGGGAGCATGTGCAGAGCGTGAAGGGAAGATAGTTCTGTTACTGAGTCAGTGTGGCGAGGCGCAAAATGTCTATTTCAGGGCTTGCTTTAAGTAGGTGACTCACCAGGCTTTTGGAGCACTTCAGGCTGCATATGTGTGTGTGTTTATGTGTGTGGGCATGTATTTTTATGTGATTATACCCCCCCCCCCCTCTTCTATCTCCATCACACACATACACGTGCCTGCCTGGAGGGGTGCAGGTCTGTGGCAGGTTAGGCGTTTTGGTTCTGGGCCATGCTCCGTCTGTCTCTCCTTCAGCCGGCTGGTACAGGCAGGGATTTGAATCTGTTTGGTAAATACTGAGATAAATGAGGCCCACCGATCTCTTAAAAAAAAACAAAACAGAAGTAAACATATCATGCTCTGGCGAGAGAATCTACCCCGAAACAAAAGCTATTAAGATTAATTTTCTTTTTGAACGAAACTAAACAGACAATAAGACGGAGAGGAATGGTGACATGGAGGGAGAGGAGCAAATGAGAGATGGAAACCACCTCCTGCAGCTGAGAAAATGTCAATGCAACCCTGGGGATGCATTGATTAACCTCTCTATTTCTAACCTACCTTCACCTCCTCCACTCAAACACACACACACACACTGGTTCTGTATAAACATGATTTTAATTGGAAGACTTCAAAAAGTCCCTCCAAGGCCTGAACCTCCTTTTGTCTCCTTTATTTAAAACAACAAATCCTTTTTTCTGCGTCTGCTCCTGTTTTTCAGAACGATTTGTTTAGGTAGATTTTTTTTCAGCTCGCTTTAATTAAATTAAGCCTCGGCGTTATTGATTACCCTGACATTTGCCGTCCTGGTCTTCAGAAAATCATTTTTGCTAAGTGCAAACCTTTTTTAGGCTGGCTAATTGATCATTTCAGCATTTATTTGGTTGTTTTTTCTGTTTGACAAGTGGATTTACATGTATGTCTGTGTTTTTTTTTTTTATTTGACCAACATCTGGACTCTTGCATTGAGATTTTGCACGCTGTCTTTTATTTTGAAAGCTAATCAAAACTCTATATACCTGACTTCCTGGTTGGTCCATTTTCTCTGTGCAGGTTGATCTGACTTGTGTCATAAATAGACCAGGTGTGTGTGTGTGTGTGCGTGTGTGCGTGTGTGTGTGTGTGTGTTAGTGTTATAGTTTAGCAGAGCAGCACTTCTGGGACTCCTTTGAAAAGTGGCACATCTGATGTGATCGCAAACATCTGTGTCAACTGGTGAGACCCAGACACAGAATTGTAAGAAACTATTAGTGAATTTTCAATTGAAATCACATTAAATTGATACCTGTGACACTTTTGCATTTGTTGAAACAGTAAATTAACTGGAACTATTGCGTCTTTAAGTTTTTCCACACATTTTTCTCACTTTATTTAAGAATTGTTGGTTTGTCAGGCTGCTCCATCGATCAAATGTGCATTTTAATATTAATTTCAGCTCAAATGATCCCAAAAAGTATTTAAACAACATTTTCTTTACATTCTGAAGGTGTGGTGATGTTTTCAGCTATGAGCTGACGTAATGCTGGCAGAAGGAGGGCAAAACACACCAGCATGTGATGCACGTCTTCATTATCTGAATTTATGACCCACACAGGCTGAGTAGTGTGACGTTGAGTGATATATTTCCATACAGTTTTATTTATGCTCCAGAAAAAAAAGCCTATTGATCAGACTAACTCCCTGCTAGGCTTCCATGGCAGCTCTTCACTGTTTTATTAAGTCCTGAGCATCCCTACTCTAACGTCAACTTTTTTGTCTTTAATCACATGACCGTTTCTTAGGTCAACAAGCCTTTTCATAGATTTGTCTTTTTGACCCAAATTGACAATTTTGAGAAACAGTGACTATTTTAAAGAAGTATTTCTAGTTTTTTTTTAAACAAGTTTAAATTCCTTGTGCCATGAGACCAAAGCTCTGTGACTCACACAAGTAAACTGAGAACCTTCAAGAACATTTGAGACATTTTAGAAACTCCAACAATAATACTGTTGGGTTTTTTTTTTGCAACTTGCTGCCAAACAGTTGCATTCCAGTGAGATACTAGCATGCTGACATTTAATTTCTATTTTCTGTTTCCTTCTATCCCAGTTTGCTCCCAGTTCTCCAAAGGAGTGTACGCCATCATTGGGCTATACGACAGGAAGACCGTCAACATGCTCATGTCCTTCTGCGGCGCGCTGCACGTCTGCTTCGTCACGCCGTCGTTCCCTATCGAGACAGCCAACCAGTTTGTCATCCAGCTGAGGCCTGAGCTCCAGGATGCTCTGGTGGGGGTCATCGACCACTACGGCTGGACCAAGTTTGTCTACATGTACAGTTCTGACTCAGGTGGGAACCTTTAACAGGCTCTCTAAGTCTGTATTCTTAGTCTTCACTCATTACAGAGAATGTGACTGTGAAGTGGGCGAGAGCATTTTGAGTGTGTGTTCTTGAAAACATTTGATATGATGGTGTTCATATCACCATGGCGACAGCAGTGGTCTTTCAACAGACGACTCAAAAGAGAAAACATTGACCTGCACCGACAGATCAACAGAACAAAAGCTTAAGCTTTTTATTAAACAGCCATCAGCAGTAACTGCTGTTGACACCGTTTCTCTGTCGGTAGTTTACTAAAATAAAAAAGTGCTAGAGTTCAGTTCAACCATTTTAATGACACTCCTGCAAAGGCAGACAAAAATTAAGTGGAGCACCAGCGAGCCTCCTCCAGAGCCAAAATACTGTCCCTTATGCCGTGCCATCTGTCCCAGGTGTTGAGCGTTTTGGAGCGTGACCATGATGGGTGCACCTGCAGCTTTTTGGAGACACAAATGTCATTTTCTTAAAATAAATGTATGCATGCATGCATGTGCACTTTTAGCTGATGCAGATGTTTAAAAGGTCTAAATTGTGTCTACTCATGTGTTTTGCTTGACTGAGAAAAGTAAGAAAGATAAAGGAAGTTTAAATTTGTAAACTTTGTCATTGGCTGTTATTGGTGACTGTAGCTGTTCCAAGTGCTTGGCTGGTGACAGGAATTGGACAATTTCAGTTTGGCTTATGAAGATACTGTGAGCTTTATTCAGTGTAGTTTTATTTTCTATACTCCAATACGTCTGGCCAATAATCCAGAGCTCCGTTATGCAACCTGTACTACAGAAAGAGTCTTTTACTCTACATTTTACCAAATAGATATGGCACAGAGCCTAGGGTTGGGCGATTCGATGAATATATTGACCATCAGTGATAACCTGAGCCCATCGCCGTACTTTTAGGAGCGATTTTTTCTTTTTTGTGCTGGTGCTGCTGTAGGAATATTCAGTGAGTGATGGAGCTGCAGCAGCTGTTAGCACTGTGTTAGCTTAGCATACTCAGCAGGTGGATGAACACATAAATGCTTGAGTCCTTTGCTGTTATACATCTGCACAAGCAGCCGGTTTAAAGCCAAAGTACTTCCAAATAGATAACTTTGTGTTTTTTGGCAACTAGTTCCTCCATTTTTGGACTTTTGAGTTCTAATTTGGTAAATCAGTCCATGCATGTTTACATTGCTCCGTCCACAAATATGTCAAAATGTCACCTGTGCAAATAAATAACCAATAGTCATGTTTTGGCCGGATGATTAAAATTTGGGAAAGTATTACATAATGCCCAACACTAATAGAGCCACAAGTATATTCAACCCTTACATTTATGACTGCATTACACCAGTGCAACTTCTATTATTTTTTAAGCAAAAAAGAAAGGAATAACAGAATGGTGTGTAGCTATATAAAATAAAATGACACGTTCTTGTTCAGAACTATCAGTTGTTCCCATATGTGGAAACTGAGTCAAAAAGTTCTCTGATTAGAGAAAAATAAACAGAGTTCCTTTAACAAAACAAAATAAAATCATCAAACAATTAAGTTTTTTTCTTTTAAATTTCTATTTTCCTACTTGTTTTAAGAATACCCTTCTCTATGGCTCTACTGTGTCAAATTTTGATTCTTAAAATTAAGTGAATTTCAATAGTTGTTTCAACGTTACCTTCTGATTTTACAACAGTTTGACTGAAATGTGCAGAAGGTGAATTTGGAGTTTGATCACTCTGCATGTCTTACAGTTAAATAAACAAAGTAGCGAGCAAGCTAACAAACTATTAGCCAAACTTTAAAATTAATCCCTGTATTTTAAGACATAAATTGTACTAAGATGACGAAAAGTTGTTCACATTATTTCTGCATAATCTGCTTGTATTATTAGTGTCACTCTGCTGTGAAAAGCCACTTATTACAAAACTTAGATTGGAAAAACAGATACAACTAAAATTCCCTGTTGTCTGATAAATATAAACGTTATGAGTGAAGAGTCACTTCAGAGGGGTTGAAAAGCCATAGCCTGCCGACCCTCTGTCCTATAGAGGATATTATTCAAGTAGTTGGGGGGGTTTTGCCAAAAAAAGAATCTTAAAAAAAAAAGAAATCATAATCGATTACACACAGGTAGGCACCTCTCCAGTAGCGAGAGGTTACAGGTTTCTTAATCTCCTGTGATCTCTTTATTATCTACTCAGAGTGTGTGGTTGTGTGTTCATGTGTGTGTTTGTCTGCAAGGTCAGTCCTGTGTTGCTGTGTGTGGAGGGATGGAGCCTCAGTTGCCTGGATACTACGCTGCAGTCCTACAGAGTTATTTTAAGAAATTCAGATTTAGTTGTGAAAAACTTCTTCCAAAGCATTCCCCACATTACTTTAATTAATTCCAGATTTTTGATATTGTCTAGGAAAGGACAACTCAACTACACCTGGTTTTCAAAGGAGCTTTAATATTTTCCCCTCCTTTATTTTGAGCAAACATCTGTATTGCTCCTGTGCGCTGCAGCATCCCCTAATAAACGTGATGAATGAGCTCATCTTTTTTTATTTTCAAAAGCCAAGAGAAGGGAAACAAATTTGATAGCCCATTAACCCCATCATAAGCAATATTCAGGAAATGGTTTCCCAAACTGTTGTTTTCTTGGCTTCCCTCTTGCCAGACGCCCAGGTCTCCATGTACAGCCTCCGGCTAAAAAAGGTGCTTATCACAGCCAGATTCCATTATGATATTATTCTGTTTCAGGATGCCTTTGGAGGACCATTTGTACCTCTGCTGCTCCTGAGAGCCTCCCCGTCAGGCCGCCTCGGATTTATAGAGGTGCATTAGGCACATTTAAAAACAGAAGATAGCGCCGGATGCAAACACAGTGATTCAAAAAGAGGGGAAAGAGGAGAAGCAAGGGAGGAATAAAAAGCAGATGGGATGTGTGAAATGATAAGTATAATAATAATTCAGTCACAGTGATAAGATAATGAAAGAGAAGTGGACCCCAGGGGCCAAAAGCATAAAACTCCATAGAGTCAGAACTGAAACTGTGTTTGGATGAAAGAAAATCAAACTGAAATGTGTCTTTTCTTTTGACTTATTAAGTCACAGATCTTAATTACAGATCAGAGTAATTGAAAAATTACAAGCACATTTAGGAAGCTGGTTTTGTGTCATTCGTAGCTGTGAAGTGATGCGGATGCTCCCATAAAAAACAATGTGTTAAAACAAGCACTGGTTGTTTAACGAGGCGAATTAAGTCGACACAGACCAGCCAAGTCTGAAACGTGGGTAAATGAAACAACCACAAGAGTTTAAGATGCACCGTTTCTCCTGCACTTTATTAGTTTATTGTTTTGTAAAAATAAATGCTGCTTTTTACCTTTTTCCTTGGATTTCTACCCATAAAACCACAAACCAGCGTGACGAATAGCAATTTTACTCAGGAACATGAAAATGATGAAAAACCGAAATACCAGGGTTTAACCTGACAATATGTGCATGTGTTAAAATTATTATTTTGATGAATACAAATTTAAATAAACAATAAAATATGACAAGAAACAAGAAAATTAAAATATGTAAGGACTGAAAACAGGGTGTTCATGCCTCTACCTCACAGTCCTTCCTTATAATTAGTCTGATAATCTTTAAATCCAGTCTAGTCCAATCAATAATACCTAAATAAACATTTAGGATGCTAATAAATAAGTTTAAACAACTTTTAGAAGATAAACAGATTTTTTTAGAAGCTCATTTTTCTATTCTAAAGCTGATTAGGTTGCTCGGCGCTGTCCATGGTGCTGAAGTCCTGAAGCTGACTCCATTCGGCCGTGAATGGCCGACACTGATCTTTTTTTCACAACAGTGATTATTATCTCCTGTGTTCCTCTACCCATCATCACTTCCACAGCTACTGTTAATTCCTTCAGCACTGAGATCTGTAATTACTCCCTCATTAAGAGCCGTTAAGAGCAGCTTTACCAGCTCCGGTATGAAAGTTCCCCCCAAATTCCTCACATCTTTCTTGGTGTCCCTGTGTATTTGCTTGTCGTGATCATACATGGCGCCGGGACGCCATTCATCTTTTCTTTTGTTAATGACCTGGTGTCAAATAAGCAGCGCGAGCCGCCTGGAGAGCAGCTGCTCTGCATTTTAATAAGGCCAAGCAGCCATCTTTCATGCACCGTGGCTGCATTTATTATTATTATTCTGACGGTGCTGTTGTTGTTTTTCTGGGTGAGCGTGTTGGAACTTTGTGGACATGTAGAACACATACGGGCCCGCGGCAGCTTTAACGCCGTTTTCCAGCTCAACAAAAAAGAAAATCAAAAACATCACGAGCTGGCTTCCATTTGTGAATTTTGTAATTACTACAATTCATTTGGATAATGGCAGCCAGTTTGATGTGGGTGAAATGGCTTTATTTACTCTGTGGAACAACTCCGACTGCCAGCTCCGGAGGAATCTGATTGGTCCTCTGCCAGCAGCAAAGAAGCACAACAGTGAGTCAGACTGTAAATCAGAGCTGAAGATCAATGTGTTCCCTAATCGCCTTTTATTTCCTGACTTAGCATAAGCCCCTAGCTCATGGGCTGCTCTGACTCTCTGAGATGCTCTGTCTCAGAGGCGACTCTGTAATTGAGTAGCACCACCTGTAATTGGTGCTTAAAGGACGTAAAGCTGTCTGTAAGTGTGTGGACTGCGATGATGCACGAGGCTGATTATTTGTTAGCATGAAAGCGGTGATTATTTAGCCCGGCGGCGCGCAAGCTAGAGAAGCACACCTGTAAGTGTCAGTGTGCTTAATGGACTGTCCCACTCCCTATGCTTTATCACCAAAGCTACGGGGAGATTCTGATGGACTAGCTTACCAGGACTAGGGTGGGACTCTGCTTGGTTCACCAGTTGTTTCAGTTGCTGGTACTGGATTTAGTTTGCTGATCTGAAACATGTATTGTTTAAGTCAGCAAAAGCAGAAGAACTCCATAGGGGGTACATACTTTTTCACAGTACTATACTTACACAGTCAGGTATGATGCACATTACAAAATCTGTTATAAAACAGACTTTTGTTTATTTTAGTTTTAGAAAATGTGTTCCAACCATCATCTACATTTTCAAAAACATGCCTTTGTATCTGTTTCTCGTGCCCAGGACTGTCAGTTCTGCAGAAGGTTCTGGACACAGCAGCAGAGAGGAACTGGCTGGTGACCTCAGTCAACGTGGAGACCATGACAGAGGCCTCCTTCCTGAAGGTGTTCCAGGATCTGGACAAGAGGAAGGAGGGACAGATCATCATCGACTGTGAGACGGAGAGGCTCACTGGAATCCTCAAAAAGGTCAAATGAAAAGACAAACTGTATAAATATGTATAACAATACTATTTATAGGCAGTTTTATTATGTACAATTATCTTTTTTTTTGCATATCATGTGATTTGGGGAGTTAAATTTATTCTATACCAATTTTCAGAGAAAAAAATAAAGTGCTTCACAAAAATTGCATCAAATTTAAAAAAAATGTAAAAATACAAAAACATTAAAAAGTAAAACCATCATTTACTTAAAAATTTTGATGTAATATTTTTACATTCAAGAATTTTGAGTAGATTGGAGACAATTTTATTGATAAAGTTGTCTTTTACTCAATATAATGGTCTCAATCTACTCAAAAGTCTTGAAAATTCTCAAGTTCATGTTTTGATACAAACCTTCTCAGTTTGGAGATCATTCTCAGATGATCAAATCCACTGAGGACCAGTCGTATTGAGTGACTTTCAAAAACACCTAAATTCCTCATGTTGTGGAAAAATGCAATAAAAGTTTTAAAAATAATACTTAATGTCAGAATTTTAATCATAAATGTTAGAAACAGGAAGCTGTCAGTGGACTGGGCGGGGGGCGGTGGGGGGGGGGGGGGGTTACGTTTCTCCTGAAGCCCTGGCGGATTAGACGTTCAGTCCTCACCTCCAGGTTCAGGTCTCCTCCAGTTCTGGGTTTCTGTGTCGAATCAAGCAGTGAACATAGAAGTTTAGGGGCTGTTTTTTTTATTTATTTAAATCTTGAGTCTTTTAAAGTCAAACCCAAACAAAGTAAATTACACTAAAATCACCAGTTCCTATAGTTGATTTTTGTTGACATTACTAAAGCGATTTTTTAATAGTTTTAAGAACACAACCTTTTTTAATTTAAAGTGAGGATGAGGATTTATTTACCAGAACTTCTCCTTCCTTGAGTCCAGAGTTGTTCTTTTGTTTTAGTTTGAAAGCAGGTGGATTTTCAGCAGAAAGTCTAAAAGCCTTTCTAACAGCTCTGTGAAAAGTTAATGAATAAAGTAAAGGTGTTTGGGATGCAGAAAACTTTAGTTTACAGTCATATTTGTTCAAATCAATTAGTTTATTATTAAAAAAGCAGCAATTTACAGCTAACTTAGATCTTATGCACTATAAGGAACATCCTCAGGAGTAACTTCAACAAAAACTTATTTTTGTAGATATCTTTTTGGCGTTTGACTTACTTTTCCAGGCAGCTACGTATCTAACGGTAACCTGATCTACATAACCTAGCGTTCAGTAGATCTCCTGTTCAATAGAGGCATCTCATTAGACCACTAACTAACCTAAAACATGACATCGCTTCTCAGGTCATTTGTATTTATAGTTAATTTTCTTCATGTCTACTGTATAATAACTGGCAGTTAAATCTATTAAATAATTCTTATTGTTCAGATGAAATAGAGGATAAAACAGCTTGGAAACATTTCAATAAAGTCTAAAGTTCACTGACTTGTTTTCAAGCCTAATAAATTTACTTTCCAGTTAAATATTTGAGGCTAAAATTAACTCTAAATGTCTAAGTAGGGGTTTCAAAAAGTCTAATTACTGTAATCAGCTGTACATGATAAAGATACTGAATGTTACATTTTTTGCAAAAAAAATGATTTTGTTTATGTTTAAAACATTAATATTTCACCAATTTCTCTGCAACATTCATGAGTTCATTTAAAATAAAGTTTTTTAGTATCTTATTCTTTTTACCTGGGTTGGTTCAGATATATTTTATACTATTCATATCATTATTTGTTTATATTCTTATATTTATTTTAGATTTTTACCGTTTTTATACACTTCTTGTTTTAGGGACTACATTTTTATTTAGCTTTTTAACCATTCCTGCTATTATTTATTATATATATTATAAGACTATATTTCTTATGATGGTTTTCTTTCATCCTATGGCTTGTGTTAAAAAGTTTTATATAATTAAAGTTTGAGTGAGGTAAATGATTTTTCTTAGGAAACATTTGAAACACTTGATTAAACATTTGAAGGCCATGAAACTGGTTACCACCTCAAAATGAGCTGAATTCCTTTATTTTTTTATTTTTATTTTTTTATAACCCACAATTTCAAAAGCTCTTAAATCTGTAAGTGGTTTGTCACTGGCTTTTTAAGGTGACTATTATTTATCAGAAATTTGAGTATGGTATCATTTGTCCTTGTTGCTGATATGACTCATGTGATTTCAGATGTTTTTGTTTTTTCTTTTTAAACTTTGTTCAATTGTTCATGAGGCCAAAACCACACACACATGCACACGCGCACACACACACACACACTCCATATTTGTATGCTCATGCAGCTGCTGAATGTTATTGATGACCTGTTGTCTAAATTTAAGGTTATTGTATCAGCTTTCAGCAGTTTACAGCAGGTGAAGCAGAGAAGTTCTCCGTTCAGACGGCTGCCATCAATCACTGACATCTGCTCCCTGCCTGCACACTGTCCCGCCTGTACATCCAGACAATGACAAACACAGGGACCCCCACCAAACACACACACACGTTACACACACTCTTGTGCATGCTCTGCCCTTTAAACTCACTCCTGAGTTCCTCACATGCAGGACACAGACGGTCTTATGATAATGTCACCGTCAGCATCCTGAGGGTCATTTCTCTCCGAAGCAGAATGCTTTTTACCCCTTGGAGGGAAATGTTCTGCAGCTGAAATGTTTCGCTGTGTTTTCTGACAAAAAAAAAAAAAGTGACCTGTTGTATTCAGGCTGAACTCTGAGTGACTTTTTAAAAATTTGCATGTATAATTTACAAAGAAAAAACCCTTTCAACCAGCCAAAACCTCTCAGTTTGATGGCTCGGTGTGACAGTAACGTGGGCTTTCTCCTCCATCCCTCTGGTTTTCCTCGCCTGAGGCTTGGCTGCAGGCCTGGCCTAACGCTGGTGTCACCATTAATAACAAATGCCACCTTCTGTCATGACCTACAGCGTCATTAGACTCACAAAACACACAAACCAGTGTGACTCTCTACAGGAAACTACACAGAATCCATCTTGTTCACTTTAAATGGATGCTTCTATTTTAAAACACATTTCATCCACTCAGCTTTTTTCCCTCACAGAACTGTTGATGATTAACTCGTGAAAGGATTGTGACTCTAAACAAACGGGGTGTTCCTCAAGGTTTGATCCTGGAGCCACTTATTTTTATCATCTATGATCTTCAACAAAATGTCTGTAAAGCCAGTGTTTATTCTATGCTGATGGTAGTCATGTATTGTTGTGCTTCCATTAACTAAGCTTATAATCGTTTTATAATGTAAAACTTGTAAAACAAGCATCAACAGCTTGTGTGAGCACAATTTTATTCCAAATATCTTATTGAAACAAGCACTAACTGAAAAAAACCTAATAAACTGAAATAAACTAAATAACATGGAGATGTTTGAATCTGAATTAAAATATTTTCTTAAATGATTATTTATTACCATAACATTTAAATGTTTACTTTAATTAATTTACATAATTTTATAAACCATTACTGTCCCAAATTGATATAAAAAGTTAAATCAAAACATTTTCTTTGCTTTTTTTTTTGTGTGGAGGTTGGGTTTTGTTTTGTTGTTTTCAAATTCTAAATCAAAGTTCATGAACTCCAGACCTATCAGCACCTTGCAGCTCTTGAACTTTATTGCTAAAGGTCTCACATTCAAACCTCACATGCAGCAGCTAGTGTAGAAAACGAAATTCATTTTCTAAATCAGTCTTGTGTTTCTTTTGAGGCCAAAAAAAGACTTGATGCTGTAACTTTTATACCTGAACTAGATTATAGGGATGCTGTTTGCACGTGTTTCTACTCCATCCTGACATCCTTACAACATCTTAACACTCTTAGACACAACTTTTTGATACAAGTCCACCAGAAAATTAAACCACTGGTACATCCTAACTTATAAAATAATTTTTCAAATTTCACTGACATATCTGGTAGGTTATATCAAACCAAAACCCTGTAGGATGTTACTCTCTTTGCTCCCAGCATCTTCATACATTCCTGAGAGTCTGGACTGAAGGAAAGAGTTTTTTTTTTTCATTTTGCTGCTCCGTTTGTCAGGAATCGGTTGCACAATAACTTAAATCTTCATCAGCTGGTCTCTCTGGGCACTTTAAATGAGTTTTGAATGACTTGGAGTCAAACACATCTAGTTGTTGAGTTTACTTTTATGTCTGTAATTGGGTCTAAAGCGGTTTCTCTGTCATTGTCAGACAGTAAGATAGATTTTTAAATTCCAATGAGGAATGAAGTGAAGATTAGGAACATAAAAACTTATTTTTACTCAGTGCCGTTTCTTGTGCTATGCGATCTATGCGGCCGCATAGGGCCCCGTGACCACTAGGGGGCACCCAAGCTACTGGCTTCCTCCCAGGATATTATCCTAGGTCTTACAATTTATTTGTATTTTTAAATGTAATGAATTGATTAGTTATATGGAAACTAGAATTATGTAATATAGTTTTATATAATCTTTAATATTTTTGTGAGAAATAGATTCTAAATTAATATGAGAGGTATCAGCTGACGTCTGAACATCAGGACTGTAATGGCGTCAAAAGCAACGAGTCCTTCAGGCGCTGAAAAACATAAAAAAGAAAAGCTGAAGAAGAAAAAAGTCCACTGGATTAAAGTAAAACAGAGATTAACATTTGGGGGAATTAAATTTTACTCAACAAAAATCTAAAAATGTTAAAACGACCAAACATGTTTCATCTTATGCTTTATTCATGATGCATTTAAATGTCAGAAATAATCACACACATCTTGACCATTTGGTTCATAAAGCAGCTTTAGTCCTGCTGCTGGCGCTGAGTCATGCTTTTTAAAACCTGCAGAGAGATCCCAGACTTTAGCACCCCTTGATTCACATCAAGGCCCTGAAACTTTAATGAGCTTGTTATGGCTTGTTCGGGGCCATTGTTCAGAAAGGCCAGGTGATGCAAATTTCAATTATTTATTTCCTGATGATCAGCGGTGCTTCAAGTAGTTAATGTCTCTAAGAAGAGGGAGGGGCACTGATGTGAAAGCTATAGATGTCTTTATCAGTTTGAAGATGTTTGCAAATGAAATATTAACTCCACTTTTCCATTCTCTCTCCCTGAATGTTCAACTTGTGTTGATACATTAAAAGAGTTTATTCAGCTCATTCTTCTGATTAGTAGAAGCTTGTTCTCTGTCTGGTGTCTGCAGAGCTGAGCTAGCTTCCTTTTCTTCTAACATTGTCGTGATGTGACACCCCCCCCCCCCCCAACCCTGTGATCTTTTTTTTTTTTTTTTAACCCTTACCTGAACGTCTGTATCTGCAAAAATCTACTAGTTGTAGATTTATATTCATCACTGCTACACAAACAGCCCTGAACCTCAGCGTCTGACTGACATGCGACGACACCTCCGGTTAGACTGTAACCGCTCTGATAAGCATCGGAGAGGGAGTTCAACACTGACAAAACTCAATGAGGATTCCCAAAGAAGTATGACATTTTATGTTTTAAAAGCAGCTCCATCTCAGAAATTCAGTCTTCAAGAAGAAAAGTAAAAAAAAAAAAAAAACCCACTTATTTCTGTCATTTTTAAAGACTTATATTTCCAAAAGTTTGCTCTTGTTGCTCTGATTTCCTGAGAGTCTACTTTCTGTACTTCCTACACAAGGTCAACGTAGACTCATCTATCTCTGGTATACTACTGAGACACTCTTCTTTCTTTCTGTCACACGTTCACCTTTCCATCTTTTTATTTGTGTGTGTGAGGCAGCCATTTGATTTCCTGCCTCTCCTCTGCTCCTGTCTTGTAGATTGTTGAACAAGGAAAGAATGCAAAGAGCTACCACTACATCCTCGCCAACCTGGTAAGAAACGCTTCCCTAGAATCTACTTAGATTATCTCACGTTGAGAAAAGCTGGAATTTTTGCCATTTTGATCAAATGTTGAAAACAGTGTTATGCACAATGTCATGCAAAATTGCAAGAGCTCATGTTTACAGGAAGAAAACAATACACATGAATTCAAAAAATCAAATCGACTACAAAACAAATATCCTGTAGTACCCCAAGGTTCAGTGTTAGGGTACAAATGATTTACATTTGTAAGTAAAAAACCCAACAAATAGATGATACCAGTATTTGTATCACAGCTTCTGAAAACAGTTGGAAATGGATATAAAAACAGTTTGACTATAGCAAGTTATCATTAAAACTATGTTAAACTTAAAAATAGAACAATAATTCAAAACTCATATTAAATGGTGTAGAATCTGAAAGATTAATGTACAGTGTCAGGAGATCATCTGTTTTTGAGGTCTTGATAAACGGGTGCACACAATATTTTCACTGAGGTTCTCAGGGGAGAACCCGGCGCTGATGTTTGGTGTACACCACCCGGTGGTGGGGGGTGGGGACTACATGAGCGCTCCTTCACAGCACCACAGCTGGATGTGAAATTCCCCCGTGTCTGAGGATTGTGAGGCTGCGCGGTCTGGACCGTGAAAGCCCCTGTAATGCTTGAACGTAAGCATTGTCACTGCCCGATCCGTAACGGGAACCCGATCGGTTCGGCGCATGTGCGAAATGAGTCTATATCCGCCGAAGCTTTTTACAGTAATTACGGGTCAGAGTATCTGTTAAGATGTCAACAGTAATAAGTATTTATTAAAAAGTTTACAATAATTACAACGTTTCACGCAATGTCGACAAAAATAAAAAATAAAAAGGGAGTTATGGATCAGGACGGCCCGATCGGTTCTGCACATGTGCAAAACGCGTCTACTCCCACTGAAGTATTTTACGGTAGTTACGGTTCAGAGTATCTTTTAAGGTGTTAACAAGTATATAAAAAATCTATATTCATACATAATGTATTAAAATGTTTATACACGTAGGTATCCATTGTTTAAATGGTCCGCGCAGTTGGGAAAGAGGCAAAGCTGTTGGTAAAAGCTAAGGGCTAACTGGGAGCTAACCGTCTCATTCAAAAGACTTGAATGTCGCAAAGTTGGCGAAAAGAGGAAGTGGCGTAGGCTTCGCGCATGCGCAGAACCGATCGTGCTTCCGGGTACAGATCGGGCAGTGACAAGAATAACATCATGAACCCATCCGTTCTATTGGGGAAGCTAATTTGCAACACACACTCAGTTGTCGCAACAAAGAGAGTCCCCAAACATAATTCTGCATGACATCACTGGTCCACAAAGGCGCATTCGGGCAGAGGGATCAGGTACACGTAAGATATCTGGGGTGCGTATGTGCACTGGCATACCAGTTATGTGCACACCTGTTTATAACAAAACTTGCCTAGTTTACCAGAGGACCAGCTGGTTAGCTCAGTGCTATGGTCTCTTTCCTTTTTACAAACCCCTGTCAGGGTAACCATAGCACAAAGTGCTGCGTCAGGTGTCAGCTGGATAAACAGGACCATGACCATAAAAACCAGATAATATACTGTTTTCATGCCTTTTTAAGGGTCCCTGAGTGTACTGGTCACCAGGAATACAGCACTGCCACCAGAGCTAAACACTATACCAACAAATACCCACAGCCGGGGGGATATGAGCAGACACGCCTTTATACCGCTAAAGGAGCAAGTGTTCTGAGAGTGAAGCACACCAGATTTGAGTTCAGTAATTGTAAAACTGACTGAGGTACAGTCAGACATTTATGTGTTTGTTAATATCAGTTAGCTGTAGTGGCCATTTTGAATCAGACTGACTTTTTTCCACCTTTTGGCAGTAGCTGTTAATAAAACTCACACATGTTTTCAGCCTGCTTCCATCCTCCTGTAGAATGTAGCTGGCCGGTAAGTGGAGCTTTTACCAACACTCCTGACTTTCAGTTTTTTATCAGCACTTTAATAGACTTGCGAGTGCTCGATAAATTAGGCTGGAACTATCTGCTTTTACATCGTCTCCTTCCATTTTCCACTTGAGCTATTCTTTCTTTGTCAAAGCACCCCCCCCCCCCCAAAAAAAAAATGACAGCAGTTCAGGAGCAGACTGAAGAAAGAAGAGAGGGAGGGGAGGACTGTGAGACAAAAATCTGTGCAGGCTTACTTTGACAGAAAAGGGTCAGGCAGCCAGTGTATGTGCGCTACAACCATTAGCTCGCTCTTTTGTTTGCTGCCGTTTTCTCTGACTAACTGCTGTGTGGACCACTAAATCGCTCACTAAATGCAGCCAAATGAAGACAGAACTGACACCAACAGAAGCTGCAGCTGTAACGGCATTAATATGCAGCCGCTGCCTCCAACAATTTCTCGCCGCTCGGGTTTTAGATTGGCTCAATCTCTTTCGTCTGGCCCGTTTGCCAGATTTAATTTTAAACGATAAGGCTCGGACGTTAAGAACGGCTGATCCTCAAAGTGGCCTCGGTCCTTCATAATGGGCCTGTTTAACGACTTGTTTAAAAAAAAAGGATAGAAAATAGAAAATAAAGGACTTATTCTTCATCCTTGCACTTTTTCAGAATCGGGGTAATTAGCTTACCTGTGCAGCGCCTGTGTGAGAACCTGAATGGGGTATACTCAGCGTCTAACAGGGGTTACAGTATCTGTCGGAAACACACCTCCTCAGTGTCCAGTGTTAGCAAAGGCTAGTTTCTATAGTAACCTACTCAGCTCGCTGCGCAGCATTAGCTCATTCATGGAGCAAAAGAAAAGACATGAGTCTTCCTGTTGAGCTGAGAAGTACACACACCTGACAACACACACAGGTATTTTAGGAGGCAAGAAGGAGGCGTGAAGACCTTTCCGCTGGCAACGAGAAAACGAAAAGCCTTAAACTATTTCAGTGAACTTTAAGCTAGTCAACAGCATTCTCCTCTCTTCATCTGTATTTGTTTTGACTGTATGAATATTGAAGATCAAAGGATGAGAAACAGACACAAATCTTCAAACACCGCGGAACAAATAACGTCAGAACAAAGAGGAAAACGAGGAGCACTCAGCGCTGCGCGGCGAGCCGCCACCGTTTCCTCTCATCAGTTAAAACTCTGCTTTTAAAAATCTCAGAGAAAAATCTTCTCCCCCCTGATCTGCCACTCGTTCCCACTCGTCTGCCTCTTCTTCTCTCTGCGCTGACAGGCAGCCTGCTGAGAGCCTCCATCTCCACCTCCTCTTCTCTTCCTCTTAAAAAAAATCAGCTATAACAGTCGGAGGAAAATGCATATATAGGAGATGCTGTCACAGTTAATCTGTATTTTATAGGATGTATGTTGTATTTTTCCCAGCAGCCTGTAATGTTTTACCTGCTATGCTTTAACGTAGCGTGCATCAGATCTGAGCCGGGTCTGGATTTTCTCAGCACGGCTCCAGCTGTAAAAAAAAAAAACTCAAATTGTTCCTTTAGATCCTCGTTTTGATTTATTTTAGACACAGACCATGAGATTCCTGCAGAATCATATTTTTGCTGTTTTCATTGTTTTTAATTTGTCACCACTAACAATCACATTTTAGCATTTAATAAAAGGGTTTCTTAAAGATCTTAGTTGAGAAAATGAATTATTTTTCTGCATTTGTTTTTTTTCTTTCTAATCCATACAGTACATTTAAAATACACAGTGTTTCATAGAAACCTGCTGAGTTTCTACAGTACTAAGGTGGGTCATTTGACAGAGGTTCTGATGTGGAATACAGATGTTTCATTTTGGGGGGCTCAGATTATGGAATGGTTTTTGTAACCAGTTAAAATTGAGAAAATCAGTGATTTTCTTTATAAAACAGGTCAGACAGAGGACTGGTTGAGTGCACAATATAAATTCTAGCAGATTGTAATCGTTTTTTTCTCTTTGATAACTTTTGTGATTATATCTGATTTTGTTGTGGGATAGATGTGAATAAGCTCTGTTTTCAGGTACTCTCTATGTCCTGTGTAATATGATGCATTTTTTGCTTCCTTTTCTTTCTGTTTTATCTTTATTTTTCCTCTTTTAACACAACTAGATTTTAAAGTAATCACCAATAAATTCATATATTAATTTTTTAAAAAGGAAAATACCATCTACCGAACTTAAGCATTTTGAACATTAAACTTTATTTGGGTAACTAAATTTGCACACATTTGTTTCAAGATGTCATTTAGCAATATTCAGTTTAAGTACAATAACCTTAAGGCATACTGCTTGTTTTAGCACCCCCTAGTGTCTGTTTAAAATCACTGCCGTAAAACCGTTAGCACCATTGTTTCTGCTCAGAAACACCTATGTAGCTGTTGAAACGTCTCCTCAGCCTTCATTGTTTTCCACTGAAGGGATTCATCACTCATTCAAGCAGGGAGAGATTGGAAAAAAGCAGGAATCATTAGCTAAAATAACTCCTGCGCTAGCATATCCTAACCCTCACAAGATACGTGATTTTGTGAGACTTCAGGGCACCAGACTGGAGAATCAGAAGTTGCAAACGTGGTATTCTGGAACTAAGTTACAGATGGGGCTGAGTGACTTTTCATTAACCCTGTAAAGAGTCATATTAGCACAAACTAACTCAAGGGAAAAAATTTAAAATATGAGAAAGTTACATAGTGAGCCTTTAAATAAAAAACAAACAAACGGATCCTGCAGTGAAAATTGTCACCGGTACCAATTGTATGGAGGTTTTAACAAACATAACATTTTACAAAAAATTCAAAATGGGACTAATTTGTCCCCTTATTCTACCATGTGTATAATTTTAATATATATTCTATTCAAATGTATTTCTATGACTTTTATATAAACTGTCTATCAGTTGTAAAATTGTTCAGTTATCAGATGTTTAGATTGTTTATCATAAGGGAATTAGTGTTTATTAGCTCATCACAAAAATATATGGAACTTTTCAAAAGTGTCAGATGCACCAATTCATGTCCCTAACTGGTCACCATCATTCAGCCCAGTCAGGTTCTGGCTGTAGAGGATGAGGATGAGGTCAAAGTGGTTTCTTGTTGATGCTTTTTGTGGGAGACAGTCCCAATAAACAAAGGAAGTATCTGCAGAATCTTCATGTTTACATGAACACTTGTTCTGTTCATTAGATTTTATGGGCAAATAATACTAGATGCATTATCCTAATGAGAATGCTTCTATATTTTACTTGTTTTTTGCTCCCTTTGCTGCTAACAGCTGTGCTCAAAGACATTGTTGTTATGAGTGTGTCCTCTGTTCTCTCTGTCCATCTCTCTCTCCGGGGGATTCTTTATATTTGGTTCACTTTAACTTAAAGATGAACTGATTTATTTTTAGTCGCCAAAGGCCAGATTTTACTGTAACCTTATGTCTGCCTCATTACTGTGAATGAAAAACAAGAAGCAAGTCTTCTGGTGAAAGGAATGTTCAGATGGCGTTGGACAAAAGTCAGAGATCAATGAGATTACAAAGAAAAAAGAGGCTTTAGAGGATAAAACGACAAAGTGAAGGTATTCTGATGTTGAAAAGGTCAGCGTCACTGTGACACCATGATGTTCTGTAAGAGACGGGAGGATGGTGTCCGGATTTTATATTGGAATCTCATTTTCTCTCTGTGCCCGCCTTGCTGTCTGGCTCAGGGTTTCCTCGACATTGACCTGACAGACCTGAGGAAAGGCGGCGCCAACATCACCGGCTTCCAACTCGTCAACAACTCCGAGCCGAACGTGAGCCGCATCGCCCAGCAGTGGATGGAATTCGACAACAAAGACTCCAAAATGCCCAAAACTGGACTCAAAGTAACATTCATTTGTTTTCTGAAATGTTTTTTTTTTGTTTGTTTTTTGTTTTTGTTTTGGGGAGTTATAGAGGTGCATATGAAAATAAGGATAACTGTTGGTTGTGTTTGGAGCTTCAGAAATAGGTATTCTATTATTAAATGACCATTTATTTCTGATATCCAGGTAAAAATGAATGGTTCTGGATGTTGATATTTTAAAGATGGGGCTAAAAGGTTAAAGGAACATGTAGTGGATTTATACTTTCTGCTATAAAAAAATACTAGACGTGCAACACTTATATAAAGTGCTATTAAAAATATTTCACATTAATAGAAATGCATACAAGTATATCCCTCCATTGCTGCCTTGTATTAAATGCTGCGTCTGTTTGAATTATCTGCTGTGTCTGCAGTACACGGGCGCTCTAACATACGACGGGGTCAAAGTCATGTCCACGGCCTTCCAGAATTTAAGGAAACAGAGGATAGACATCTCTCGCCGAGGCAACGCTGGAGAGTGTCTCGCCAACCCTCCGGCCCCTTGGGGACAGGGCATAGACATCCAGAGAGCCCTGCAGCAGGTCTGCACACATAAACACACACACATGGGCCCCTGCACAAACTTACAGAAATTCATGACTGACGCGTCGGCTAACAGCTCCTGAGTCGGGGCTGGCTGAACAAATTAGGTCTCATTCTGTCGCGTAAAGTTCACATTAAGTCATAGGAGAAATCCCCGGTATCAGATGTGACATCACGGCTAGTAAACAAAACCTGCAGGCAATATTACTCAGCCGTGATCATCATGGGATATGACACCAACAATTGAGTTTAGAAATGTAATATTTGGCCATGGAAATGGCTTTGGTGGCCTGGCTGAGAGGCTGCTTGATCCCACGGAGACACACACACACACTCAAGGCAAAGAGAAGTAGTTTTTCTACATTGATAACAATTTTTGTAAAAAAAAAAGTTACTTTAGGAGCAACTTTATGTATTTGAGACAAGCATTAATAAAAAAGCTCGGAGGCAGAATGTAAAACCCTGTGTGAGTGTGTGCAGAGTCAATCCAGCCATCTGCCTGCAGACAGACTGAAGATGGAAACACTGTCCGCTCAATTAATTCCATCACCAAGCCAAGACAAACACACTGCGCCGTACGCGTCCACACACACACCGTCTGTCGTTCACCTCCACAGGGACCTGAACTCCACGGACTCTCACAAATGAATATTACACAAACACATGCAACCCATTCTCAACACGCGCTGCACTGTAACTGTGACATGTGGGTGTCTGCTGGTGTTTAACCATCTGCCAGATGGGTCTGAGCCTCTGCCTGACCCCTTCTGCATCTCCGACGCCATTACAGGTCCACATCGAAGGACTGACGGGTCACATTCAGTTTAATGAGAAAGGCCGCAGAACCAACTACACTGTTTGCATCATGGAACTGGCCCCATCTGGACCCAAGAAGGTGAGTCGGATTGTCTGGTTTAGAAACTGACTTTAGAAATCATCGTTATTTGAGTTTAAACCCAGGAGAGGTCCGGACCCAGGCTTGTCATATCGTAAGAATCACTTCTACCTGCGCTAACAGGCTGACCTTTTACTGCTGCCTTTGAGTCAGCTCATTCATGAAAGAAACTTCTATTATTTACCTCATTTCTGCCTCTTTAGTGTTTTTACACTAAACATCATATTAATATTTACACATTACATCAAATTCAACAACAGATGAACCAAAAAATCAGCTGCTGGTCAGAATCAGTCAGTAATCAGTATGATCGGCTTGAACATCGATCGACCAATCTGAGAGGTAGGAAGGTAGATTTAGTTTTTCCTCTGTCAGTGAACGCACCATCACCAAGCAGCAATAACAAATCTAAT
The DNA here is from genome assembly GCA_006937965.1 of Callopanchax toddi. Lineage (NCBI taxonomy): Eukaryota > Metazoa > Chordata > Actinopteri > Cyprinodontiformes > Nothobranchiidae > Callopanchax > Callopanchax toddi. Next base: position 1,176,535 of record SSNR01000022.1, on the reverse strand, counting down.
GTAATTCCAGGTCTGTGAACTCACTAAGCACTAATTCATTATAAAGGACTGTTCATGTTTGACTTCTTGAATCAAAACCTGCTGCTATCAATATCTGTTGCCTCTAGTGGAAGATCTAAGTACTGCAGATGACAAGTGTCAATTGTATTTGTTTTTGTTATGATTATATTTTTATATTAACATAAAAAACAGAATGTTACATAATTATTCAAATAACATTGCCATTTAAAAAATATTGTTTTCAGATTATTATCAGGCATTAAAGGGTTAGCCTGCCTCACGCTGAAGACATTAGATTATACACTCTTTGTGTACATTTTTCACAATTTTAAACAATGTTTTATGCTGTGAACTAGGAGAAGTGCAGCGGGAATAGAAACCACTCCTTTATTGTTTGAGTTTTGTGCTGTGAGTTGAGATGGGTTTAAGCTCAAATATGGACGTTAAATCCTGAAAAACCTTCAGCGTTCTTTTAGACAAACTGGGATTTATCTTCCACTACTTTTATTTCTTCTAGGGTTTAATCGTTGATGAATTTCATTTTAGGCACAACCTTATAGTTTATGGTTCAAACGCCAAATCAAAAGATTTTGTTAAAAGATGCATTTTTTATTTTTAGTCAGGAAATTGTCATGTTTGTTTACATGGGAGACAGGATTTATCTGCATCCAGCCACTAGGGGGAGCAGTTTTTTCTGGGGTTTTAAATGTATATATACCAGTATATTTTTTTTGCTTAATTATTTTGGCTTCCTGATTATGTTTTTTTTTTCCAGATGGGATAGAAAGTGTTAGATAAAGTTCCAGTTATTACTACATAGATGGATATTAAATATATATCTTTTGGTTAAAAGCAACAGCAATAAAAGTCTTGAGTCCATTTCTGAGGGTCAGTGAATGCAGCACGATGTGAAGATCAGGTCAACAGCTCAACACATTTGAAGTTGTTCCTGTTTTGTGACTCACTGCTGTAAATCTCTCTATGTCATTCTCAATAATAAAGTATAAAAACAATAAATTCATCATTGAATCAGAGATAACCAGTGACTAATGTGGGATTTCTTGGGTTATCCAACCTCTTGAAGTCACTCAAACCTCTGAAAAAGAGAGGGAAGTAGCAACATAGATTTTTTTTATAAGTAGAGAACTGACTTATAGGATTTTCTTTTAACAGATTCAGTATGAATAACTGTAACCTGTCACTTCATCAAATGTCTCGTTTCCTCTTTTAGTCCATCCTTCAAATCCGAACAATTAGAAAGCTGAAGTTCCCCCTTCGTGACACATTCTCCTTTTCCTAGGTTGGCTACTGGAATGAAGAGGAGAGATACGTAACCACAGCCAGCTTCATGAGGGCCAGCAACGACACTTATGGACTGCTGAACAGGACATATATAGTCACCACTATTTTGGTAAGTCTGAGTATAACAAAGACAGGGTTTTGAAGGAGGCGAGTGAGTGATATGAGAGAGACAGTCAGGGCTACATTTTCCATTTTCTTTTCTGATAGAGTTCCCTAAAACTTCAGAACCCTCGAAGATTTCAGCAGACCTCTGAGATCGTTTCTCCCCCACTTCCTCCATCGTCTGACTCCACTCTGCTAACCTCCCTCAGTGTGTAGGCCTGAGCTGACTGATGATGGCTTTACTGGCTAAATACGATAAAAGTACAGAGACTTGGCCTATAAATGGATGTTTTACATATCCACTGTATGTCTAATCTCAGACATCATGTCAAGATACATCAAATCCAGGCACACTAGAAAGGACTAGCAGTGCTTTTACAGACGTAGGTGAAGAAATGGAGCGCTGGACCTGATTAAATGGCACAAAACCCTTCTGAGGCTGTAATATGTCAGTGTGTCCTTTTTGTCTCCTCTATTTGGCTCAGATTCCCCACTTTCCCATTCAACAAGGTTGTATTAAGTCTACTGACCAACATATCAAACTGAGGCGGAGACGTCTTTAGGTTAGGTTTGAGAAAAAGAGGCACAGATTTAATCTGACCAACTGTCATGTCAGTGAAGTCGGCATGACTCTTCTTTTTTCCCCAAAACAGGAGCATTTGACAATGTCTGACAGAAATATAATAAAAGCTGATAATGATGTCTTATAGCTCTGCAGGTATAGGATGTTCTAGTCTTACCATTAGTCTGAACAAAGGTGGATGTTAAAAACCAAGTGCAGTGACTGCTGAGTGTTTTGTTGGTGTGAAAGCGTTGATTTTTAAATGAGCATGACTATCATACCAGCTTAGGGCTTTGAATGTGTTTTTATTGTTTTATAAGGGTGGAATAATTACACAGCATATTACTCTGGCATACTATGCAGTTTGGGCCTTTTTTTAGCACCCCCTAGTGTCTGTTTTAAATCACTGTTGTAAGAACGTTAGCATTGTCTTTGCTCAGAAACACCTAAATCTATCTGTTGAAATGTCTCCTCAGCCTTCATTGCTTTCTACTGGAGCGGATCATCACTCATTCAAAGAAATCAGCTGTGTTCAAAAAAATCAGGAATCATGAGCTAAAAACACTCCGGAGCTAGCATAACAGCTAGCCACATTGGGTTAGCCTAACCCTCACGAGATACGTGACTTTGTGAGACTTCAGGGCACCGGACCGGAGACTCGGAAGTTGCAAAGACGGTATTCTGGACACAAGCAGCAGATGGGGCTGAGTGACTTTTCATTAAGCCTGTAAAGAGTCATATTAGCACAAACTGGCTCAAGAAAAATATTTAAAATTATGAAAACGTTACATAGTGTGCCCAAAGTGTTCCCAGGCCAGCCTGGACATGCTCCAGCATGTTCTGGTAGATCCTGGGGTCTCTTCCTGCAAGAACATGATCTAAACACCTTCGTGTGTCTAAGGTAAATCCTGACCACACGCTCAAACCACCTCAGCTCTTGACAAGGAGGAGCAGCACATCTACTCAGTTCCTCTGGAGGTCTGAACTCCTCACCCTATCACTAAGGCTGCACAATCAATCCTACTGTATTTTTGTTTTTTTGGTCACTATCCAAAGCTCATAGATGAAACATAGAAAAACCAGTCAATCAAGAGTTTCAACATCTGGCTTCAGTAGCCTGCTGCTTGCACCCTAATCTACTAATTTGCCTTTCGATATCTCTTGCTCCATACCTTCTTCACTCATAATAAATATGCCAAGGTACTTCCTCTTCCACTTAAAGCAGGACCGCTTCTCGGACCTGGATGTGTCCATAACCCAGTGTATTATGTAATGTGACCCCCAAGCTGTGATTCTTTCACTATAGCCACATTTCCATAGCAACGTTTTGCTGTACTCTATGTGCTGCGTTTACACAAAACAGGAAGACACACTGGTTTTCAGGTCCATTATAGAGCAGGATACACCGTCATCTCCATGGCAACAATGCAGTGACAGCGTGTCACAGTGTCACTCGGACATTACTGCTACAGCGTGAGAGGCACGTTTTGATTTTCACTTTCTGAGGGTTCACTAATCGATACTTCCTCAGCAGTAAAAGTTTAGATTGGAAATAAATTGCGTGTCCCAAATTCTCTGGTAAAAGAAAAGTAGACACAGTAAAAATCGACAGTTTAAAGACAAATAGAACGGTTTGCATTCATTCTCCCTCCAACCAGCAGCAGAGCAGTGAGCTTCGTTTGCCTGGAGACCACTGCCATGATAAAGGTTTCAACTTGAAACTGAATCAAACTGTTTTTCTACCACTTTAATTTCTGACATCTTCACTTCTTTGTTTACCAAACAATTCTGTGGAGGGCTTGATTATTTTTGTTGAACTGAGAGTGACTTTTACTTAATTTTAGTTCTTTTCTTTATCCCCGAGATACTTGATTTACCTTATTGTACAAGAATAGGTTATTTTGTCCCATCTTGAGATTCTTTGAATCAGTATTTAAAAAGAGAACAGTTCCTTAACCTGCCTCCTCAAAACGTTTGTCTTGGATTCATTACAGGGATCTTGTTTTGTTTTATTGGATTATTGATTTAGATGGAAATTACATCGTATTGTTGTTTCTATTTTAATTGAGCAATCTGTGCTTACTATAATTATTTTAAGGGGTGTGGATTGACAAACTATAATAAACCTTTGGCTTCTTGAAAAACAATCTTGTGGCTCTTCAGAATGTGTGTTTGAGCACCAGCACTAGAACTGCTATTTGTAGATAAAGATTAGGGTTAAAATTCCTTATTGCGTTTGATATGATTTCACGAAACAATAATTCCTCGACTTTTTGTATGGTTTTGCATGACCACATACATTTTTGACATTTTTTCCACGTCTAAGTGCTCCTGTGCACATCGTAATGCATTTCACATGGTTGAGTGACAGCACGTCTCAGTCGAACTGTTCAGTCAATGAGATTGAATCCCAAGGGAGTGTTTGTGTGCTTTGCTTTGTGTGTGTGCATGTGTGTGTGTGTGGATGCAAATCAAACCAGACCTTTCCCTTTGCTGCCTCCCTGGGGTCCCATTGGTCTACCAGTAGGTAGGTAGGGGGTTGTGAAGCAATAATTCCCTTCATATAACACCCTGAAGAAACCCTGTCTCCGTCTCTAGACCCTTTATGAAACGTGTTAGCAGGACCTGCTCAGATCAACAAACACTGTGCTAAAAACAGGCTCATGTAACAGCTGGTGGGAATTGCTGCCTTCCCTAGTGGACGTCTCAGACTGGCGACTGGAATTCTGTATGAAGTACTTTATTTTTCCCTTTCTAAAAGTGAAATGTGGCCCCAGGTGTCATGCCAGCTATAATTTCTATGGACAGTCAATCAGTCTGAGATGTATAAACGCTGGTATAACAAGAAAAACAGCCCAGCCCTGAAACAGAGGTCAAATGAGCTTACACACACACACACACACACACACGCATGTACTTGTTCAGATCAGATCAAGAATCCTCACACTTTGGTAATTCTGTCCCATTCTTCTCCCGTCTCACATTGTGCCACATGTTATCAGCTCTTTTCATTGTTGCACTGCCATCGTAATGATAATACTCGGGTACCTTTTGTGCTTGAATAAAGCCTCATTTCTTCAAGGAACAATACCAAAATGATTACTTGTTTTTCCATATCATCATCTTCTCAATCTTTGTCACTTATGGGTCTGGTTTTTTTTTTTTTTACCCAACAAACTCTGCTCTGTAACATAAGATCCACCTTAAAAGTCCTTTTCCTAAATGTGTGCTTGCAACATGTGAAAGCGACTGTGATCCTTTAGTTTGAGAAGGTTCAGTAGAGTCGTGCTGCATTCTCAGCAGCTGACAAGTCGTGCACAAAGACTGAATTATTAAAAAAACATTTTATATTTTAGAGTTTGACATCTACAATAAATGGGAAGAAAAATCTGTCTCACTGATTGCTTCCTCCTTCCAACAGGAGTCTCCGTATGTCATGCTGAAGAAGAACCACGAGCAGCTGGTGGGGAACGATAAGTACGAGGGCTACATAGTTGAGCTGGCTGCAGAGATAGCCAAACACGTGGGCTACCAGTACAAGCTGAAAATCGTCTCCGATGGGAAATACGGAGCCAGAGATCCTGAAACCAAGATGTGGAATGGCATGGTTGGGGAACTGGTGTATGGGGTGAGAAAAAAGAGCTTTTTCTAGAACTATTTCCTACCTAGAAGTGGATTATTAGCCTTTAGCACATAGCTAATAGTTGGTTAGTAATGCTAATTGTTCCAGTGAATCAGTTACAAGCAAAGTTTTGAACAGATTGCAGCTCATCCTGCTATCTCTTGTCATGTGATGAGGACATCTTGATGCATGTAGCTTTCATTTATCACATAGTCACATGATCACACAATGGACATTATTCTTTTATCCTTTTGGGAGACTAAACTGAAGCTCCAGCAGTAGAAAATACCCAAACTGTTTACTATCTAATCCTGTGACAACAGGCGTTCAGCTGCAGGTTGAAATGGAAAACAAACCCTTAGTTTTCCACATACTGTCCTACAGCAGCCAGGCAGGAGGAAACAGGAATCGAAACGAGACAAATTAAAAGCACGAAGAACCATTTCAAGTTCATGTTTTAACACCAGCATCCTCAGATCAGAAATATATTTTAAATGATAAAATCTTTTTTTTTTATTTGGTGTAATGTGTGCCATGTGAATTTAACAACTAAATAGGGTAATGACTGATCAAAACAATTATTAATATTCAAGAATTTAGAATAATAATAATATAAGAAAGGGGTGAATATTATTTATTTTTACCTAAACATGAAAATGACTGATTTAAATGTAAATTTAACAACGTTAATAGTTAACACTGTTCTCGTGCTGTTCTCAGGGTTAAATTAGTTCTGTTAATTCCAGCTAGACATCTACCAAATACATTTAATATTTCATTAAACTAAAACGTAAATAACTCTATCCTGATGCCTTAAATGATAGATTTTATAATACTTGTGTTTTTCATGGGGGTTGATTTCCTGTTTTATCAACATCACTGGTTGAGCTGTGCAGTTTGAATCTAAATCTTAAATAAAAATAAAAAAAACAATTCTATTCCATATAAATGGTATATAACACAAAACAGTGTATTTTATGTACATTCTAAGATGTTTTCTCAAACCGTAGACATAGATTGTAAATTGTTCTGCTCTGTTTAATGTGTTGATGCCTGCAGTGGACCTCTTCTCTCTGCTCGCCCTCTGTCTACACACACACACACACACACATACATGCGTGCGCGGTAGTGGGCTGCGATGACCACAACACCATCTCTTATTCATTGTAAAAGTTGTGGTAAAATATGAAAAACACAAAAATGATTAAAAACCAGATTTGTTAGAAAACATTCAGATATGAACAAATTCAGCAAATGAGTCCTTAGTTTTTAGGAACAAGCTCCTCAGTTTGTTCTGCGTCATCCTCGTCGGCCATGCTGCCAGCTCTGGGTTTATGACAGCTGCAGATCGTCGTTCAAGACATGAAAAAATGAAGCCATAAGTAGGACTTTTTTTTTATTTATTTTGAAATCAACTAAGTATAATTTTAAATGATACGTTTGAATATTATCATGTTGCACAGCCCTAATACCTTATCTTTTAGATTAGAAGGTCATCAAAGTAATCATCAGAGTTTTGTTTTGCATTGTTTTTTTTATTTTTTTGCTTTATATTTTCCTTTTCATTTGATTTAGTCTTTCTTACTCATCAGACAAACTTCTTTAAACAGCTGAGTTTCAAATCAAGCTGCACTCATTTACATGTCTGCTAACGTTCGCAAAACAAATTTAAAAAGTGAACTTTTAGATTACATGATAACCAATTTCTTCAAAACATCTTTAACTCTGATGAAATCTCTTTTACTGCAGTTTCATTAACCAGAATAACAATACTTCATTGGACAAGTGAAAATGTAATTTATTTGCGCAATATGCAGCTGTGTTGTAAATAAACAAATATATTATTTGCTTTCTGCTTTTTCAAAGAGGCTGAATGTTAATGGTTTTTCTAGCGTATGAGAGTGCCACATACAGTATAAGAGTTACGCTAAATAACCAAACAGATGAAGACATTCTTTCATTTCCATGGATCTTTTAATGTGTTTAACACTTTTCGTGACTGCTTTCTTCCAATGAAAAGCGTCTATTTTCCAGGAGAATCCTAAGTTCAGCTCTGACAGCATGCAGTGTTTTTCCTCTGTTGACTGAAAAAGGCAGGAGAAAAAAGCCACTTCTAAAGGTCATCTGTGAATACGGTTAAGTGAAAGCTGAAATAAACTGAATTCCACCCAGACCAGGAAATCTAATTAAGGGCAGTTTTATTTTTGTTCCAGGTGTTCTGGTAGAGTACAGAAAGGCTTGATGAATTCTAGAATAAAGACGTCTTTCTGCATTTTGTGCTCGTCCCTCAGAAAGCAGACCTGGCGGTGGCGCCTCTTACTATCACTCTGGTCCGTGAAGAAGTGATAGACTTCTCCAAGCCCTTTATGTCTCTGGGTATTTCCATCATGATCAAGAAACCCACTAAGTCCAAACCCGGCGTGTTTTCGTTCCTGGACCCGCTGGCTTACGAGATCTGGATGTGCATCGTGTTTGCCTACATCGGCGTCAGCGTCGTCCTCTTCCTCGTCAGTCGATTCAGCCCGTACGAGTGGCACGCCGAGGACTGCGATGAGGGATGTGAGCCACAGACTCCCACACAGGCAGCGGCCTCCAATGGGGTGCAGCAGACCCAGACGCCAACGCAGCAGAACGCCAACCAGCAGAGTCCAGAACAAACCAATGAGTTTGGCATCTTCAACTCCCTCTGGTTTTCACTGGGCGCCTTCATGCAGCAGGGCTGTGATATCTCACCACGGTAAGCAACTAAAGCATCAAGTTTAAAACATTTTATGTCTGTCGTCCTTTGGGCCTTCTCTTCTGGTTTTTCAACAATTCTCAGAGTTTATGTGTGGAGGGAAAAAAACGTTCAAAGGGAGTTTTAGGTGGTCCTGGAGCGAGGATGAAGTTATATGCGTTGCCTTCCATGAAGCGCTCTCATGAGCTGCGGTACGAAACCATCCTCAAAAGGTCACCAATTAAAAATCTCATTAAGTGTCTGAAATTAGAGACACTGGGGTCGACTTTTGGAGCTTTCCAGAGGGATTAGGAGAAGGAGACGTGGAGATGAATGTCAGTATTATCACTGTAGGAGACGGGTTAGGTCACGATTACTGGGAACTTAATGACTCTTTGAACTAATTATTTATGAGCAGTTTGCTGATGAAGACATGTTTACTGATGCTGTTGCTTCAGCGTACGTCTGCATTGGGAGCAGAGCTGGATGAGAAACTATAGAACTTTTATTTATAATGGAGCGTTCACTCAGCCGGTGTCTTCACAGCAAAAGGGTTGACTGTTATGAAACATAAATCTGAATCTAGACTCAGGAGGCAGTTATGAATGTAAACACTTAGCCTGCCTCCGTTTTAAAAGCTTACAGCACATTAAAACAAAAAAACAGCATTTATCGATTTCAGGTTTTTAAGGATTGCATTAAACCACGTCTCATGTATTTCTATGACAGTAATGAGAGAGCAGAGGAGAAGCAGATAAAGAAGTTATTGTGCAGCACATTTTTCATCTTGTGACATCTACAGGATGTGTTTTCATTTACCTTACATGGCTTACTGAGTGAGTAGGGGATGAATACCTGCACATTGCAGCTAGCGGTACACCATGTAGGTAGTAGATCCCTCCCTCCATGTGCCCCAGGATGAAGCCCATTGTCCAAATGCTCTCCTCTACAGGCGGCAAATGCATCTGCAAAAACTATTGATGTTTTTGGTACGGCACACAGGGAGAGAGAGGCAGGGAGAGAATGCCACCGTGTTCCCTGTAGCTTCAATGTGGATGCACAAACTTTGTTTTCTGAGAGTGGGTGGGTGTTTCTCGTGCATATTTTTAAGCATCTGCATTGTTTTGCTTTGGGGGAAGTGAACACAGTTCATGGATGCAGTAGCAGGCGTCAGCGTATTGGTCGAAGTCTACATACACACTCCAAATACCGGACTGTTAGAGGAGTGTGGATTTTGGAGTAAACTGTTAGTTTAAGTGATTGAGATCAGTAGAAAACTTTAATGTAATACACTTCCACCTGGCCATGAGCATCATCATAAGTAGAAAAATAGCTACACATTTTCCATTAATTGTGTAATGTATGAATGTTTTACAAATACAAATAAAGGCAATGCTGCCTTTTAAACCTGTTTTTATTCCTTTAAACCTGAAATATGAAGTCATAGAAAACCTTTTTAAAACTGAACTATGTTTGGCCAAAGTTGATCCAACAACTTTATATATATATATATATATATATATATATATATATATATATATATATATATATATATATATATATATATATATATATATATATATATATATATATATATATATATATATATATAATATGATATATAGTACTATATATCAGTACTAGTATTAGTCTCAGTGTTTTTATTCATTTCTTTTTTAAGATAAAGAAATAAAACTGACACTTTCCACCTGTAAATCCTCCACCCAATGGCAGCAGACATGTACAGGACTGGACAGGGCAGGTTTTTGATCTGGACACTTTAAAGACAGAAGGACAAGGTTAAAATCAAATGTGGTTCATAAAATAACCCCACACTTTTCTTTGCTGTCAGAACTAGATGCTAAAAGGAACTTTTAAATGAAGACGTATTCTTATTATCACAGATGTCCATTCAGCATGCTTGGTATGCTCCAAAAGGTTTGCTTAGGCCTACAGTGCTAAATATGTTACCAACTTGTCATAATGGGGAAAAAGCAACAAGAGTAAACAAGTTCACTGAGAAGAAAACATCATTTCTTAGATTGCAGAGGAGGATTTTTCTTGTTCATCATTTTTTCAGATTAATGGAAAATCTGATTCAAATGAAGTTATTGTTGTTATTCAACAGGATGTTAGAGACTCAGGAGAATGAAATGTTCAAACAGCTTAAAGGTCAGAGGTCATGAGCCTCATGGAATCAGCTGTTCTATCTATCTATCTATCTATCTATCTATCTATCTATCTATCTATCTATCTATCTATCTATCTATCTATCTATCTATCTATCTATCTATCTATCTATCTATCTATCATCACCAACTGTTCTAGTTTTTCTCAACATTTTGACTTTTTTTTTAACAAAAATAATTTTTATTTCCATCTAAGTGACCTTAATGCACTGTTGTATCCAAAACAGAGATCTAGCAGATTTTTAAAATTTAAGTATTAATTTAAAAAATGAAACATCAGCAATTCAACAGCATTGAAGTGAAGCTTTTATTGTGACAGGTCAGTGTGTGGTCATGTGATTTAATAACTGAATTGAACAACTCTCGTCCTGAAACATCTCTAGGGCTTTTTCTGTGCTACAGGTGCTTTTCAAACATGACCCCCCCCCCCCCCCCCCCCCCCCCCCCCCCCCCCCCTTCTCTCTCTCTCTCTATTTGAGTGTTTTTGGGGGAAATTGTGACAGATTTTTAGGAAGGTAGAGGATAACACATTACTCCTGTTTGCATAAAGACCCAACACAGTGAATGTTTCACCCTGCTGAATGCTGCCCCGATAGATACATCCTCCCCTTGAAAATTTAGGTCATCTAGTTGCTCTAGTTACCACAGCACACACACACAGAAGGAGGTGCATGTTGAACACTCTTAATAGGTTCTCTGTGAGTTTGAAAAAGGACGTGATGTTATTCTTTGTGTCCTTTGAGATGAAAACAGTTACCAGGCTGTGAAAAAGATAAAAACAGATACAAAAGGCTGACAAATGTTCCAGTTTGTCTTTAAAACATACGGTATGTTGGTAGTCAGTACATCAATGGTGTAAGTTTGGATGCGTGATCACAATTTACCAAGGTGTCATATAGTGTAACACACAAACTAAACACTAAAAAAAACAGTGTAGCCACAGGCAGGGTGACATTTCTTAATAGGTACTTATAAATTACTCATCATTGAGCCTTTATCAGTGAAAGGTGAGAACAGAATGTTCTGGAGCCCCGAGGAGGGCTGCTCTACGTTTCATACGTCTCTATTTAATTAGAGACAAAAGGCCAAAGAAACAACATGATCGTCTCCTCCTGGACTCATCAGCAGACATGTTTACCTTCTCCGTTAGCCCGCGTGAATCTATTAAAAGCCTCGCCTTTTTATTGCCGTTTTCTTCGTCTGCTGCCTAACCCGATCAGATTTTATTCATCTAAAAGTAACTCTGCTCCGAGCTCAGTGTGTGTTCGTGAACACGTCTTTGTTCACACACGGACGCGATGCACTGATGTGTACAGTCGGTCTCTAAGTGTGTATTAGCCACGCTCCTCCTCCCTGTGCTATTTGTGAGACCTTGTTTACTGTGCTCTTTCTAAATGTCAGGACTGTCAGTCAGGCCCTCCTAAAAGCCACAGTCTGCGCTTATGGGCCCTCTTTGTGTTTATCTCTGCAAACAGGTGGACTCTTCCCAAACACACACACACACACACACACACACACACACATCTAAACGCCACTCCATCCATCCAATCATCATCCCGTTTCCTTCAACTCACTCTTTTCAGTCCTCCATCCTCTGCTCTCTGCCTCGTTTAGTGGCTGTGTTTATTTTAGTATTCGTCAC
>SSNR01000022.1:1148980-1163914 GCA_006937965.1 Callopanchax toddi | reverse complement strand
TTGGTGCTGCACATAATCACACAACTGAAAATATTTACAGTAAACAAACACTGTGGCCTTGTTTCATAACTTGCACATGTTTTTTTCTGTTGTTGTCTACCGCATTGCTTATGATTTATGTCATATAGTCAAGGTCATTATACTGCATACCAGATCTGAATGTTTTCATTTATGCTTTTCTCTCTCTCTCTCTCTCTCTCTCTCTCATTTTTATTTTTTGCACCCTGCAACCTAACCATGACTGAGCCTTCATGCGCTTACATGTGCAGAGACACCAGCTCTACGTCTGCAACATTTAAGTTACCCCTGCATATAGTATACCTATAATTTAACATACATTTGTCTAGACATTTATAGATGTTCTCCACTGGAGAAAATTTCAATAAACTGTACACCAGTACTGAAAAATCTTCTCAAAATTAGAGTGTGTATTTTAGATCAGTTGTTGATTATACACACATGGGTCATGAGGGTGCAGGTGTGCTGCTTGTATGAAATACTGGAAAAATCTTCTGTCTTGAGGTCCAGTTTTCAGCCATAGTTATGAATTTCTTATCTAACCATTCCAATGATATTAATAAGAATAAATCTTCTCACCTTCATGAGCATTATGAAAACCTTATCTTCATTTCATAAGAGTACATTACAGCTTAAAATATGCAGAGGATGCAAAGGTTTATGCCCAACACTTGGTCATAAAGGGTCAAAAGTTGGAACAAAGCTTTTGGAAGTGGCTATGAAGAGTTGATAGGTGGTAGAAATATCAAAAACATTCCTCGAGCTGTCTTCAATGTCTTCGCCCTCCGTTTGAACCTTTCTCAGAGTTATAGAGTTCTTCCTCTAACTTGAGGAGAACTCACATAAAGGAGTGTGTGTCGATAATGCTCCTCTGCTGAATTCGTCTTTACAGTAGATGTTTATGTATCTGATGCCTGTGTAAGCACAAAGGTTTTGATGGACCCGTGGAGTTGTCTCTATTCCTCAGTGTCTGCGTTGCTCCTGTTGCACGGTTGTAGACTGTAATTAATCAGCTTTGTCACTCACACGCCGGCTCGCCATGGCAACAATAATTCAGCCTGGCCGTCAGAATCCTTCAATAATATGCGGTGCATTATGGTAACCGGGGGGGGGTCAGAATTTCTCAGACTGAGTTTCCTGTCATGTTGCTTGTTCTTTTTCTTTCTTTCTTTCATGTGTTTGTTTGTATAATGAAAGTTAATTTGAGGGATAGCTCAAATGCCTGAAATACATAATGTCTTTTAATTTACTACCCCAACAGATTTATAAAAGCCCATAAAACCTATACATCAAATACTGAGCTTTATTAGAAATAAATGATATAACTTTTTGAGATTGTAGATCATACAGAGTAAGTGAATAGAAAAAAATTCTACCAACATTATCCACATGAAAACCGACTGGAGCACAGTAGAAACATCATTTCAATCATTTAAAGGGACTAGAGGCAGGATTAAGACACAAAACTCACGAGCGACGCGCCTGGTGCTGCAAATCACTACAGCCCGACACGAGAGTGTGCAGAAACTCCTCACTCATTTAGCAGATCTAGTTTGTCTCATTCGACTTCAACCAAAGGCAAGCAGAGACATGATTCATAAATAAAAATACATTTTATTAATACAAAAGGTAAGATGGTAAAACAAAGCACCACGCCACACACACCAGGCTATAGCTCAGTTGGACCGCCACCCTAGTAGTTCCAGAGGGGAGCTAATGGAGAAAACTAGAGCACCAGTTTCTACCTCGTGACTCTCCTCCACTCCGGTGCTCCTCAAGGGAGGACCAGCAGTCTGTCCACTCAGAGCGCAGACGGCTTGAAGCACCTGGACGTCGACCAACCTACCAATGCCGCCTTTTTTGAGGGTCTGGTCCAGCTCCTCGTCCCCACCAAGGTGCCACACCACCGGTCCGATTTCCATTGTGTTGCCACCGTCACACACCCAGCTCGTGCAGAACAAGACAGCGGGGCGTCCACCAGTGGGAAATGTCCTAAAACACAAACTATCAATACCCAGCTGACATGAGGAACACAGACTCCAACATTCCCACAACCCCAAACCAGTATACATGGACACACATGGACAACGCCCACTACCAGCCCAAACGCTCAGCGAAGGCGGAGCAGAAGCTTCAGAGTCAGAGTCAGCCAAAAGCCTCAGACCATATACCAACATTATAAAGAAAGCAACATGGCAAGCAACGAACTAAGTTGCCGGTTGGCACGCAAAGTTAACGTGCATTACTGCCACCTACCGCGTACATTTCCTTCTGGTTTTGAAGCTGTCGAGAACGCGCAAGCGGTGTTAGTTCATGTCACATCCGTAGGACAGGTCGGGAAATTCAGGCCCGAACTGCAGCGCTTTTTACAGCTCACAGCCTGTTCAAGACAATGGAACGATACATGGGTGGCCTCATCAACCATTAACTTAACAAACTGAATATGCATGCTTCTTTTCCATCCTGCCTCTTGCTCCTTTATAGGGATGCACCAATACCATTTTTTTCAAATGATACCGATACTTGGATCTGAGTACTTGCCGATACCGAGTACCAATACCGATCCTTCTACCGCACAAAAAAATGCAGTGAATTGGAAAACAGGTTTTATTTTCTATTCTGCTTAATAGATATTGAGGTTCTTTTTTCTGACATATGTGGTGAATAAGTAAGTTTTTGTTTACCTTATGGGAAGGTAAACAAACCAGCTGAACCAGCTCACTTTTTATTTTTGTAGCGTTGGCCCGCTGCCGTTAGCAGCTGTTAGCTTTCCTCTCGGGTTAATCCTGCACAGATTTGTGTTTTGAGGCTTAGCCTGGCAGGGGTCCAGGTCCGCCAGACTTTTAAAGCACTGGGGGAACTCTGTATTAGGTGAAAAATAAACATTTTCTGTGAAATTATTGCACAATTTTTCACACTCCTAACCACACTGTTTGTTTATAGCTCAACAGCTCCCCCTAGCGACCAATCTAGAAAACTAGAACAGAACTAACAAGTCGGTGAAGCCGACTTCTTACTGCAGCCTTGGTATTGGTTCCTGGTATAAGTTTAACGAGTACAAGTACATGGTATGGGTATTGGTCCCTCTACACTAGGGATGACTACAGTACTACACTAGAGATTCACCGATCTGAACCGGTGGTCCGATCATGACGTGTACAATCCGACTAGATTAGGGATGACTCGTATCGAATTGTATTAACAGAGGCTTAACTGTATCGTCAATGTATCGTATCGCTGAGAGCGTATCGAGATACGAATCAAATCGGTCTCAGTGGTGGGGATTCACATCCCTACTCGACACATGGGTGTGTGTGTGTGTACCGGACTCACTTCAATATGAACTTTATGACTAAAACATCTATAGAAGCAGATCTCAGCAGTGTCGTGGCTTCTACTAAAACTTCCTGGAATGAATCCTTGTGACCAAATAAATTATTGATCTTGAACAGGGATGCGTGAGGTATCATCCTGCCCTGATGCTGCTGTTATTGTCCGAACCAACAAGCAGCCAGATTGAATTACACGCCACCGCGTTACATAACGGCAGAGTTAGTGAGCTGCTGGAGCAGAGGAGGATGATTTATTCATAAAGAGACAGTTCGGTTTAGTTCACGTCGTAACTTATGTTTTATTTATCTGGTGATCGCATAAAGGCAACTTTTGATCACACATTCATGCAAACACCAGCAGAAACCGGGGAGAACTGTACACTCACACACTCTCAGAGGATCTCAGTGGGGTATCACGCTTTGTACACAGACAGATACCTTCCCTTTAAATCAGCAGCAAATACAAGACGCTTACAGATGCAGCAATGGGAATTTTTAGAGAATTGCACAGATGTAGAAGTATATACAATTATGTTCCTGCACACTGACAGTTAAGCCATCAGATAATCTACTTCTACATCTATAAAATGCTAATTTGGTTGGAAATGTGTGATATTTAAGTGTTTATTAGTGGTTATCCTGTAAGGTGTGATGGATGTTTAACAGCAGTCCTCTATAGGAGGATGCTCTTATAGAGAGGAAAAGGCAGAACGAGGGAGAAGAGGAGAAAGAGGACTAAAGTCTCTCTCAGCTCAGCTGCACTGTTTGGAGTGCTAAGTGTGAAACCATGGAAACCATAAAGAGAAACACTTCATTTGATTATTTATTTAGAGCCACGCAGCATCCCATCAAGTGTCTCTAACGGTGTGTTTTTCACAAACAGATTCATACGTAAAGCGTGCCAATGGTGCAGCTTTTCACTCACGTATTTGTTGTGATGTGTTTGTTGTGATGTGTTTTGCGTTCGAGCTCCTGTTTCCTCGCCGGAGTGACTAAGAGGCTTTGCGTATGTGTGTGGGTGCGTAAGCGAGCGCTCGCTCTCTCAACTTGCCAGCACTGACTTATCTCAGGTTACATGTGACTTCTACAGCATCCATCATATCACTCTGCAAACATGTTTACAGCCACGAGAACACGGAAGCCAGCGATCCCTCTGCAGCGACACGTGTCGAGTTCAGAGCTCACTTTGTGTTCATGCCACTAAATAAGCCAATTTTTAAAGCATCTACTTAACTTAGTTGCTTCTTGATGAAGGGAACAAACAATCACTAAGTGTTTTTAATCATTTCCCTATATTGTGTTTCTTTATTTCTTCATAATGTATTATAAAGTGTGTGATTACCAGCTTGTGGTTTATTTGCTTCTGGGTGGCAACATTATCATAATATTCCATTTTCAACTCCATGGTATGGTAATACTGCCCTTTAGGGGAAGGGAGATGCTTTATTAAAACCTTTTTTTTTTGCTACATATTTAAAGCTTGTTTGTTTGTTTTGCATTGGAAATAAAAAAAAAAGGTTTCTGAAATCATAGAAACAGCACAAGCAAACTGTTATCAGATTGTCAAAGTAAAAACGCAGTATATTTATTTGAAATGCTTCTGTCTTTCATTGCACGTCTTATTTTATTATATTATTATTGACTGATTGCACAAAAACCTGCCAAAACACAACATTTCTTGTAGCTGTAGGATGCAATTGTGCATCAACGTAGTCATTCATTCATTCATTCATTCATTCATTCATTCATTCATTCATTCATTCATTCATTCATTCATTCATTCATTCATTCAAGTAAACCAGTGACTTTGCATCAACACAGGCCCAGATTGTGTTTGTAAACCCTAATTTAAGCTAACCTTAAATTAAACTAACCTCAAGTGTTCAAACACACTTCAAGTTCCACCATGTCATTATTATTAAAACATATTGACTTAATAAAAGCAGGAGTTTACTGCTCTGGAGCATACAGGCGTGTGTTAACAAAGTGTCAAAAGAGGAAACTGTTAGCAACTGGAAGAGTTAACGGTCATTTCTAAATAATTAGGAGGTCAGTGAGAAAATTCACAGAAGATTTACCCCAAGCTGAGACCATGTAATGTTTAGATAAATGATAAATAAATGAAAACCTGCAAAGAGCATCATCTTAGACTCAGGCCTCAGTAGAAAGGTTACAAGTTGAAGTTTGTCAAAGAAGAATTAGAATAAGTTAGGCTTATTGAAAAAGGAGAAATTTATTTAAAAAGAATATGGCATCATGACTTAAAGGGATACTCCACCGCCAAGTGATTTTTTGTCTCTTGCCATATTCCTCAGAGTTAGATAAGTGGGCAAAAACTATTTGTAAACAGCCCAGCCGTTTTCCTGATCCGGCAGTACTCTTTTTGCTTTAGCTTAGCATCAAACACTGTAAGCGAATGGTACCAGATAGCATTGCCAGAAAAAATGTCCTTAAAACTCACTAAATAGTGATAATAATTCGGCCTAGTGACCTCAGTAAACATATCGACTGCAAGGGAAAATAAAAAGTAACACGAAGGAATTACATGTACTATTTTTAACTTGGGACTACTTTTATGACAAAGAGCAGCTGTAACCCTCCGCTGAACGGCGCAGCTTCGGTGAACAGCGCAAGGATATGAGGCACGGTTTGCCAACGTGTGTGAATACGTGTTTACGGAGTCTAAGGACGTTTTTTCTGGCAATGCTATCTGGTACCATTCGCTTACAGTGTTTGATGCTAAGCTAAAGCAAAAAGAGTACTGCCGGATCAGGAAAACGGCTGGGCTGTTTACAAATAGTTTTTGCCCACTTATCTAACTCTGAGGAATATGACAATAGACAAAAAATAACTTGGCGGTGGAGTATCCCTTTAAGAACCTAATCTACACTACTTAAGGTATTTAGAAAAATACTTATCTTCACTTTTACAAACATCCTCATCCACACTATTCTGACAAAAACACTGAAATGAGAAGCTCTGTGTCTTGTGAGTTGTCTGCAAGACAGAGTTTTTAAAGCTCTATACTGAGAAGAGGGGTTTTCTAAATCTTGAGTTTTCTTTATTGTGTGTATGGGAGCGAAAACAGAGAAAAAAGCCGCAGTTTGCAAAGTTTTACTTGAACGAACCACAAGACTTCAGGAAACCTTGTAGATAGATGAGTCAAAATAGAGAAGTTTACCCATAATGCACAGCACCATGTTTGGATCACAAACACGTTGCTCCTCTGTTGACCAAAGTCCTCTAGAGTCAAACGTGAGTCCAACTGTCTGGGAATTGAAGTTCGGCCTAAAATGGATCATAAACAGGACAATGATTCTAAACACAGCAGATCTAAAACAGAATGATGGAAAGAATCGAGGTGCCATGGTCCAGAGAGCTGAGCAGAAATCAGTGAGCTGAGGCCATGATGTAAAGAAGAGTGGGAAGAAACTCCTCTACAGTGATGTGAGAGATGATAGTCAAACACAAAAGGACTACTGAGATGGGTTTATTGTTGGAGAAAGTTCTAAAAGTTGAACGGTGGGATGGACTTTAGCTTTTCATACAGCTTTCCCCTTTCTGTTCAGTAATTACATTGTAGAATCTGCTGTGTTATTGTACACTGGAGGTTGGGTTGGATCATTTTAGTAAAGATTAGTTTATTTTATTATATCCTGATAAGTAAAGCCCTAAAAATGAAAAATATTGCAATTTCTTTTCTTTTCTTTTCTTGTAATATGAAGTAGAAAATAAACTGAATAAAGTTGAGAAAACTTGCAAACACACTAAAAGCATCAGACAAGTGCTTCTGCAAAAATAAGTGTCTTCTGAAGCTCGACAGGCTCCAGAAGTGCCATCTTGTTGCACACCGGCCCAATTTGTGTGTCTGCTCAAGCTTTAGCTCATCCTGAAGCCGCTGCAGAGGACAAGAACTGTCCTCTATTTATGATACATGTCAGCGTACGGGTAGAGTGCACTGACACAGAGAAACAATGCCATTATTTACGCCTTACTGATCAGGATTAACAAATAATGCACTGAGCAGAGGATGAGGTGTGTTTACTATGTTGTTATTCAGGTGTAATGAAGCAGAAACTAATAGCTCCTAAGCTGCACTCTGTTACATCAAAGGATGTCATTTAAATCCTGGACATCTTCTAACCCTTGACTTAGTGTTTCAGGAATCAAGCTACACACGTCAGGTGCCTTCAAACAGAGTGAATACCATCACAGCATCATGCATTTTTCTTTAAATCACCGTCAGTATTCTCACATCTAGTCTTTTAGTGAGTTGAGGCTGTTTCCAGCAGTTCATCGCCCAGCAGGAGGCCAATTAGTCACCAAATCAACTCACCGATGCCCAGTATTTCCACTGGAAAAGCCTTGATTTGAGAATCTGCCCCGTTTCTTTGTTTTTGCTGCTATGGATGCTGTTGTCTACAGCTTATAAAACTTTATCTGCTGCATGCATATGGTTTTGACTGCATCGTTAAGTGGTGTCTAATTAAAATAATAAAAACTAGTGAATCAGAAATCTCCTCCATCCCTGGTTTGTCTCACAATCGCTCCATAATTGGAGACCGTTTTCTTTCTCATTTAAACCTTTGCATTTCCTAATCCATTGTAATGTGGTCATTACTGGCTCGTTCTTTTTTTTTTTTAAACACTCACAAGTCATTAGTCATTGCTAATTACCATATCGAAAAGAGGAGACCGGCCTCTCTTTGGGGAATTCTAATGAGAGTTTAGTGCTGCAGCAGATTCCCGGAGAGTTGTGGGCGGAGATCGTAGAGCAGAGGGTGAAGTTCAAGATCTGAGATGTTCCATACTTGTTGCTCTGCGCAGAGTCCCACTCCTCATGAGGGCTAAACAATTCTAAAAGGTGAAAAGCATTAAAAAGCAAATGAAACAAAAAAGACTTGAATATGAATTACATTTCCACTCCTCTCGCCCTTTTCTTGTTTTACAAATTGCTACAGGTTGGTGAAGCCTTTTGAGAATCAAGTGGTAATCTAGCTGTTAAAATGTTGCTCCTGTTTACTTCTCTTCAGTCACCTCCAAACATAAAGATGACCTCATATAGTATCAAATAGACAGGTAGGGCTAACTAAAGGTTTTTAAGCCTACAGCTATAATTGCTGGAAGCTGCTGGGGATTCAGCGCCCCCTTGTGGTGAAATAAATACTGAAAGTGAGGAAGAAAAATAAGCAACAACCCTTGTGAGCCATTATGACACATTAAATAATATTCAGAAGACTCAGATTTTTCCAATGAAAACATTAGCAGTAGTATTCTGACAGTTAAAAAACATCAACTGAATTGAATTATTTTATTGATCCCACAGTGAGGAGATTCTGTTGCGACGGCAGCAAACGCAAAAGTAGAAAAAGCAATTAAAAAAAATAATAAAAGAAATACATAATATAAATATAACAAATAATTGAATAAAAATGTCATAATATAATAATTTTTTATTTAAAATACATAGTATAGGCTATATATGTAACACACTTTACACATGTTTGAACCAAAAAGCCCTTTATGGCCTTCAGCTGGTCCAGAACTCTGCAGCGAGGCTCCTCACTGGAGCAAACAGAAAAGATCACATCACTCCTATTCTGAAGTCTCTGCACTGGTTACCTGTTAAATGTAGAGTTCATTTTAAAATCCTGACTCTAACTTTCAGGGCCCTACATGGTCAAGCTCCTCTTTATGTTACTGAACTGATAAAGCCGTACGCTCCAACCCGAGCTCTCAGGTCCACAGACCAGAATCTCCTAACAGTTCCAAGGACCAGATTTAAAAGTCGAGGTGATCGCTCCTTCCAGTCTGTTGCACCTCGACTGTGGAATGACCTTCCTTTAGTTTGACGCTGTATAGACAGTCTGGACTCCTTTAAAAAGCAGTTGAAGACCCAATTATTCAAAACTGCTTTTAAATAACTCTTTTATGTTCTCTTGTTGTTGTTTAACGATTTTGATTTGTAATGATATTTTGTTTGTTTTATTGATTTTATTTGTTTTTATCATGTGTGATTCTGTTTTTTGTGAAGCACTTTGTGATTTTTTTCTGTGAAAGGTGCTATATAAATAAACTTTACTTACTTACTTATAGATTTAATAAATAATAACATCAATAATATTAAATAGAACATTTGTAAACAGCAAAATGAAGTTTTGTAGTCAAAATAGTGAACTTCCTGTTTAGCCCTAGGCCTGCCTCATAGAGTCTTTATTAGGTCTTGGCCTGGAGAATATGTTGACCAAATTTCATAGTTATGTGTAAAACTACCTGAATAGGGCTGTTTTTTAAGGTGTTACAAAAACAAAACATCTTAAACCAAGTCCTCCACTCTTGTTCCTGTTTATGTACAACCTAGCATTAGCATTACAATGCAGCTATAGCCTAAACAGCCCCATGAGGGCCTGATTGAAAAGTGAAAATCATGTCAATATTTTTTTCTTATATATTATTGTTTTCCATGTAATGACAGATCAATATTAACTTATCACACAGTTATTTTTAAATACAACTGCAAGTTACAGGGTCTGACTTGAATAATGTAACTTAAAAGGGTTGCATATATAAGCTGATGCTACTAATTTATTTCTTAGCGTCAGCTCCTGCAAATTTTCTCTTTTTGTGTGCACGTCTTCAGTATTTTCTCATGAAAGCCAAACCAACATTAATCTCGGCAGTTTATAAGAAGTGTGTATTAAAGGTTTTTGCATGGAACATTGTTATTTCTGCTTACATGCTTTATGCTCATTGTACAAAATAAATGATGTTAGTCAAAATACAGAAACATAGCAAAAACTAAGAATTACATTTAAGAAGTTAAATGTAAAAAAGAACCTTAAGTTTTAGAGGCATTAATTTGTAAATATTTGGTCTATTTACCTACTAACTTACTACTCGTAGTATTACATGTGAGTTCTCGAACTACTGGTTGTCATGTTTAATCATCTCGGCGTATAATAATGATAAAACTCTCGTTAGGGTATCCAGTTTCTTCCTACTGAAGATTCCTTTTGTCGAACTGGTTCCTCTCCGCTCCCATTAACATTTCTTTTCTATGCAACGCAATAAAAGAAGCCGAGTGAATAATTGATTAATCATTGCCTCAACAAGACTATAAAATTACAGTGCTGCTTGGAAGATTTCCCTTACTGTAAAGAGACAGCTTACCGAGGCATCGAGGTTGCGTTAATGTGTGAGGGGGTGGAGGAGGAGGCTCAAAGGAAAGGAGCTCAAAAGGAAACAAACCGACACAAACAGGTCCATGTTTGCCAGGCGCTCTGCACAACTGGTGAGGACGGCTGCAGGAGATTTAACAAACCCAAATCCCAGCTGCACGGTAAACGGTGACCTCGTTGTTCTCTACGTACACGCTGTTCTCCGGAAGCGATCGCTTCTATGTGTGTGTTTTTGAGTTCATCCATACTGGGATGGCGTTAGTGCCAAGGTGTAGGCTGTTGTTGTCTAAGGCCAAAACAACCCCCTGTCAGCCCCCGAGCGTATGAAGAGATGGGCGGGGGGGGGGGGGGGGGGGGGGGGGGGGGGGGGGGGGGGATAGAGGAAAGGAACAGTGGATTTAGGAAGAGGAAAGCAGGAGAAGTGGAGGGGAAGGATTAGACAGCTGTTTGCTGCCATCTCTGGAGGCCAGCAGCAGTCAGAGCTGAGGAATTTGTTTGCTTCTGGTGCTACTGTCCAGTTTGCTTTTCATCTCGTCGACAGTCTCCCAGCCTCCTTCTCACTTCTGTCACTGCTTCAGCCGAACTTCAGCAACTATTTCTCTCTTTTCCCCAAGTTACATTTCAGGAGTTTTCTCATTCTACTTGTTTTGACGGAACAACAAGAAGGCTGCGTCTGGAGATTAGAAAGTAGTTTCAACTCTAATTTACAGGTAATGGGTTTTATAATAGCTTGTTGCAGTTGTTCAAAATTAACAATTGCTACAAGTGTCTTACACCTTGAAAAATACAAGTTAATTTACTTTTGTAAATGATAGCTTTTGGGATCAAAAACCAAATCGGGTTGTCTCAATGCAGGGGGTGCATGGGGCATGCTGCTCACCTGTATACAGCAGCATGCATAAACAGTGGCATGGCAAACAGAGGATCAGACAGGAAGTGAAAGGGACAGACTAGTATAAACTCACAGGGGAAGATGGAAACAAGGAGCAGGTGACTTATCAACTCAAAACTCAAAAATAAATACATATTACATAAATACATAAATAACACATAAAAATACCACTAAGCCATGGATCACAAAGGGACTGTTAAATGCTTGTAAAAAAAAGAATATTCTCTATAAACAGTATATAACAAATAGAACAATAGAAGCAGAACAAAGGTACAAGAAATATAAAAATAAATTGACTACTATAGTGAGGGCACATAGGAAGGAACATTAAAAATATTAAATGAAAATAAAAATAATTGTAAAGGAATATGGAAATTATTGAACGGCATTATTAAGAAAAATAAGGAAAGTCATAATTATCCTGAATGTTTTCTTGATGGAAATAGAGTTGTAAAAAACAGGAGTCAGGTGGTGGAGGGGTTCAATGAGTTCTTTGTGAATGTTGGACAAAGACTGGCTCAAGAAATTGAGAAAAACCAGCCCAAAGACAGCAAGGCTATTGAAAACAATGTAATGAAGGACTCTAACTCAATGTTCCTTAGGGCCGTTAATGCAAAAGAGATGAGAGAAACAGTAAACATGTTTAAAAGTAAAACATCTACTGATTGGAATGGAATTGATATGGTAACAGTCAAGAAAGTTATTGATAGTGTTGCAGATCCACTGACCCACATCTGTAATCTCTCATTTTCATCTGGCGTATTCCCACAAAAAATGAAAATAGCTAAAGTCATACCATTATTTAAAGCAGGAGACAAACAACTTTTCACAAACTACAGGCCTGTATCATTATTGTGCCAGTTTTCTAAAATACTCGAAAAATTATTTAATAGCAGGTTAGAAGAATTCATTGGACAATTTAATTTGCTGTCAGAAAGCCAGTTTGGCTTCAGGGAAAATAGATCATCAGCTACAGCATTAATGGAATTAATAGAAGAAGTCACGAGTGGCACAGATAAAAACAAACATGTGTTAGGGGTTTTCATTGATCTCAGAAAAGCTTTTGATACTATAGACCATGACATATTATTTATGAAAATGGAAAGATATGGCATTAGAGGGGTGGTGTTGGATTGGTTAAAAAGTTATATAGGAAACAGACAACAGTTTGTTCAAATGGGTGACGTCATGTCAAAGTGTCTCAATATAACTGTTGGTGTACCGCAAGGGTCAGTACTGGGCCCTAAGTTATTTATTATGTATATAAATGACTTAGTTATGGTTTCAAGAAAATTAAAAAAAAATTTGTTTTCAGATGACACCAATGCTCTTTGTTCTGGGGAAAATTTACAACAATTATTGGGAGAAGTTGGGACTGAAATGAATAAGTTGAAAGAATGGTTCAGCTTGAACAAATTATCGTTAAATTTAGATAAGACCAAATTCATCTTGTTTGGAAATCGAAGAGTGGGTTCCGAGATAAAACTGATGTTAGATAATGTAAATATAGAGAGAGTTTATGAAACAAAATTTCTGGGGGTTATTCTAGACCATAGCATTAGCTGGAAACCACATATTAAATATATTCAAACAAAATTGGCAAAGAGCATTGGCGTTTTGGGTAAAATAAAACATTTACTAAATCAAGAATCCTTATATATTCTGTTTTCATCGCTGGGAATGCCATACTTGAATTACTGTGTGGAGGTTTGGGGAAACACATATCAGAGTAATCTTCAATCACTATTCATACTGCAAAAAAGAGCAATAAGGATTGTATGTAATGTGGGATATAGGGAACACACGAGCACACTGTTTTCAAAACTACAAGTGTTAAAATTTATGGATTTGATAAAATTTAAAACAGCACTAATCATGTTTCAAGCAAGAAATAAATTACTTCCTTGTAATATACAAAAAATGTTTAGTGATAAAGATGATGAGTATAATTTAAGAGGGGTATTAAATTTAAAAAAACAGAGAGTTCGTACAACAAAGAGGAGTATGTGTACGACAGTATGTGGGGTGGATTTATGGAACAGATTGAGTGAAGATTTGAAAAAATATGTAAATATAAATCAATTTAAGAAAAGCTACAAAAATGTTTATTGGATATTTATGTTGATGAGCTGGGTTAAAGAGGGTAATACAGGAAGTTGATGGTATGTTTTAATCTACTTGTTACTTAGTATAATTATTATATATTTTTATTTTCTTTATTTTCATTTTCACATAGATTTGTTTTATTTTCATATATATATTTTTTAAATTTTTATTTTATTTTTTTTATTTTATTTTATAATTTAATAAGAGAAGTTGATAAGAATAAGTGAGAAGGGGGTAGAAATGTATAAGTTTTACTTCTAACTACTCCTTTTCGGACCTTAATTGTTAATTGTTTTGTGTTGTATAAAAATGTTTTATGTTCGAAATAAAGAATCAATCAATCAATCAATCAATCAATCAATCAAAAACTAGGAACACCTGTGGAGGATTAGCAGTGAAACCAAACAACACACACCTGTGGAGGAGTGTCCAGGGTGACACGGGGAACATAAAGCAAGGCAAGAACCAACCAACAGAGCACAGATCCTGACATTATGTAGAAAACTCTGAAATTGCTTTTGGAAAAACAATCGAGTTGCTTTAAAATGAATCCACGGACCTCACTGTGACTTTGCTCATTAACCCCATCAGAACGAATCTCTTTCTCCATAATGAGTTCAATCAAACAGCCATCTATCAGGACAGATATTCATTTATTATATCCTCTCCACAAAACCTACTTCAGAATATCTGAAACATCCCTTCTATTTCTTCTGTTTCCTTCATTCTGTTGGCTGATTCGAGACGTGTGCAGCGAAGCATCAACAGCATGACAGAATTGTCATGTTTTACTGTTAACAGGGTGTTCTTGTCTTTATGGGCTTCATTGTGTTGCCTACTAACAAATTGATGCATTCCTCAAGACAAGAGCTTTGTCCTCAGAGAGAGTGATGGTTCTATGGAGGGTCTTCTTTATTTAAGTCTGTTCTTTTAAATTGGTTTCCCTCCCCGTGTTTGTTCCAACTTAGCTCAGGGTTCCACATTTTTTAGTAGATAATTTATTAGAGTAGGCTGTGCTAAATTAGTGTGTTTATTTTATAAATGAAGATATTCTCAAATGTGACGTCATATTTCATGTCTTCCAGTTGTGATGAAAGGCATCATTCCTTGAACGAAAGCCACCTGCCGTCTTTGGTGACAGCATTTCAGTCCAGAGGAGTTGCAGCCGTTTTAGTCAGATCTTTAAAAAAATGCATTAAGTTTTTTTGTGTGATTAGTACACACTCAGTGTTTGTGTTGGGAATCAATTTCAGCCACAATCACAACAAACCTGAAATCAATTTCTCCCAAATTACTAAGTTCTAGCCATGTTTGTGTTTGCTAATGTTGGTTAGCTGTGGTGGCCATCTTGAATTGAGTTTACTTCTGGGTTCTTGGAGGTTTTTTGGTAAAAGCCGACTCCAAGATT
>SSNR01000022.1:1104756-1130476 GCA_006937965.1 Callopanchax toddi | reverse complement strand
TTTTTTTTTTTTTTTTTTTGTCTATTTTTTGCGGCACATTTTTCTAAAAGTTGTGGTCAAAGCTGCAATTTTATTCAAGTATTTTTGTTTTGTTTATACACACACACAGTCAATCTCTTTACACACACACTGAATGCGCTGTGTTTCACCATGGCGTGAGGACTACAAGATGCCGTAATCTCCATGACAACAACGCTGACAGCCTATCAACACGTCACTCAGATGTTACAGCGTGAGCGGCCCTCCTCAGCTTGAGAGGTTCACTGCTTTGGCAGATAGAGTTTAAAAAACAACACGGTTACTTGTGCGCACTGGTTACTAATGTTAAAGAAGTTAACAATGTTCAAAGGAATTCACGTTAGTTAACGCTGACGGTCCTATTTATTTCAAATGTACTCACATAATAACAAAACCAATGGCACAGCACACAGTTTAGGACGCAGATAAGTTCACCACTCAGACTTTTTAAATATACTTCTTACATTATCCAAATACAGACATCAAACTCACCTCGTCTCTTTCAGCACTTTTAACAGACACCACAACCCCCGTCTGTGCTCCTAGCTTTCAGCCAATCTCCTCGCATGTTTTGCGGTAGAAAGATTCTTGTCAAGCAACAATTTTTGCTTATTTTCCACCACGACATTGTGTATGGTGCAACAGCTTTCCACCACTTTTGTGTAATACTCTAGGAAATTGACTTGTCTGTATTTTAGCCATAATATCTGATCAAAACTAGCATCACAATATGGACTACAGGGATTGGTCAAAATGTATCTGCGTTGCAGTGATTGGTCAGAGAAGAAGGCAAAAACGGCAAACGCTAAGATGATCGACTAGATTTGATTGTTTGATTGGATTGGATTGTTGAAAATTGCAAGTTTGTGCAAACCTTATCACTAATGATTGAATTTGCATTAATAGTTGACATCGCATCTTTCTGGAGGGACTGGTTATTGCAGAAAACCCAACAAAATGTGAAACTGTTTAAATTGTTTAAAGGTGCATTCAACAGGTTGTTTATTTGAGTGTATTAGCTCAGATTGACTGTCTTCTTTCCTGTTTTCTATCCTGACCCTCAGAGATCCAAGATAGCCGTGTTTGAGAAGATGTGGTCCTACATGAAGGCGGCTGACCCGTCTGTTTTCGTCAAAACGACGGATGAAGGCGTGATGAGAGTCAGGAAGTCCAAGGGCAAGTATGCCTACTTGCTGGAATCCACAATGAACGAGTACATAGAGCAGAGGAAACCCTGTGACACAATGAAGGTGGGGGGAAACCTGGACTCCAAAGGTTATGGCATTGCCACGCCCAAGGGCTCCCCCCTCAGGTAAAAACCTGCCACTGCAGCCTGGCCGAATAAAATTCTTCAAGTGCTTTTTTTTATTTTTTGGAGCGCTTGCTGCATGGCCTGTCACCTGATCATCCATCCACGATGTAATGTTTTACAGCATCTGCTCATGTATCAACATGCTTTTATCCATTTTAATTCATGTATCCTTTTTCCTATCAAAGAGCACGGGTGACCAACAAACTCTTGTGTCTCTCTCGTTTTGTTTGCACACTTCATACATTAACAGCTTGATCACATCATTCCTATAACTAAAGTCCATATTTGTGTTGATATGTTTGCCGTGAGTCTACTCAAGCAGAGTTGTGAGCACTAGCAGAAGTGTAAAGTAGGACAATTTGACAGTATTTAAAATTATTTCCTATCTGACGCCAGAGCTCACACCTTGAATATAAAGTCACATCTTCACTTTCCACATAAACTCATGATGTAACGAAAGACAAGTCTTTCTGGGTCGACTTCTGCCATCGACAAGCAGCTGCTGTCATTTCACATCACATAAACACCTTAACCAACTTCCCATTTCTGTTTCTCCTGCAAACCACACAGAGAGAGTGCAGATGCTGGTGGCATCCGAAGCTTTTAATCTGTCCCTAATAGGCCTCATTCATTTTAATGAAAGGAGCAACGCTGAAGGATTTCATCCAATCTCGCCGAGGATTCATTCGGACTTTGGTTGACAGCCAGAGGTCAGAACGCAGACTAGAAATGTTTCTTGAGCTTTAATCAGATGCTTATTCTTTAAACTTTATGCAAATTGGATTTTTTTCTGCATCAGAAAAACTGCTGCATTAGTGACGGCAATTTACAGCAGATAGGGGAAATTAAACTGCTTCCAGATCACGAGGCGTGATTGGTCCAGATCTCCATCAGCGCTGAGGATGGCTCCGATTATCTGCCTCTCTTTGTGTTAATGAGTAGATGAGTGATGTTTATTGCCGTCTCTTTGCTCCCTTTGTCATTCACAGATGTTGCTTACTGAGATTCATTAGCAGCTAACAAACATTCATGAAGAGTGCTGTTAAAGTGTGTTAAGCCTTCTAACTCTCATGTTTGAGTGAATGACCTTTGAACCAGAGGATTGGAGTTCAATCATGCCTGCAGTATTATATTAATGGGTCTGTTTGTGCAGACTGAAGACTGTTACAGATCTGATCCTGTTAGATCATTGTGTTATCTCTTTAAATCCTAAAATATGCAATAATATTCATTTAAATTTCTAGTTTTTTTAAACTGAACTATTTATTGGCTTTTATTTTAAAAACTATAAAATAGTCTGTCTTATTTCTCACCATGCATGTGTAGGTTTCCTCTCACGGACCAAAAACATGCATGTTAGGTAAATGTTAATTATAAGTCCCTTTGGATAAAAGCATCTGCTAAATGAACATAAACACCAGAGGGCAGTAGTCTTTGATGAAAGTACTAATACTAATACTCCACTAAAATTTTGAGGCTAATTAGCGACAGTCTACCTCGATTTCCTCTTGTGGTTTAAATGCCCTCAGTATTACCCATGTTGCATTGCAGGCCTGATTGAGCTTCATTTTGTAAACAAAGACTTTGGAATGCCTTCTTTTTACAGGAATGTCCTCAAAGAGCACTTTCCAATCAACCGTTCAAATGTTCTATATAAATGTAATGTTTGCTGCTTTATCTCCTACTTTCCCCTCCATCCCACCACTACTGTAGTCTTTTCTGACATCCGCTCACAGGCCAAACGAACCAATGACCCGTCAAGACCATCCATATCCACACACTTTGACTTCTTTCTTTTTGTCTGAGTCAAACTGGGCTGAGAAAGAAATCAAAGGTTTTACCAGCCCCTAGAAACCCTGTGTTTCCTACAGCTGTGATGTGCGGGGGATAGAGACTCTCCTGTTCCTGCTGCAGAGAAAGGCACAGCGTCTTTAAATCTAAATTTGCTGCACAGAAGAAGTGATGCTAATTTGGAATCTTGACTTTTTATTGCTTGTTTTGCCTTTCTTGTGCATCGTGCATGGCAGGGAGAATCTTTGTCTGCAGCCAGTCAGCTATAGGGAATACACTCATGCACCTTAAGCAGAGAGAGACGGAGCAACCAGTGGGAGAAATGCTTTGAATGAGTCCATCTATAGTTGGAATTCTTTTCAGTCTATTTACACGATAAACTTAGGCTGGAACGTGGCTGCTAAAACGGTCTCTGGCTGCACGTGTCTCTGCTGTTACAGTTGAATATTGATAGTTTAGTTACCATAGCAATGCGTATGCTGGTGGATCTGAAAGGCAATTACCATCTGTAGACAGACTCCCACAGCCAAGGCGTCTCCGTTTAGATGCTCTGCCTCTCTCTGTGGTCCCTGCTTGGTAAAACCTGCACAACTAACATGAACATCCAAAGCCAGCACAGTTCCCGATATCAAATCAATGTTGTCATAATCACCACCACCACCATGCAACCAATCTTCTTATTTCTGTCCCATAGACTGTCTCCTAATGGCTATTATCGTTTCGTATTATTTTCAAGAAACCCAGTAAACCTGGCAGTGTTAAAACTGAACGAGCAGGGCCTCTTGGACAAATTGAAAAACAAGTGGTGGTACGACAAGGGAGAGTGCGGCAGCGGGGGCGGGGACTCCAAGGTCAGAGCCAGTTTGATAAACCCTGCGGGTGAAACGGGGGCGGGTAGGGGGGTAACCGGCAGGTCCACGCCACATTACCTCTCCAGCAACACTCATTCCCTTCACAATCTAAGGAAGGGGAAAGGAAAAGTAGGGTCACCGTTTGTCCAGTGGGTTGAATTTGAGATCTAGAGAAACGATTGGATTGTGCTCAAACAAGATTTACTCAGATTATTACATTTTTTAAGCTACATGCATCCAAGTTTAGCCATAAGATGTGTCGCTTTTTACATTTTTCTCTCATAAATAGTTTAATTGACACATCTGTGTTGCGTAAGTGAGGGTAAGCAGTGTGCCGGTTACCCAAAGTGATATAGTAATACACATCTACTGCCTTAGAGAGCAAGTCAACCGAGCTAGATGGAGTATTAAAGCATATCACTTTGACTCTGATGTTTCTAATGTTTCTGCTGTATATTTGTGTGCGTGTGTGTTTCTTAATAAGCAATCAAGGCCAAAGCATTGTTTGTGTGGATGCGTTTGCTGTGTTTCTGAACTAATAACATAAAATAACATTTTAAATATATGTTATTTATGTTATTTCCTTCCTGTTGGAAGAATCCCCGTAAACCTAGCGGTGTTGAAGCTCAATGAGCAAGCCGTCTTAGACAAACTGAAAAACAAATGGTGGTACGATAAGGGAGAGTGTGGCAGCAACGACTCCGCAAGAAAGGTTAGTCTCCAACGCAAACTCGTCACCTCACAGCACCTCCTCCCAGCATAACCCCCCGCTCTGACCCTAAAACCAGCCACCCCCATAAAACCAGCCCTCAGCTTCTACCACACAAAGCAAAAAGCCCCCCCCCCCCATGTGGCTCTGGTCGTACTACCGCACTGGTCCAAATATAAGACGACAGTTCTAAGTTAACCACAAACCAGAAACATCACAATGTGAGCTGCTTGTAATTACAAATCCTGAATTATAAAGGGCTTTTTCAAATCACTTCCTTGTACCGTCAGCTTTTTTATTTGTACAAACGATCAAACACAATTCAGGCTGATGATGGAAGATCAGTCTTAAAAAATGAATTCAATCAGTTTTGATTTCTGCTTTGATCAAGAGGAACTATTCTGAATTGCAATCAGAATAATTTTAAATATTCTGACTGCTGAGGGGAAGTTGTAAACCCTTTTCATGCTTCCAGTGCACACACGTATTCCTCAGGTCCAGATATGTTAAAAAATAAACCCATTTCAGTGCTACATCATTTCAAAATAGAACAAGCCAATTTTATGTGTTTCTCTGTAAATTTTTTAAATAATTACCATTTTATCTTTTGCTGAAAGCTTTCTGAACAGTTCAGAGAAGACTTTATTATCTGACTAACGAATGAAAGAACAAAGTGAATTGCTGCCCGTTTTAAAACAGCTCTAACCTCTTAAATTTGACAGAGCAGTGGTTCATATCATCCATACTTTATAAACCTTTACACTTCTGTTATTTTTGCTTTACATGGTTATTTACATTGAATTCTAGGGTTATTGGGGTGGTAGAAAATATCGATACTGCAATATATCGCAATATTTTCCGTCACAATATTATATTGATATTGTGCTATCAGTATCGTGATATCTTGCTGTATCAAAATTTAAAGCAAATTTACATTTTTTATTTTATTTAAAAACATTTTTTAATGGAACCATTAATGATGACAGTAATTTTTGTAGTAAAATTTAAAGTATGACCGCTAGTTGGTGGCTGTTTTCACCTTCTTCGTTCCAGTGGATCAACTAGATCTAGTAATAAAACAGGATGTGTTATGTATGAAAAAGGTTGAAGTTTTTAGAATGCTGTGACAGTTTTTCTACTCTTAATTTATGTTTTAAAAATCATAATATATGGTCTTACTCATAGTATTGCATTATATTGCAATATATCGTATCGTCTGTCCTTATCGCGATACATATCGTATCGCCAGATTCTTGCCAATACACACCCCTAACGGTTATATACAAGCAGAACTATCCCCATCAGCAGCTAAATGCAGCATCCAGGGGTCAACGCTGGCAGGATTTTAGAAAATAATCCTGCCAAAACAACTGAAAACTGACTGAGGTTTAAAGGTTTAGCTCATTTTACTTGCACCAATGTCTGTAAAATTATATGAGATTGTTTTATTTAAATACAGCAATCCACTTTGTCCATTTGGACCATTTTAGAGCTCCACATCCACAGTGGTCTGATCTCCTACATTTTGCTATAATACCAGCAAATATCGTTGTGTAAACCTTTAAATTGCTTCACATAGTATTTTAGACAGAGAAACGAAGACATCCCTGCAGGACTTGACCCCGGGACTAACAGTCGATGCTGGTGATGTTTATGCTTGTAAATAACTGGCTGGAGAAGTTCGTGTCAATAAGAGTTAATGTAAAACTGACAGCAAAGTAAATGTTTATAAATGAATAAATTACATGTTTGCATGAACTGTTTTAAGACAGCAGCAATCTACATTGTTTTTGGTTGTGCTCCAAACAGAGGTCATTTTAGAGGTCATCTGCTAAGGGTAGAAAAATAATTATGCATTTTGCACAGGAGCACTGTTAAGAATGGCAGAAAACATCAGTCCGAGAGACAATTTAATGCCTCGAATTTCTGCAGAACTTTGTAAAAAGCTTTGTTTGCAGCAACATATGTTTTTGTATAGAGTGGCCTCTTTTTTAGCACTCAGCTGAACTGTGGCATGTTTCCACACATGTATGGGTTTTACAGATTACTGTGGGTAGAAGTGAAACAGGAGACGGGCAGAAACAGTTTTATATTTGTACACAGAACTAAATGTCTGAGCAGCAGGAGACCAGATTTTTCACAGCTCAGATTTTAGACCAGTGTTAAAAGCCAACTTTATAAATCCATTATTGAGCCACTTTTCTTTTTTTTTATGAAAGTGTTGGGAAAGTTGTCATATTTCTGTTAATTATAATGCCAGGAGTACGTTTGTTTTATCGCAAATCAGCAAACCCACCCAGTGTTCTGTCCCCAGACACAAGCCTCCCTCGTACTGAGCTTACCGAACTGAGCAGAATGTCTTTTTAATTTAATAGTTTTTGTGACATATTCCCTCTATAAACTAGTCTAGATCAATAATAGCAAATATATGTAACATCATTTTAAACGTGCTTGCTGTGCAACGCCAGCTCATTTAGGAGCCGTTTTCTCTGCAGCTCAGAGGCTGTTTGTCGAAGGAAACACGTTCTGATTGCAAAAGAGGAAGAAAAACAAGCTTTTCTAATCAAACGCCCCCCACATTTTAAAATGCAATGCCCAGAAATACTGTCTTATATTTTGACCAGCACTCTGGTGGTTTTCTAGTGGCTTTCTTTTCTCTTCTTTTAGTTTTTTCCCTCGTTGATGAGCTTGTGTTGTCAGAGATTTATTGTTCATTTCCTGTGTGTAAATAAATGTAAGTAGATATTGTGTGGTAGATTTATTTAGAACATGTGTAAATTGCACTTAAAATGAGATCTATCCTCCAAATAAACACTCTAAAAAATCACTTAAAATAGGGGATAAATGTACCATTAAAAGAAGGAGTTGTTTTACTGTTTTGTTTTATTAAAACCTGCATAGGTGCAACTAAAACGTACTAGGACATTATGGTTTTTTACGAACTTTGTTATTTTGTGGTCTCTAAAATCACACTGATATAATGAAAACCCCCAGATTTAAAGAGGAAAAAACAAAGATGGCAAACAAGGAGACGAGGGAGGCAAATGAAGCCATCAGCCTGTTGAGTTGTAGTCTTCATAATCTGTCCTTCAATATAATCCTACCTAAAGTCTCTCACTCTAGAGAGTGTGTGTGTGGAAAAACCTGTCAATTTGCAGCATCGCGTTTGAGTCACACCAAGTCTGCCACTGAATTTGCGAGCGTTAGCGTTTTATGTTATCTCCTGACTCAAGATGCTGGGGGTTTTTTTCTGACAGCAGAGCTTTGGCTCTTTAATTCTGATTCGTCTGAATGTTCCTTCATGTGGGCCTCTGATTCTGTACAAATCTGTTGCCTAACACTGATTGGCAGTTTACTACAGAAGTGTCGAATTGTGCTGCAAGAAATGCTCAGTTTCCAGGGAAGATGTTAAATGTGAGAATAAAATACACCTGCATCATTTATAACAAGACTCACAAATAAGTAGGGCGTATTTTGTTAAAACGTCTTTTAACCATAGAGGAATGTTCAGCAGGTGATTTGTTTTTGTGGCGTAAATGAGATCTGGATGCTCTGACACCATGACCAGGCGTCTGGTGAGCTATTTTCTTTTTCCTCTGCCTGCTGTTTTGCAGAGACTGATCATTTGTAACAGGGCCGCTAAACTATTACCCATATGTTCAATCTTGATGTAATAGAATTATTATCTGGCTAAATACCTTTTATGTGGTGGCTTTTCATTTTATTGGCTGTTGACTGAGTAGATTAAATACAATCACATCTGTAAGCACGTCATACATTTTGTGATCTAACGATTCTCTTGAATTAAATAACTAGTAGCTGGTATAAACTAGGGATGTACCGATACCAGTATGTGGTGTTAAAACGGCATAAATCGATAAATACATTTTGGTTTCCATGGTTTCTACCTAGCACAGGGGTGGGGAATCCTGGTCCTCGAGGGCCACAGTCCTGCACATTATAGATGGTTTCTTTTCTTAAACACACCTGATCTGAATTAGTGGGTGATTAGGAGCCTTCTGGTTGCCTTGAAGGCTCACTGAGGAGGTAATTCAACATTTAAATCAGGTGTGTTGACGAGAGGACACCTCTAAAACATGCAGGACTGTGGTCCTTAGGACCAGGATTCCCCACCCGATTTAGGTGTTTCTGAGCAGAAACAACGTTTTTATGGCAGTGATTTAAAACAGCCACCAGGGGGTGCCAAAACAAGCAAAACTGCATTCTTTTAATACTGTAGTAAAGCACATTAAGCTAGCCTAATGCTAACGTTAAGAGAAAGGCTACTTTTTTGCAAGCGCAACAGGCCTCACCTCCTCTAAGTCCTCATTGCATGTCTCTATGCTAAGAAAAGTTAGGAAAAATATTTATTCTTTCTTCTACGTTTTTGCTTAAATTGAAAGACTCCATTCTGGTTTAGCTTGGACTAGTTAGCATAAAAATATAATAGAGCTCATTTTTCTATTTAAAGTTCACTTTTTAAATCTCAGCATAATCAGGCTAGAGCCTGAAATGAGTTTCTGTTATTTAGCTAAAAGGTCGATCTGTTAACCTTTGTACAGAAAGCAGCTAATAACGTCTAGCTGAAGATAGCTGCTAGCATTAGCCTCAGCATGTAAAAGATTCTGTTTTAAACACGCAGAGAAGAAAATCCAATCTTCTCTCTGTTCAAAAAGGTTCCCATTTTGACCAGAACAAGCTAAAAGAACTTTATTAGCTGTTGTTTTCTTTTAATTGCTCTCAATTGTTTCCTCTTATTTAAAAAAAGAGGCATTTCACACATTCATCTTTGAAAGATGTTTTTAGATAAATAATGAAAATAAATTGTTTAGAATGTTAGAATTATAAGGCTGTCAAAGACTGTTGTCAGAAATGTCCAAACTACCACAACACGCATTTTTATGTGTTGAGTGTCTACAAAACAGAATAATGAGGTAATATTTTTGAAAGTACTTTCATGCCGTTTTGGTTAAATATATTATTAATAATAAAATAACTGGAGCAGAAGAACAAATTAAAGTCTGAGATTCATGGGCCTATTGTGCTTTTAAATTTAATCTAGATTTTTGAGTTTGATCAAATTAAACCCTCATTAAATATTTTAGGTTGACTGATTTGTGGTTTTAATGATCCCATTACTCTGCAGGCAATTATTACATGTACATAGGTGCCACTGCGATGGAGATAAATGACTTTATTATAGAAATCGATGTTAAACTGAAGACTTCAGTTAAATTTAGATGATGTTCTTGCTGCATGAATGCATGTGTTGTGGAGTGTTAGTGTGCTTTACCTGTACAGGACAATATCAAGATTAATGTGCATGAATACTTTCATACACATGGATACTGAAAATAAAATTTAACTGAGGTCTGTCTCACAAAGTGACTCTCAGGACTTTACATGTAATTTTATATATCTTCATATATACAAACTGAATAATAATAATAATAATAATAATAATAATAATAATAATAATAATAATAATAATAAACTTTATTACCAGACACATCGGTCCAAAAACATCAGTTAAAATACAGAGGAATTAAATAGATAAAATAGAATGCATGCCAATAATAAAATATATCGGCATTAGGAATAGTTTTAAACTCAGTTAAAATGGTCAAAATGAGAGATAATTACACTTAGGGGTCATTTTAAACACTTGATTCAAATGTAGCTTCGCATTGGAAAGAAACTATTTAGCAAAAGTCAAAGAGAGACACCAAATATTCTATTATAAACCTATAAAATGAGTTGAGTTCAGCTATTACTGTTCTGGAGTGGGTGTGGTAATCACTCTCACCTCTTTTTAATATATAAAATACATTATAATATATGTCAAAACATCAAAATGCTATGTTTTTTTGTGCAGATTATTATAGTTTACATAATTAAATTTATATTATATTGAATAAATTCCTGCCAGCTAATAAACAACATGCGTCCTTCTCTCTCTTAAATGAAAATGTGCTCGACATTAAAGGACCCAGACAGAATAAGTCCTATTTATTACTGTGGCGTTATCAGGTTGGTCTTCTCTGCTCCTGCTATGATGGAAGGCACTCGCTGCATGGCGTAGTCGTCAACAGCCTCTGAAAGCTCTTCATTGCAGTTATGTGCAGCAGTAGATTTTATTAATGGCTTGAACACCTACCTGCTGTATTGGCCATATTCGTGAGAACACTAAGCTGTACCACGAATAATTTATGGCAGTATTTTTATTGGTGCAGATGGTAAAATATGCCAAACGCTGAGGGGGCATTCTTCTGCAGCCACCTGCTGTGTTTGGCTGCTGACTAGGTGTTTCCTGATGTGGTTTTTTAGCAGCACGTCTGGTCACAAACTTTGTTTTTACTGTTAGTCATCAAGTTCAACTGGAGATGTTATTAAATTTGAATAAATCTAAAGTTAACTCACATGTTTAGCTTTGTTCTACTTTGTGAGACAGGCCTCTAGAATGAAGTTTAAATTAAAAATGTCGGTACTTGATTTCCTGTACTTAAGTTGGATGTATTTGTATGTTTGTTATATGAATATGTCCTTTAAGTTGGCGTATCTGTCTAGAGGCAAAGAGGTGTGATTTTATTTCCCTCACTTCTTGGCTCTGGCCGTTCTTCTCCCCTTCCTGCCTCCAGGACAAGACCAGCGCTCTGAGCCTCAGCAACGTGGCGGGAGTGTTCTACATCCTGATTGGAGGCCTGGGCCTGGCCATGCTGGTGGCTCTGGTGGAGTTCTGTTACAAGTCCCGGACCGAGTCGCGCCGAATGAAGGTGTCCACCGCGCGAGCTGCTGCAGCCACAGCCGCTCAGGCCTTTCACTGCTCAGCCTTAGACAGTGGTGCTAGCGCCCCCTACACAGAGCTGCAGAGCTACGGCCTGTA
Source organism: Callopanchax toddi (assembly GCA_006937965.1). Lineage (NCBI taxonomy): Eukaryota > Metazoa > Chordata > Actinopteri > Cyprinodontiformes > Nothobranchiidae > Callopanchax > Callopanchax toddi. The sequence continues at coordinate 1,118,912 of SSNR01000022.1, read as the reverse complement.
CGCCAACAACACTGTTAAGATATAAGAGCAGAGCACAGCTATGGGGTAGGAAATGCTGTGATCAAACTATAATGATGATGATGATGCGTTTGCCTCCACCCCGTCCCGCCCATCTAACCGTGACCACAGTAGGGCCGACCACGGCTTCCACCGCAGTGCCAACGCTCTCCTGTACCTCTCTCTGCCTCTGCCGCTCCCTTCGCTCAGTCTTTGACACTGATCTACAGTGTTTTTGGAATCGCTTGATTTTAAAATTGCCCTTATGCCTGTTTTCTTCAAGTTTTAGGTCAATTCCCTTAGATTTCAACATTTTATTTTATTTTGCTGGGGTGAAAACTGAATCCCTGTGACTGGAACATCATAAACTATAGTACAGTGATTTAGAGAGCTCTCGGTTTACACTGTGAAGTCATTCGGTACATTCTTTGAGCACTTGCAATATACACAAAGTAAGTAAATATCCTACAAATCAATCAAACACAACTTTTTATGATCAATTTTTTTAGTTTAAAGTGCATACGCCTTGATTTTTACAATATTTACACCTCACATTGAGTCTTTTGACAACTTTTTTAGTGTTTGAGACTCTTCCCCAAATGTTTTATTATATTAGCCAATCTTAGCCCAATTGAACCAGCTGTCACATCCTTTTAAAAGAATCTGTACATTATACAAATTATTATAATTAATGTTACAGTTGTAAAAAATAACTGGCAGCACGTTTTGTGCTTGTATATGATAATCAGAATGATTTTTTTAAACTGTCAAAATGTACATTTTTACTAAAAGAGCACACAGTGAGCAGTACAAAACTAGATCAGAACCAATAAGAAACCTGGAAGCAACAGTAGGATCTGACAAAAAGCTCGAGAAACCGAGGACTCTTCAACTGGGAGAGGTGATTACTGAATGAAAAGCAGGTGAGCACATTAGCAGATGGAAACCAGGTGTGAGAAGCTTAGTAATAAAGAGAGCTGAGCAAGAAAAACAGGAGAAAATAGGTTCAAACAACAGCTCAGAAGTAAAACTGAACATCACTGAACAGGAGAATAATTACCAGCATCGTTAGTGCTCTGAATACTAGAAACTAGCACCTGAACAGACAGACCAGCTTTATCAGAATCAGAATGCTTTGTTTGACATTGGACCAGCGTCTCGGTACAACCTGACCAAGACCAGACACTCAGAACATGTAGAACACAGAACAGGAACAGGTTGACCGCGGACGCTGCCATAAGGCACACCCTTGTGATGCAGATAAGAAAAGAGGTGACGAGAGAGAGGAAGGAGATGAGGGAAAAACAGGCCCCCCCGCTCTGCCCCGACATAGCGCGAGTCCGCAGCGACAGCACAGCCTTCAGCCTTGTCTACCAGGAGAGGAGCGAGTGTCAAGAAACAAGAAGAACGTTGAAGCGGGGGGGCAGTGTGTGGGTATCTGAATTTATATTTAGCATAAAGAGGTCAACTTTAACTAAATGCTAATTCATCTTGTGATTTTTACTAAAATACAAAGAAATAAAGATTAGTGCCTTTCAGTAATATTTGACCAAAATGTGCATTTTTTTATCTATCACACTATGCAATTTGAATCTCATTTTCTGCATCATGGGCTTAAGAAGACATTCATTTTTTTTATTCAGCTTGCAAAATGTTCCAAGCAGGGCCCTTGTTAAATCCCATTACCAAACTCATTACAATAATCTTTTGCACCCTTTTCATAAATTTGACTTTCAGCACAGGTATAAAGGCAATTTGAATCACAGTGGTACATCCATCTACCTCTGTCGCTCTGAGCAGTTCTGTCCCTTCCTCTCTTTTTGCTGACTGTCTCGCAAACGCAGGGCCCATTGTGGTGAACATCGTTTCTATGTATGCCACGAGGCAGTCGTGGTTCGGCTCGCATGTCTTCCATCACTGCTTCAGCCTAAAACTGAATTACTCAACCTTGTTGTGTGTGCGGAGATGTGAAATTGAAGACTTGTTGCTTTATTCTTCACTCGACGATGTGAGGTTTCTCCCCCTCTCTCTCTCTCTCCTGGTTTTTTTGTTTTTGTTTGGGTTTTTTGTGAGATTGTAGCTTTTAGACGTCTGCTTCATGGATCAATTTGAAACAAACGCACCTTTGATTTATTCATCCAACATCAAAGCCCCTCAGGACACACTCATAAACTCTTCATGTTAGCAGACACATGCACAACCGCCCCGAGACAAGGGAGGAACTCCTGCATGATTCCTGTATATTGTAATCAGACCACGACGAGGCACCTGATCAGTATGCTGATGAAACTAGCGAGGAGGCTGTTAGTCCAGCGGTGCCTTTGTGCTGTTTGCCTTGAAGGAAACAACACCGTTCCAATTAGAGGCTGTTATAATTCTCCAATCCCCATGCAGCACTTATCAGTTGCTCGAGATCGCACTTGCTTTGCCCAATTTAATCAGGTACAGAACAGGGGGTGCGGACAAAGACGCACATGTCAGCACGAACACACACAGGCATCACACATCATTAGGTCAGCTTTCGAGTCGTGTGCCTTTTATTATGCATGGCTGGAGAATGAAGCTATTAAACCAATAGGTGGAGCCTCAGCTCTGATCTTACTAACTCTTTTTAGAAATTAGAATATCTGATACGCATCGACCTGCACCACTATTTATCACCTGCAGATATTAGAGAAAAGCAACATTTTATGACCCAAAATCAGTATTTTTTCTTCTGAGTTTTGTGTCATACAAGCACCACATTCAGACTGTAGCTAAGCAGCCTCTTATTTGACACATTGCATAACATTCTATCCTTACCTAACTTACTTTAATCCATGTGCTGCAGGCTCTAACAGTTGCATTAGCTTTCTGTGTTTGACTAAAGTCTCTGTCTTACTGGGCTGCAACTGTTGGCAACAAATTGTAAATGCCATCCATGAGGTTGTTCCTGAAATGTCTCGAAGCATTTGTGAGGATTCTATACCTTCTTGAGGGAATCACAGGATCTTGCTCTCATGTTGCAAGGATTTGGAATATGTTTGGGAGATTTGCACAACAGATTTTTACTTAAAGTATTTAGAAAGTCTATGTGGGCATCTGGAACCCTTCTTAGTTTGGTTTCTGTGAGTCAGAAAGTGGTTGGGAGTCATGGAGTTCAAGTGTCTTGTTCATGAGATGGATGGATCAAAAGATGGGCCGATGGATCGGGGGGTTGTCTTCAGCGATGAGGGCACTGCTCTGGTCTGGTGAAGTAGGAGCTAAGCCAAAAGGCAAAGCTCCAGATTTATTGGTCCATCTATGTTCCAACTCTCACTATGGTCACACATTTTGGATTATGACCTAAAGAACAACATGTGGTTAAAATGATCTTCCTCCATAGAGCAGCCAGAGTCAGCCTTGGAGATAAGATAAACTCTAATGTCCAGAGGAGCTTGGAGAAAAGTCACTTCAAAAGGAGTCAGCTGAAGTGATTCAGGCAGTAGACCAGGTTGCCTCCTGGTCATCTCCGTCTGGAGGTTTTTGGGCATGCCGTACCCAGATGAGACCCTGTGGCAGACCCAAAACTTGCTGGAGTGATTATGTATTTGAGATGTTTGGGTTTACTTCCTGGACCTTCTACCTCCACAACCCTAACTTGGATAAGTGAAGGGAAATGACTATCAAAAGAGAAGATAACGCGAGACAACGAGGGTTGGCGAACTATCCTATAAAACTAGGTAGACAGATTAAAAAAAAAGAAAATCCAAACATTCTGAGGATGACAAAATTGTGGATAACATGAAGTTAAATTACAAACAAATAAGGCCTAAGATACTTTGTGGCTAACTGGTAACACAAAACCTTGCACATTTTGAGCAAATGTCACAATGTGTGAAATTTGCAAAAGTGTACTAAATGTCAATACAGTGATTTCTATGAACATTTAGTGCATTTTCTTGTAATTTTGTGTCTCCAAATAGTCGTTAACAGCAGCAGCTCAGTGAGGTACAGGCTTTACAATGTTTGTGTTACCTGACAGACATCCTATCCTCCAACTGACTGGAACCTGTTTGTTTCCAACAGCAATCCATCAACGACGCCATGCGCTGCTCCACCCTGACCAGGATGAGTGGTAACGGGAGCGGAGGAGAGAACGGACGAATCCTCACCCATGACTTCCCCAAGACCGTTCAGACACTGCCCTGTATGAGCCACACCGCCAGCATGGGACTGGGCGCCTCCGGCATGTGATCGCCATCTTACTGTGCCGGCGGCGACTGATTGGCAGGGTGGGGTAGAAGAGGAGAACAGGACTCTGTTGACCTCAAATATCATGGCTGTCTGGTTTGACCAATCTACTCGCCTGGCTGTCAATGTGCCCGATTTAAAAAAATAATAATAATAAAGACTTCAACTTACTGCCAAAATGCACTCTTAAACCACTCCTGACAAACTATGAATAGAGACTCTCAACTTTTTTTTTTTTTTTACCAAACAAATGTCTAAAAAGAGATTTAGGAACAGAAGGGGATACAGTATGTGCTGCAATAAAGAAACTAAGTGGGGCGTGATTTCGATTTTTTTTTTTACAGTGTTCATTTATTTATGTTAAAAAAAAGAACTTTGTTCCTCAGTGTGGCGACTGCGCTGTGCCATTTTGATGGAGCTGTTGACTTTCATGTGCAATACTCTCACCTCCACTGCTGACATTGTGCTACCTACATGCTTTCCAATGAGACGTGTCTTTGCACAAATGTCGCTGAAGAAGACAAATACTTGTGACTGCTCTTGGTGATTTGTTTCTGGAACATTCCTCTTTCTGTTGACTCACTTTTACCACAAATACACTCCATTTTTGAAGTGCTCTGTTCAACAGGCCCCAGTTGTTGTTTTTTTGACACATAGTTTAACGCTGTCGCAACAAGGCAGAGCCTCATTCTGAAGTGGTTTGGTAACCATCAGATAAAACGCGTGTGAATCGACTGCTTGTCTAGCAGGCTACAACAAACAATACATTGCTGCTACGCTTTGTTTAACACATCATGCCTTGTCTTGTATCACCATCCTCACAAATGCACACGGATCAACGGTACATGTGTTGGTGCTGAGGAGCTCTTCAGTCAGCAGATACAGAGTTTTACTGACCAGGGAAACAGTTGGTGGGCAGATTCAGAAATATCCACCTTGATCTACTGTATGTGGGTAAAGAGATGGAGAAAACACTTGTCTTTGTATTGTAGTGAGGGACCTTACACTGTTTTCTACTGTATGTTCACTGATACACAAGGAGGTCTGTTTGCAACCCAAGATAAAGAGCAAAGATTGACTAATCTAAATATAATATGAAGAGAACTGTCCTTCTAATACTGTGGTTGGATCATTTTCATTATGTTGTGATGTATTTTTAGTTGTATTCATTGATAGCCTTCACAGTTTACTGAGAGTGCCCAGCAGGTTGGTCTATAGAAGGAAAGCTTCTGTTTCTGCTGCTTGTTGATGGAGGAGGAACGCGGTACTGATGCAGAAAAGATGGAGGATGCATCTCCATTTTCTTCTGTTGTTCAACAGTGAAACCAAACGATCTTCATTTTTTCGCACTGCCATTTTGTACTTCTGCACCCTGGTTTTATGGTGCTTCTGTTGTTTAAGAATCAAATTACTAATTACAGGGAAAATGAACAACATGGTTAGAACTATGTGAATCAAAAGTCAACACCTGACAAAGTTAGTACATTTTTATTTTTCACTCAGAAAAACGTCTCATTTATTTACAGAGAGGGGGGCGTAGCATGTGTTCTGTAACGAGCCACCATGGTTCTCATTGTGTTTAGGCTTCAACTTCTGTGTCACTTCCCTGTGTCTACTTATATCTGTAAATGTGATTAACAGATTTACATCACTGTTTACTTGTGTTTGTTGACAGGTGATGTAATCACTGCTTTTCAGATGGAAGTTCTTCCTTTCATGTCATGTCAGGAAGAGAAAACTGAGTCAGATCTCTGGGTAAAATGAGTTCAGAGGAAACAATAAGCACCCTGTATTTGGTCAATCTACAGTAGACTATATGTAAAAACTCCAGAAACACATGGAGATGTTTTTAACTTTAACAGCTCTAATATCCAAAATTTCACACAAAAACATGACATTGTTGGTACAAAAGATTTGAAAACGTATTCTCCATTGTCTAGTCGTAATGCCTTTAAATCCACCTAACTTTAGAGTCTGTGTTCATTAGAAATTAGTAAAAAATAAAGACATGGAAGTTTTCATTTAGTCTAAAAATACAGAGGTACACTTTTAAAAACTCATGATTAGGAAATCAATTCAAACCTCCCACAATCTCCAGATGTTGTGATGACCATTGTCAATTTCTGATGGAAACATGTTTATGTGAAATACTTTTTTTTTTTCATTTGAAAATTTAACACTGAATTACTATTATGTTAGATTTTTCTGTAAGTAACACATCAAAAGGACATTTGTAAAGTGTTTTGTTTTTTTTTTTTTTGCTAAAATAACAAGTTAGCATTAGCTCCTTTACAACAAAATAATGTCAGAGTAAAATCTCATCAGGGGGGGGGGGGGGGGCCTTTCTGTGCAGTTTTAATGTTCTATGCCTGGCTTCTCAGACTTCATAAATATGTCTTAGTAAATTGGTAATAGTTCTGGACCTGTCCTCTTTTCACCCCGTGATGCTGGAGACAGGTACCAGCTCGCCATGACCTATACTGGATGAAGAGGTGCAGAAACTGGATGGATGGTGATTATTACCCTGGTATAGTGACAGCTACTACATGGCTTGTACTAAGGCAGTTCATAACATTAATGAATGGTAAACCCCCACAGTACAGTGTGTGTTTTGGATATGACTATGAAATTGTTATATCAGGCTTTGCTGACACATCATTAGAGCAAAAATCATGCCTCATATTTTGTAATTTGCTTCCAGGTCAAAGACTGAACATTAAGGGAAAAGACAAAAGAAAAGCTAATATTCAGTCACTTTAGAAGATTACAAGAAAGTCTATCCATCCATTTTTTGCACCACTTCATCCTCCACTGAGGGTCGTGGAGGGCCTGGTGCCTAAAGCAGTGAAAGGCCGGGGACACCCTGGACGGGTCGCCAGTCCATCACAGACAAGAAAGTCTAACGTATTGGAAGCAAAACTGAAAGAAAAACGAAACTTGTACCGTACATTTCCTTGTTTAATATTATAAGTGGGTCTTTTTAAAGAATTTGTCAAAATCAAAACAGATCTTTTGTTACCAATGAATGTCTTTAAAGTACTTCTGTTTAAAACTTCCAGAAATCAGTCAAAAGCAACATAAAGGGAAGTATTAGGCTCTTCTGAAAAGCACCATTTATTTCAGCCCACGCAAACCTATTAAAATTAAATTAGTTTGTGCAGCAACTCAAATATCTGCACTGTGGAAAAACATTCAGTGTAGCACGAGAAAATTCATCACGCTGAGGTTGAAGGAAAACAGTTTTTTTTATTGCAGTGATTCATGTTTGGGCACACATTGACTGTAATCCACCTCATTCAGCTCTGATATCAGTGCGTTTAAAAGTATGAGCGGTGTGTACTTTTACTTTAAGATGACTGTAAGGTTGTTTGAAATGGGATTGTTCCTGCTGCTGGGTACCCGAGGTGAGCCTTAGCTTATGAAGCGCACATTCGAACTGACCTCTCATTTCAAAGCAAAGGCCAAGCGCCTCTACGAAGGCAGCGCCATCATCTCCTGCTTCCACGACTGGCTGTGTATTTTTGTGTGTGTGTTTTTGAGTTTTTACTTTAAAAGATTTTTTAAATGGAAAAAAAAAATACACACGGAACCAAATTTTATGTGACTTTTTCTCGACTTCATCATGCGAGCACGATGACCGGACAGTCGGAGTTTACTGAAATCATACATATCCTGTTATGTATATAAACGGATTTTTAATTGTCAAAACCATTCGTTCTCTTTTGAAGCCACACATCCGTGTGCCGGAATTAGTTTCTGTGTGAATACTTTTTACTTTCCTTCTTCAAACGTGTCTTTTTTTTGGCTGATGATGTAATAAATAGTCCACAGCACAGCACGCTCGTCAGAGAGGCGTTACCTTGGTAAATATGTTTTATAAAGCAAAAAAAAAAGATTTCTATAAAAAATAAACGAATAAACAAAAAAGGGACTCTGTGTTTGTACTGTAAAGGAAAAGTTGTAATACTAGAGAAATGGCACTTTGAGGAGTATAAAACACACATACTGGTGTTGAATAAATCACAGATGCTTAAGATGTTTTCTTTTGATTTGATTTTAATATGTTGCCTTTTTAAAAACTCTTTTTCTGATAGTACTTTTAAGTGCTTGAAATTCAAAACAATGTGATTTTTTTTTCTTTTTGTATTTTATTACTGGAATCTAATAATTTGTTCACTAGAATTTATTTTTCTTTTGGTTATCTTTTTTTTACGTTGGGGAGGTTGTTAATGAGTTGAGTTAAAACAGTGGTAAATTAAATTGGTACATAGTTTAAAATATATTTACTGTAATGTATAAGAGAATAGAACTATTATGAGTCTGATTTTTGAGAAATAAAACCGTTTTTTTCTAACCAAAGTGTCCTGGAACAACGTCCTCATGCTTTTGTAACTGAATAAAGGAATAAACTGTGATTGTTTGTTCAGTTTTGTTTGCATAGCAGCCACATTTTCCATGTGAGCCTTCAGCACATGGAATAGGAGGAGGAGGAAATCAGTCCTATGTGAGATAGTTTAATAATCATTACAGACAGACAGCAGCTGGAGGCCTCTAACAGAATCATCCTGATAATAGAAAAAAAATGGCAGCAATTTGTTTTGAGGCACATGTTCACTACAGCCAATCATCATACTTTATGTTATACCAAACGTGCTTTAATATCTTTAAATATTGTTTAGATTTAAATGAATGGATCTCATTTAAAATGTCAAAAAATTTCTGGATTGCGATTTAAACAAACTTTTCAAAAAACAATTTGTTGTAGCTTTTAGATGAGGTTAACATAAAACTCTCAGTGTAGCTATGTACTACTCAGACTTTTAGAACTTGGGAGAAAACAGCTCCAAATTGAGCTCCAAACATCACAAGGCCAAAATGTTTTTTTCATGAATAGGAAAATGCAGCCCAAACGTCTCCTAATCAAGTTCTGCCAAAACAGAAATCAAACTGAACATTTCTCCGTCCATTTCCCTAATAACACTGAGAGGTTTCTTCATTGACTGAGCAATTCTCTGCAACCATCATTTTAAAAATATGCTTTTGCAAGTTTCTGCAGAGATGGAAGGGATTAAAAGGGTAACACCATGCTACATGATGGAGGATAGGGATGCACCAATAGCGGTATCAGGCCGATACGATACCAATATCGATACCATGTACTCGTATTCATTAAAGTTAACCGATACCAGGAACCTATCGGGCTGGTACCATTACCATGTACTCATTAAAGTTAATCAAAAATAGAAGAAAATAGAGCCTGTCTTCCTATTCATTGGATTTTTAAATTTTTATTTATTATTTTGTGCAGTAGAAGTATCGGTACTCGGTATCGTCAAGTATCATATCGATATTGTATTGGTTTGAAAAAAGTGGTATCGCTGCATCCCTAATGGAGGAGGATGTCTGAAGGTTTGTAGAAGATTGGTGACATCACTTTCTAGTTCACAAACATTTTGTGTCTATGTGCACATTTAATGTATGGTTTGGAATCTCATCTCTGCTTTTTGCAGATGATTTGGTTCTGTGACCTTTAGCATGCCCTGGGAAGTTTAAGAGGCCGGGATGAGAGTCAGCTCCTCTAAGTCTGAGGTCTTGGTTCATTACACAAAAAGGTGGAATGATCTCTACGGGCCAGAAATTTGTTCCGGCCTCAAATGAAGAGGTTCAAGTATCTTGGTGTCTTGTTCTCGAGTAATGGTAGAATGGAGCGGGGGACGGGCCGATGGATTGGGGCTTCATGAGGATGTTGCTCTGGTCAAGGTGAATTTGGGGCCAAGTACATTTAAACCTCAGTACAACAATTTGTTCTCTGCATTTGACCCATCCCTGGCAGCCATTTTTTAGGCACCCTGGAGGAAGTTGTAGAGTCAGTATCTTGCCCAAGCATACTTCAACACATGGCCACCTCTCCTCCACTGAGCCGTGGTTGTCCCTGAAGAGGAAGCTGAGTCAAAAGTCTAATTTCTCAGTTTACTGATGCGTCGACACTCGTACATTGTTATGAGATGTGGATTTTGACTAAAGGAATGAGATCCTGGATGCAAGGGGTTGAAAAAAGTTTCCTCTGGCTGGGCTCAACCTTACAGATAAGGTGAGGAGCTCCATCATTTGGAGGGAGCTGAGAGAAGCTGCTCCTCCACATCAAAAGGAGTCAGCTGAGATGTTCGGGCATCTGATCAGGAAGCCTCCTGGGCTCCTCTCTTTGGAGGTTTTAGCACATCCCACTGGGAGGAGACCCATGGGAAGACTCAGGACTCGCTGGAGGGATAATTTATCCTTTCTGTCCTGGGAATACCTTGGGTTCCCCTAGAATGAATTGGGTGTTGCTGGGGTGAGGGATGTCTGTGCTTCCCTCAGCAGCTTGATCTTAGATAAGTGAAAGAAGATAGATGGGTGGACATTTAATCTAAAACCAACAACAAGTGGCAGAATACATCAACCTGTTAATTATGAACCCGTGAGGCTTGACTTTTTATATTCACATAACAGTTCACCAGTATATTGGGATTCCAATCACAAACTGCCTAAGACACATGAGTGAACCTGCTGTGACCGGTAAACAAATCCTCAGCGTTTGATGATTAAAAAATAGTCTGCTGTCGCCGTCGCCATACATTCAGGCGTGCCGGTTCCCTGTGAGCACGAGAGGTGAAGAATCGCTTTCATTACCTGGAAGAAACATTTCATGCAACAGGTGTCTCTCATATCATTGTTCAGCCTGAGAGAAGGAATTATTATTATTATAATGAGGATACAAATATAGAGTGTGTCACTGTGCTCTGCAGTGCTTATCTCCATGTGTGTGTGTCTGTGCTTGTGTGTTTTATCAGAGACAGCAGCATGTCATGCTGTGTCACCCTCCCACCACCACCATGATTAGTGACATCAGCTGCCAGTGAGGCCCTGCTCTTCCTCACTCTGACAGCCTCAGGTCTACCGTATAATTAACATCTCTTTCTCCGTCGTTCACTTTCTTTTTTCTGAGCTCCTTATTTTCAACTTTCACAGGATTTGTTCTTTTTTTGTATTCTGCTCACCCTGGCTACATCTCAGAATTATTGTTTTGTGCAGAATACCTGTTCTCAGGGTAACTTATAGTTATGATGAAAGACAAACAGAGAACTGATTACTTTTTGCTTGTGCTAAAGTGTGTATGTTTATTATTATACTGCTAATATTATGACCATATTCCTCTTTTTTACACTCACATTACAAAATATTAGCAGCTAGCGCTTAGCATGAGCATCCATGAATAAATTGGGTAATCACATCCCTGTTTGTGGCAAACTAGTCAGCTTACTTTCTCTTCTGGTTATGTGATAAAGATTGTTCAACAAAGACTTGAGTCCCAGACCTCAAGTTCAAGTCATATCACAAGTCTTTGTTTTTGTGACTTAAGTTTGACAAAAGTGCAGGTCTCAGACTTGAGTCCTCATCTCTGGGTCAAACCACCCTAACTTTAAAATGCACTTTATTCTAAAGGTAAATTAGATTTTGATTGGTTGCTAGAATTTAAAGTTGGGAGTTCATCTGCAGGTGAAATAAGCAATAAAGTACGTAAGGTCAGCTGTACAATACAATATCAAGAGGCATTAAGCTATATTGTACAAATAGACATCTTATTTTAAAGATACAGCTACAAGAATTTGGATCTAGCTTTGTGTGTGACTGATTCAATAAGACACAAACTGAAATAAATGCTAATCAACAGTTTATTACTCACCAGTCCCTACGCGGGGGGTAGTCATGTTGGATTTAAAGGTCCAGCTGATGGTTCCTGCTGTGAACATGAAACATTTAGACTTCTCATTTAAATAGAATGCCCCAGTGATTTAATGTCTGTCCAGAAATCTATTTTGGTTTTAAGAAAGAAAACTAAATAAAGTATAACCTAACTGTATTATATGCTTTTTCTTTTGTGTTAGAGTCTTCATTTGAAGTTAGAAGTGATTATATGTATTCCCAGATTAACTTCAATAAATTTGACTCAAATATTTGTGTTTTTTGGACGGGGTCATTATTGAAATAGTCAAAAATCTCTGATTTCATGATGCAGAGTTCAAGAGAAGTTATTAAATTCCAATCTGGTTTCCGTAAAAAACATTCAACAGAAACAGCTTTACTCAAAGTATCCAGTGACATCATGATGGCAGCAGATTCCGGGGAGTTTACAGTCTTAGTTTTCCTTTCTGCAGCTTTTGACACTGTTGATCACAGTACCTTAGTGAACAGACTCCGTGACCTGGTGGGGATCTCTGGAACAGTTTTAGACTGGTTCAGATCGAACCTCTCAAACAGAAGTTTCAGTGTCCATATAAACAACATCATGTCAGATACTACAGATCTGTTCTGTGGGGTACCCCAAGGCTCTGTTCTGGGTCCACTCCTGTTTTTACTATATATCCATCCTCTTGGACAGATCATTAGTAGATATCACAATGTCTCCTACCACCTTTATGCAGATTACATTCAGCTGTACTGCTCCTTCAAGGACTCAGAGTTCTACAAACTGTCTGAACTACTGGAGTGTCTGTCAGCCATTACTAACTGGTTAGAAAATAACTTCCTTCAGTTAAACCCTGAAAAGACTGAATGTCTGATTGTTGCCCCTGATAGGATGGTCCCTCTGATCAGTCAACAGATTGGACATTTAAAGCGGCACTCTGGAGCATTTTTCTATGTATCAAAGTTTTCTAAATGTTTTAAATGATATTTCAGGTCTAAACTATGATCTATGGGTTGAGTTCCACAACATCTGTCATTCTGATGAAGACCCTCCTTCCTCCTAGAGACCCCTTTCCATTATTTCTTGCCGCCGACATTTTTCAGCCAATGAAATTCAAATTTCTGCATTCTCTCAACATGCACGCGCATCGACCAAACCTGTACCAGTAGGGGGCGCTGTCGTACAGGACGCTCCGTGTGTTTCTCTGTTTGCCACAGCTCGTTCACTGAGGACTCACGGCTCATTTCTACTAAAAACCTACCCATTCTCCAGCTAAAGATGGATTTATTTTTATTTTTAAACCTTTCACCTCACAGAATGGCAAGGCTTGACAGGATTATGCGTTTATTTTGGTCAGAAAGTTCATCCAGGGCCGAGTCAAGTTCAGCTTCAGAGTCCAGCAGCAGCTCTCTGCTAACAGAGCTAATATCAGAAGCAGCAGGGACAGAGAGGGCTCATCAGACCCTCGTAGTGTTGTTGGAATAAGATTGTGAACTGTGAGTGATTAAACCCTACACATTGAGCTGTACAGTTCATGTCCGAAGTATATGCGCCGCGTGCACGCGCGCACACGCGACCGGACGCGCGTGTCGAGATGTTTTGAGGAGGAGCCTTTGGACGCTAGATTCAAAAACTGCTCTCCTAATGAAATCCTCCAGAGTGCAGCTTTAAGTTNCAAGACTAATTTTATTTTGTTTAATGACAAAAAAAACCCCAATGTGGTATCATTAAAAATAGAGGGGATGGAAATTCAAAGGGTAAAGGAAACTAAATTCTTAGGAGTGATGTTTGATGAGGATCTGACCTGGAAGCCGCATACAAGTTATATAAAAGGAAAAATAGCCAAAGCCATTGCAATACTACATAGAGTCAAGTTTCTGTTGAATAGTTCTGGTCTGTTAACATTATATAACTCACTGATTGTACCGTATTTAACCTACTGTGTAGAAATCTGGGGATCCACATATAAGAGCTATACACAGCCAGTATTCATTTTGCAGAAAAGAGCATTAAGAATTATTAATAATAGTCATTATACAGATCCATCTAACCCGTTATTCATCAAATATAAAATAATGAAATTTCATGATTTGGTTCATTGGAAAATACTACAAACTATGTACAAAGCTAGTACAGATACTCTGCCTATAAATATTCAGAAGATGTTCAAAATGAGAGAAAGCAGTTATTTGTTGAAAGGAACTAAAGTCTTTAATAAACC
>SSNR01000022.1:1036349-1096256 GCA_006937965.1 Callopanchax toddi | reverse complement strand
GGAGGGGGGAGGGGGAATCAGTTTCTACATTAATGATCTAAATTAACAAAACATTTTTTTATTTATTTTAGACAATAAAACATTTCCTGCTTCTTGCATGAACAATTCATTTGCAGTCTGGATGCAGCGGGGTGCAGACTCCTGCTCTAAGTGTGTAAATTTGCCCCTAAATAAGCCCTGCTAACATATTTTAACTCACTCATGCTAAATTCTCATGGATTTTCTAAACTATGATGGTGTTTGTCTGCTGCAGGTAAAAACTCAATGAGGTTATTGGGTGTTTGTGGTCCATATAGCAGGGGAAAAGCTGTTTGGTGGTGTGAGACTTGATTAACCATCCTGAAGGGAGTCCTTAATGTTGGTAGACTGATCAGACTTCACAGCTACTCCAGATCATGATCCTGTCACCACCAGCACTGGACATCTAGTGTGCCGATGGTAACCTTGCAGGCCGGTCACACAGCCATGTTCACCTGTCTGCAAGACAAATTTCCCTACGGGGACTTCTATAATAAAGTGAAAGTGAAAGTGTGATCTGAGCAGCAAATTTTAATCAGCTCTGCGTGGAGTGCCTACCGAACATCAGCTGTAAACATGGTGGGCATGGTGGTCCCAGTCCATCCCTGGTCACCTCCGTGTTTTACAGAGGATAAAGTGAAATCGTTTCTTCAAATATAATCATGACCTGTATACAGTTAGATTTGTCTATTCGATGCCTAAAATGTTCTTTTTGTAAGACTTTTTAAAAGACCCTAAAGAAGATATGCAGCCTCTCCTGAAAAAAGTTGAATGGAAAATGAAAGTGCATTGAGGCAGCATGTCCTCTCTGACAGCCTGAGCTCTTGCCTGAGTTCCTTCACTTTCTGATGGGGAGGATAGGAATGGGGTTACAGGCGTTAACCACCTTGAAACAGGCTTTTACATCCAATCACAATCAGATAATCCACAGGCAGTGTAATGGTCTTTTCCACAGACATCATCTTGACTGACCTTGGAAGAAAATCAGAAGTTTGCTCTGTCAGAGACGGAGTGAGTAAAACGTGTCCGATTCTGATTAGACTTGGTCTCAGGCCCATTCTCTTTGTTTTGTAATACAATAACATGGTAGTATTTTAACTTCTCCGAAAAACACAGAGAAGTAAATGTTGACAAATTTACAAAAATTATTATAAACACATTTAACCTCCAATTTGTGATTTATGTTCACTTCCTGGTTGTTGACCTAGCATGCAAATGAACATTGCACACTCAGAAAGTAACTGCACCAGCTAAAGATGCCGCTTGTATCTGCAGGCCTCATCGCCATGACTTTGCATGACTCTTCATCACTCTCTATCTGCCTGTGCCCCCTCACTCTCTCACATCTCTCACATCTTTCCTCCACACAAGCCCACATTTTCTCACCGTCTCCCTCTGATCTGTAAAAACACACATTTGGCTCGGCGGAGACAGCGATGAGAGGAAATGTCACGTTTCACTGCGAGCAGCGGACCGTCACACGCCGGAATGTCAATTGGCTGACTGGTGTAGTGGGGGGGGGGACATGGAGGCATGAATAGGTGGAGGAGTGAAGGAAGACAGGATCAGCCTTATTCTATTATGTGTGTGTTTTTTTTAAAGACGTAGCAGGATTTTTTTTTTTTTGACAATTATTCTAATCCCACCAAGGACCTCTCAGCCTGAACTGGGTGCCTTATCTGCTCTCCACAGTCATTCTCTCATTAAAACATAATCACAGGCCACCAACTCTAATAAACCCTCAACTTCCTCTTTGAAAAGAGAAGGGAATGGGAAGAGGGGGCGAAAAGGGAGATTAACGCAGGTCTGACTGCCACTTCTTCACTACGTGGCATGGGGGACAAGAAACCTGGCTCTAATCACTTCTAGTGCAAAAAAAAAAAAAAAGGCCATTAAAAAAAATCATTTTATTTAATTTTTTTCTGCACAAATCCACCATGGAAAATGTAACTGTTTAATAAAAGCTGTGGAGATTACAGAACGCCTGCAGGGATTTGGCCGGCGTGTACCTTGATTGTTTTTGGGTGCATCAGCGATGAGACCTGGAACACACTTCTGAAGGCGCTGCTCCTGAGGCAAGTGGTCAAAAGTTAACGCTGGGCCAAACGCTGACAGGCAGCGATGCTGCAATCCTCCTTCCCGACTTCCACATCCCACCCCGTCTCTCTCTCTCTCTCTGTGTGTGACACACATACACAAGCAAACTCCCCAGACAGGATTTTAAACCCTCTTTAATCATCAGCTCAAGTGAATACATCATCCCCCGCAGCTTGGCTTGAATTCAAATTTGATGCAGCGGAGCACGGCAGTTTGTCAGCAGCTCCACAACTTTAAGATTTACACTCATACCTCGTCTGTGTTTAGTACAACTGGACAACAAGTACATTTAATGATAGTGTTAATCATTTAGTCTGATCTGTTACTAAAATATGAAAATATACCAAATAAAGCTGAGGTTAAAATTTTTGTTGAATTATTTTTTCTTTTATTTGAACTTAGCTGTAGTTGAGACCTTTTCAAGTGAGGTTCTGATGAACCATTAATGTCTTACCTGTTGTAGAAAGCTCTTTGATTCTCAGTGCACTCAGTTGTAGCACCGGAAAAATGTCGGAGGGCATGTGGCAGATGCAGAGGGATTCTGAAGCAATGCGGTTATATTAGAAATGAGTATTTTATGTGGACAAATAGATCCATACTAGACACAAAGGAACTCAGTTCAGATTTACTGAACATTTTCTACAATGTACTACTTCCTGTTTGAGGAGAATCCAGCCTTCATAGACCAGATGAGAACATTTGTAGCTGTCTTCATTCATGTAGTTTGGCTCCTCTGGTCCTAATTTTGTTAATTAGTAGATGGATCATTTATTTTAAACTCTTGAAAAGTTTGGTTTGCTGATTGTTCAGATTGTCCGGGGGCAGGATTACCAGATGTAAATACAGGAAGACGGTGCTAGGTTTGAGCCTGGACCAGCTGACAGCACACAGGTTGGAGTTTGTGAGTTATAGCTGATAAATCTACTCACCTACTCAAATATAGGTGAGATAACAGACTTTGATGATCGTTCATGTGAGTCATCGGGTCATTTCTGGCTAAATAGGAGCTATTCAGTTGCTACTGAAATTTCTGTGACATCCTGCTACCCAGAATGCAATGCAAACCTGGCTACAATAGGGCGTTTGGCTCAAACTTGCAGCGTACATGAGGCGAATGGCTGTGGAGTATTATTTGAGACCCTTTGGAGGAGGTTTTTTCTGACCCTATATGTTCAATAATAATTAATATTTATTGTGATTTATATAGAAGCTAAAACTAATAGTCATATAGTATAATATGAGCTTTTTGTGTGCATTTTCACCTAGCTGTTGTGATTAATAGAACCTTTAACATAACATTGTTGTTCAATTATTAATTTAAAATAGAAAAAACAGTTTTCCTAAATTAAATGTTTAAAAATTAAAAAAGTAACAGAATAAAATAGTCCAACCAGCTGTATATGGGGTCACAAGCCTTTACTGTTGTATTTTTGTGGCTCAAGTTTTGTGAGCCACTGACTGACAATGTAATGAATTACTGAACAACTTCTGACTGATATTAATCCATGACTTACTGCTCAACCAAGATGTGACATGCTTTAGAGTAAAGAGCAGACCCTCCAGGAAGTTGCAATGTTGCGATCGCAACTATTAACGCAAATTCAACCATTTGCCCCAACTTTGTTGCGGCCTTGCAATTTTCACCAATCACCGCAACTTTTCCGCAAATTTGACCAATCATCTTTGTTTTTGTCAGATTTCGTCATCTTCTTTGACCAATCAGAGCCACTCGGATAAGTTTTGACCAATCCCGTTGCCTCCAGCTGTGTTTGCTTCCAGTTTTTGAGCTCAGAGCCGCTAAACTCCGGTTGGTTTCCATCAGATATTACGGCTAAAATACGAGCAAATCAGTTTCCTAAAGTATTACATCAGAGTGGTGGAAAGCTGTTCTGAACCAAACACAACGTCGTGGTGGATTATACATGAAAATCGTCGCTTGACAAGAACTTTTTGACCACAAAACATGGAGGAGATTAGCTGAAAAGAGAGGAGCAGACGGGGGCTGGGGTCTGATAGGAGTGATAAAAGAGACGAGGTGAGTTCTGTTTAATGTCCGTATTTGGACAATGTGAGAAACTAGATTTAAAAAGAACTTATGTTTGTCCTAAACTGTGTGCTGAGTCGGCGGATTTGCTATTCTGTGGAAAATATTTTAAATAAATCGGACCGTCATTAACGTGAATTCCTTTGAACGTTGTTTATTTTTTAAACATGCGATTAACCACGTGACGTTTGTATCCAGTGAACACGAGGAACCGCTTGTCTTTTCTAAACTCGTTCTGCTGAACCAGTGAACCTTAGAGGTGAATCTGAAAGTGGAAGTAAAGCCGCTCACGCTGTAACGTCTGAGTGACGCTGAGACAGGCTGTCAGCTGTTTTGTCATGGAGATTATGGCATCTTGTAGTCTTTATTTTATTATGAAACAGCACATACAGTGTGTGTGTGTGTGTGTGTAAGGTTAACTGTGTGTGCATATAAACTAAATAAAACCTTAAAGAAATTGAAAATATTATTGAAAAAAAATGCAACTTTTAGAAAAATGTGCCGCGAAATCAGTCATTTTAGATCGCAACAATCACAAAAAATCCCTGCAACTTCCTGGAGGGACTGAAAGAGTATAAAATATGTTATGCAACACCTACGCAGAGCGGTGTGATTGGTCCAGGCACAAAAAGTGCAATAAAAACACAGAACCAGACAGCTGCTTTTATTCTGAAATGAACAAGAAGCAACATAACTTTTGATCTGAGTTTTCCTCTTTCAGGCACTTTAACTGATAAATAAAACTATTTATGTCACTATATTCAAAAGCACCCTCATTTTATACAATACTGCGCTCAAAGTTCAGTAATTAAAACTTCGCCTGGGTATGATCCCAAGAAAACGAGGCACATCAAAGTACACAGACGGGTTTTCTCTGTGCTGCATTGTCTTGTAAATTATTTCTGCTGGCAGAATCGTGCCACGATGAACAAAGCCATTGTTTCCCAGTGGTGATGATTATGTAAATGTACATAAAGATTCTGCACAAGGATAGAAAGATGAGTTTTTTAGACTCCTGTGGTGATTATAAAATAAAGCAACAAAATGCTAGTTGAAAGCTTTGATGCTGGTCGTGTATTTCGACCAAAGCAGTCATTTGATGAAAACCTTGGGTGGGAAATTGTGTTACTATAAGTTCAATGCAGTTTCAGATGTGGAGAAATTGTGTGGGTTTGTCTTATTTTTTAGTCACAGTATCACAATGGTTCACGTTCTGAGTGACTGAAGCAAAACTGCTCTGAAAAGTCAGTTAACAGTCGAGATTTTACTTGATGAATTTTATACTCCTATAGCCATAAAACTCCATTCATCACCACTTATCCAAGGTCGGGTAACAGGCATGACAGGTCCAGCCATCCCTTTTCCCAGTGACAATCTAGCTCCTCCTGAGGGGTTTCAAGGCAGTCCAGGCCAGAAAAGATATGTAATCCATCCAGCAAGCTGTGGCTCTGCTGCAGGGTCTCCTTCCAGTGGGACAAACCCAGAAAACGTCTAGGAAAGCAACCAGGAGGCGTCCTGATCAAATACCTGATCCACCTCATTTCAGTGAAGAGGAGCAGTGTTTCTACTCTCCACTTTGAACCCAAAGCACAAACTAAGCCTATAATTTCAGAGAATGTTTTTGTTGGTGCATGATCAACTGGAACCATGAGACAATATGTGTCAAAATGGAAGATGTGAGCTAGCATTAGCCTTTCTTTCAGCTAAAACACATCAACAGAAGAGAGACGTGAGTTTATTAGAGACTTTGCAGCAGAACGAAATATAAAACAACACTCAAGGTGACTCTTTCCCACAAAAATCCATGCTACAGAGTGGGATTTCTGGTGGGAAAGTAAAGGTTGTTGTCTACAAGGCAATAAACAGAATAGGCTTCATTGTCCTAAATATCAACAGCAGCAGCAGTGAGTTAAAGCTGCAGTCCGGAGCATTTTCTATGTCAAAGTTTTATAAATGTTTAAGTCCCTCCTTCCTTCCATCGACCCCTATGAATTCACACTGACTGCTGAATTTTTTTAAGCCAATAAAATGTGAGTTTCCACATTGTCAGCTGTCAATCAAAGTGCATGCGCATTGGGCAAACCTGCAAAGATGGGGCAGCTCACAGGACACTCAGGGATTCCCTCGCCATGTGGGAAGAGAGCGGTCATGGATCTGCTAAACATTTAGCCATTCCCCGGCTGCCGAGGGCTACATCAACTTCAAAAAGAAAAACAAAGAAAACTCCGGCTACTAAACTTGGCAAATACGCATTAGAGACCAAAGTAATGCACATGCACAATTGTAGAGGTGGGGTTAGAAGGGACAGGAGGGAGGAGAAGGGATGTTTTGGGACAATCCTTGGATTTAAAAAGTTTTCTCTCGGTTAAATTCTCCAGACGGCGACTTTAACCAGGTCATAATATAAAACTTAACTTTATGTAACAAACATGTAATATGTTAATTTATTTTGAAGACGCTTTTATCCAAAGCGATCTTTGGAGAAAGCATGCATGCAGAACATGCTAACTCCACGCAGAAAGGCTGCAGCTTGGATTCGAATCTGCAACCTTCTTGCTGAGAGGCAACAGTGCTAACAACTGTGCTACCATGCAGAAATAATGTGACTCCACATGTGAAATGCTTTAATTATGCAAAAGGAAGTGGTTTATTTCCTCTCATATCTGTGAGGTGTTTTACAAAATGACAGGCAGATTTTTATGCATAATGGTAAAGTATTGAGTATTTTGTATTTTTGCAAAACTACGTCAATATTTTTCTCGTATGTCACAGTTTTTAAAATCCACCGCATAATAAAGCATGTTTTAAGTGGGATAAAAACCTTTTTAACTGAGTTTTTATAATATTCTAATAAAACAAGCAATTCAGGTGTTTGTATTTTAAAGCTTGAAATATGAAATGATAAAAAAAAATGTATCTAGTTTTAAAATTTAAACTATAACAACTATTATAATAATCAGTTTTAATTTATAAGGTTTTAAAAATTAAACAGTAATAAACAAATAAATTTGGCCCTTTGGATGAAATCCTACTCTATTTAATCCCATCAAGGTCAGATGTGTTTTGATGCTACACTACAAAATGTTAGTAGAAAATCAGGGTCCAACTTTTAAAATTTGCTTCAATTGGTAGTCGAATTAAATGTATCCAAGTTGATTTATTAAGTTTGTTTAAAACATTTTTTAAGTAGGGTCAACTTTTTTCTTTTTACAGTGCAGATCTAATTGGTAACTCCTCAAAACAGTTCCAGTGTTTTCCAAAGGTTCTCCTGGTTCTTCCATGTCAGAGATGTGAAAGCACGCCCTTTATGTTTGGTCAGAAGTCTGAGATGTGTAAGGGGTATTTATGGGAAGAATATGCATTAAAAAATATGAGAGGGGAACCAAAGTCAGAGCAGGCAGCTGTCACTGTAGTGATTCAGAGGTCTATGAGGCCTCTCACTTTGTTCCTAAATTATTCATGCAATCTGTCAATGCTGCTGTCGAGGCAGACTCCTCTCCCCATGTGCTCGATGATGACAGAAATCCTGCGTTATGTTCACTGCAATCTTCTGCAAATCCCTCACCGAAGACGCACGCAGCACTCACAAATCTCCAGCACATGCTTCCGTGTGTGGACTACATGTATGTGTGTGGCGTTAAGGGCGCACGCTCCCACACAGTGATTATATATATCTGTTGAAACGTGGGCTTGAACGTCTCCTCTTGTGATTTTTCAGTAACTTGAGAATCATTTTTCTTCTTTGTTGTGCACTTTGTGAGTGCTCCCTTGTGCGAAGCAGAAACACTTAGAGGCGTATGAATATTCAGACACAAATGCGCTCATGCGCACACACACACACACACATGCAGTGATTTTATAGAATAATTTAGCATCTCTATGTGGGGAATTTTTTTTTTTTAAAACAGACCTCTCTACAACGATGGAAATAATGAATAACTGAAGCACTTCGGTATCTTCATTGGTTCTCTTTGATACTGTTAAACTTTACAAGAAGGAGATGAAACTCAGAAACTTCCTCTAATAAATTTGCATGCTGGTCACCTGTCAAGAAGTGCAGATGAAGTGAGGCATATGTCTGCACCTGCTGTGTTCTGAGTGGTACCACACTGCTCAGACAGGTACGACGCAGGCCACAGCCACTCAGCATTAGCATGGATCATGTCAATCAGGAAGGCCTTCTGGACTCTGGTACCTACTATTTATTTAGCTGATTTGGTGCCAAAGGCGAGCCTTTTCAGAATTATAGAATTCCTGCTTTACATTCTATTTGAAGTAGATTTTTGTTGATATCTATTATAGATGTTTTTTTAAACAAGCACACTTAAGAGAAACAGATATTATCTCTGATTTGATTGATAAGCTAACAGCTAGTTTCAACAGCACCAAGACCAAAGAGGATTTCTTTGATCTCAAAGTAACTTCAGTCTCAAATATGTCACAGTGTGTTATATTATTATAAAAACCTTGCTATGGCCAGAAGCCTTAGAGAAAGTGTGGCATCCCTCCTGTTCTTCATGTGAACCAGAGTGTTGCAGCGTCCACTGATGATTGGCTGTTGGAGGACCTTGGACTGCCTCTCTCCTCAAGACAGCTTGTTGGACCAGCAGTGGGACATCAGAGCAATCAGCAGCTGATTGACCACCTGAGCCCTTAAAAGGACTGAGGAAGGCATATTCATGGGGCAGCTTTGGTGTTTGTGCAGCTGACCCCCCCCCCCCTTTAGGGTTTTAATGTGTAATTTATCTGAGTGAGACCCATTTAACAGCCTACTCTGAGTTAGGTATAGGACTGGACGGCCGGTGAGGCTTAGCTGGACTCTGGTGTTGAACTGTTCAGGGTGGTTTCATTTTTGGATTTTTAGCCTAGAGCTGTTGTCATTTAATTGCCTTATTATTTTCTTTGTTTATTAGATTCTGTTTTTTTTTTCCATAAACTTTTTTTAAACTCCTACCTTATCGTGACACATATTTTAGGTTACCTCCTCTGACCCCTAGCTGAGCCGGGTCATAACACCTTTACACTGCTGCCGTTTTATTATTACGTGATCATATTGGCAGAAATATAAGAACATCTTGATTGAAAATACTAAAAGTTATTCTGGGAGTGGCACAGCTTGACAGCTCTGCCACTTATTTTGCTGCAAACAACCACAGAATTTGATGTAAATAACTGCAATGTGACATGCACACATTGAGTGGTGTGAACTGCTGCTGGAGTTGAACCCAGATCAGATACAGATTGGTTCTGGTTGCTGGAAGTTGGAACATTTTTTTATGAAGTAGCTAGTATTTCGTCAGATTGTTAGAAAAAAAGCCCTGGCATTAGATTTACCAACAAGGAGGAGGAGAAAAATATGCAAGTCTGTTCATAACAGCCTTGAAGTTTAAACTCTTTCAGCAGCAGCTTCTTGTGCAAAAACTGCCTCCACTTTTAGGTCAGGCTGAGTAAAGAGCAACACCATGGCCTGAGAGCAGAGACTTCCAGGGTTATTCAAATAACTAATGATAGACGGAGGAGGTCTGAATTATCCCTTTAAAGCGACTCTCTGGATTATTTTTCTCTGTATCAAAGTTTTCTAAATGTTCTAAATGATATTTCAGGTCTAAACTATGATCTATGGGTTGAGTTCCACAACATCTGTCATTCTGATGAAGACCCTCCTTCCTCCTAGAGACCCCTTTCCATTATTTCTTGCCGCCGACATTTTTCAGCCAATGAAATTCAAATGTCTGCATTCTCTCAACATGCACGCGCATCGACCAAACCTGTACCAGTAGGGGGCGCTGTCGTACAGGACGCTCCGTGTGTTTCTCTGCCGTCTCAGCCGTTCACTGAGGACTCACAGCTCATTTCTACTAAAAACCTACCCATTCTCCAGCTAAAGATGGATTTATTTTTATTTTTAAACCTTTCACCTCACAGAATGGCAAGGTTTGACAGGATTATGCGTTTATTTTGGTCAGAAAGTTCATCCAGGGCCGAGTCAAGTTCAGCTTCAGAGTCCAGCAGCAGCTCTCTGCTAACAGAGCTAATATCAGAAGCAGCAGGGACAGAGAGGGCTCATCAGACCCTCGTAGTGTTGTTGGAATAAGATTGTGAACTGTGAGTGATTAAACCCTACACACTGAGCTGTACAGTTCATGTCCGAAGTATATGCGCCGCGTGCACGCGCGCACACGCGACCGGACGCGCGTGTCGAGATGTTTTGAGGAGGAGCCTTTGGACGCTAGATTCAAAAACTGCTCTCCTGATGAAATCCTCCGGAGTGCCGCTTTAAGTAATGCTTTTTGCTTGTGTTGACATCCATACAGCACTCACACATCTGACAGACATATAGAGTTAAACACTTGAAAAACTGACCATGAAAAACCAACAAAGCTGCACCCAGCAGTGACCTAATAAAGACGCCCGGAGAGCAGATTGTCACAGTAATGATGATTATGAGGGACTGCTTTGTCTCCATGACAACCAAACAATCAAAATGTGAGAAACTCCCTTTGCCCAGTGATGCTTCATATGAGAGCAGTTAGTCACTGTCCTCATGGCGCCTCGATGATGCCAAAACCCCACACTGCAACACTTTCCGTGGTTTTCCTCTTCTTTTTATCTGACTTGTCGCTTCTCCCTGCTGCATTCTCTTCTTTGCCCAAAGTGTTGTAATATTGGCATCAATTAGCCCTGCAATAAACATCTTAACAATGTTCCTTTTTTGTTTTTTCTCTTGTCTTTGAGACACGTCTTTGCTTTGCAACAACCATAAATCCCCTTGAAGCGATGGGGTCATGGATACTTTCTGCAGGTAAAAGCTTTCCTGATTTGTGTATCTGATGTATTAGTACAACGTGCTTGTTTGTCAAATCGAACTAACCTCTCAATCATTCTTATTTCATCTCATCCATTTTTTTCCCCAGAATCCTTTCTACCCACTCGTAGTTTATTTCTTGTTTTTATCGGAGCATTATCCTCTCCAATGCAGCAATCTTGTTACTGATATGATCTGTCATGCTATCATTATTTAAATGGATGCTATTTGAACATTATCCCCCTCCAGATGGGTCTTAGCTTATTATTAGCTTTCTTTTTTTTCAGACAAGATATCCCTAGCTTCTCTACATTCTGAGTGTTGTAACAAAAATATGATATTTCTCATCCGCACTGACATTTTTCACTCACTTTGTCATAAAGAACACGTTCATTTTCCAAACATCTCTAAGCTGAGAGTACTTGTCCTTTAGTAAAGTCTTTCAGTCTCAAGGGAACGTTTTCTCTCCCGCGTGTCACACCATAAGGCTTTGTGAGGAACATTCAGGATTTTGGAAGGCTGTCTCCTGCACCAAATCTGGATCTCTCTCTAAGCCTGAGAAGTTCTGTTGCCTGAACTCCAACCAAGTTCTGCATTCTGTGAAATGAGTGACAAATGTTTTACTAGAAATCAGAATTTCTGCAGACAAATAATAGTCTGAGTTGAAAATCAAATGCCCTGAAAAAGTACATTCCTGTTAAATTATTTTCTGACTACCTTGCAGACTGGGATGACCTAAATGTGCATATTGTCAGGGCAATTTAAAGGGATATAATTCTTAGTTTTAATTTATGCAGCTTGAGACTGCTCATTTAGATGCTTTTGTGTTTCGTAAGCCCATTTGACCATCTGGGTCTGCAGACAACTCTGGGTTGTTGTCATGCTGACAAATGAATTTAGTTCCCAATGTCAGTTCTCTGGAAAACTGAAACAGATTTTTGCAGATGAATATACCGTGTTTACCCTTTTAAGGCCTGATATGTGGAATAATAGGCAACTGAATAGTCATAATTTATTTTATTAAAAATTACATATAAATTGATGCCACATGTAGTACTTAGATCCTCCACCAGAGGGAATATGTATTTTTGAGGAACGTGATCATTCTGACAAAGCGGTAGAGATCTTATAATAGATTTGGGAACAGATTAATAGCATTAAAACAATTATAGCTAAACAGGATTTATTAATTGGGGCTTTTTGAATTTACTGCACATTATATAATCGATTCCCACAATTCTAGTTCTTATAGTGCATTCCTGCAGACAATTACAGCAATGTGTAATTTCCTGGGAACTTGTTTTAAAAGCTTGCTCACACAGACATGCACAAAACATGGTCTGAAAGTTGTGTGAGTTACTTTCTACACAAAGGCGTAAGCACATTTTGGAAATGGGGAAACTGGCAGCGCAGTGGGTGAGAGGCAAAATGGTGAATTTAAGCCACATTTTCAGACTTGTAGACCCTCACATGCACACATAAAACCAACAGTCACCTAATGAGAATCTGAATTTTTGAGTTGACTTTTTTTTTTCTTCCTTTAACCCCTGTGTTAAAGGAAAGAGGTGAATAAACAGGCTGCATATTAATCTGAGGTATGAGTAGGACGATGTAAAACCTGTAAGTAATATTACCCTGAAGTGTATCAGTCCCTCTGACATGAAGCAGGAGACACCTTGGAACAGGTGTAACACATAGCAAGGAGGGAATGGCTGAAAAGCAAATAACACCTCTTTAAAATTGACCAGAATATATTACATTTAAGTACAAAAACGCTACACGTACGATTGAGGTAAGCATTGTTATCTAACAAATTAGCAAGTATGAGTGTGGTATCAGGGTGCCTGCGCTTTTTCACTTTATTATCAGTCCTGTCAACTTATAGATCCTAATATTTTCTGAGGATTTTTACAAAATATTTTAACTTTAGTTTTTTTCTGTGTAAAATGTTGCAAAAAGCATACAATTCTGATTCCCTGAGCTGAATGTTTAAATATGTCAAATAAAAAACACAGTTTGACAAGCAAAGAACAGTATTTTTGCACCAATGCTGTGTGACTCTAAAATAGCAAGTAAACTTGACATTTCAGAAAACTGCTGTGAAGTTGGGGTTTTGAGTTTGAGGTCTTATGCTTCAGGTCTTATTGAGACTTTGTTGTTTTCGGTTTCCTCTGTTATCTGTTGCCTTTCTCTGCGCTCCTTTCTCCAGCGCTTCACCCAACTGTTTCCCATCTGTTCATTATCTCACCTGTTCTTAGACAGTAATGACCTCTTTCTATATGAATGCAGTGGTGTGAAAAAGTGTTGGCTCCCTTCACGATACGCTATGATTTTGGTGTGTTTGTCAAACTTAAATGTTTCGGATCATTAAACAAATATAGGTATTAGACTAAAGTAAAACAAGTGAACACATAATTCAGTTTCTAAATGAAGGTGTTTATTATTAAGGGGGAAAAAATCCAAACCTAAATGGTAAATAGCCTGTGTTATAGAGCACTTTCTAGAGGGTTCTATACTCCTCAAAGTGCTGCACAACACATCAGTCATTCACCCATTCAGTGGTGGTGATGAGCTACGTCGTAACCACAGCTGGGGCACACTGACGGAGGCGGGGATCTCATGCACCGGCACCCACCAAGTCCAACCACTGTGATTGTGAAGTGTCTTGCCCAAGGACACAACGGCAACGTAACCCAACCAGAGCTGGGATCGAACTAGCGACCCGGTCACTCTACCACCTGAGCTAATCGCCACTGAGCATCTCAACCATTATGTCAGAAGGGGATGTTCCCTCTCCACTTTGTAAAATTACGCATTTGGACCCCCTACATTTACAGAGTCCGCCTTACACTCTTTGGGTTGTTCTCAAAGAAATCCATTCCACTTGATTCATTAAAAATTATTCAGACTATTGAAGTCCACTCCATGTTTTCCTGGTTACGCTGCTCCGGTGCATAAATGATCAAAGTGATTAACAGGGTTGTCAGAAAAGACACCCGTTTTTCCTCCTTTTGACATGAAAGGACATAAAACCAGGAAGGGGGCCAACACTTTTTCACACCACTGTATTTCTGTCTATTGCAAAGACTCACTGTTGACCTCAGGGATGTCTGATCCCGATACTCAGGGGCTCCTATCCTGCAAGTTTTAGATATTTTTCTGCTCAAACAATCCTTATTTGGATGAAGAAGCAAATAATGGGCGTTTTGCAGAATGTATAGACCCGCTGAGAAGATCGAAGCACTGAATCAGGGATGTTGGAGCAGGGGAATAAAGTAAAAGGTCATAGTAGTGTCAGATGGACAATAAATATAGGAATGTCCTTACAGGTGATCCATTTTTAGCTGAAGCCTTAATGGAAGCATTGCTTTCAAGAGGCAAGTCTTAAGGAAGTTCGATATAAAGGAAAGACTAGGGAAATTAAACTGAACTGAAATATTTTTGTTTTGTTGTTTTTGAGGGATGAAACGTTTTGGTTCAAATCTTCATACTCTACAGTGATAAAGGTCAGGACTTTTACATTTGGATGGGTGATCTTTTCAGTCTGTAGTGAAACTCATCAAAGCTGAGCAAATTATGACGGCAGACAAGTACTTACAGATTCTAGGTCAGTTTTTACTTACAGATTCTAATCCATCCCATCTGGAAAGCATCTGACAAAAGCTTTATTTTTTCAGTATGACAATGACCTCTAACACACTCCCAAAGCAACAGAAAACTGGAACTTTAATAGAAAAGCACACAAAGGAACATTGGATGGACTGAGAGCTCAGTACGGTTTAAATGGTGAGGTATTATCTCAACAGAGAACAACACAAAAATACATCCAGCATTCAAAGAAGAAGAGCTTTGAAATGTCCTTCATTAAGTCATCAAGCATGGAAACAGTGTAATATTGCATATTTTCACTTAAGGTTGAATGTTTTAATATCTTACTGCACCTATTGCCAGAAGAAAACTTTAAAATAAGACACAAATCTAAAAGATGGAGAGACGAAAGGAGGAGATCTATTCAAACACCTCCTACTGGTTCCGTCTGCTAGAGCGACCTTCTGTAGCTTCATCTGTCTCTCTGTGTCTTTGCACTTCAGATCACCTCACACAGCTGTGAGGACCATAGAAAAGCAAACCCAGCAGCCAGGTGTGTATCTCTGCAGGCGGCTGTGCTTCGAATCAGTGAGCTCGTTGCACGGCATCGTGTCTCCTGCAGCGTCGCCATGCTTCCTGTCTCTCCTGTCCTTCATCTGCCAGCAGGAGATCCAGACAGGCTTCATTTGCTTCTGTATTTTTTTTTTTTCCTACAGAATAAAACCCCTTTTTTCCCTCCTACTAATTGAATCAAACAATCAGTGAGACCTCAGAGATGTTTACTGGAATTAAGGGATTATACTCCATGATTGGTGGCATGCTAAATAGTTTAAAGGCATTTTTTTTTCGTAAATTTTGTTTGCACCCTTGCTCTTTTTCACTCTTAATTCATTTATTATACATTTGCATCATTTGAGGACCTAAACACAAATTTTGGTTTACATTTTTTATTTACATACATGCTTGCTTATAAAGTTATAATAAAAATACATTTTTTCCATTTATAAAAGAACAATGCTAATTGGTCTTATGATGCCCGATGCTCTGAATAGTTTCTTTGCCCATTTCATTTCATCAAATTCTCCTCGCTGCATCGTGTTTAGAGTTCCTTCTGGTGAGCTGCCCTTTGAGAGGCTGCAGAGGATTAACCCACAAAAAGCAGCTGGCCTGGACATCATCCCAGGACAGGTTCTGAGAGAATGTGCAGGAACTCACTGAGGTGCTGACAGACATTTTCAGCATCTCTCTGTCCCAATGTGGGGCCTGTCTGCTTTATTATTGTCCCAGCTGTAAAAGAAATGAATGACTTTCCCGGTGACTCTCTCTCACCTGGGTTGTCAGGAAAAGGCCTTCCTCCTATAAAAGACATTCACACCGCAGGTCCAGAAACAGACCAAAGCAGACCCTACTCGTCCAGCTCAGTCTTCACCCTCCTTCCTTCAGACAAAAGATAGAGCAGCCTCAACAGCTTCTTCCCTGAGGCTGTGAGGCTCATGATGAACTCTGACCCTTTAGTTGATCTCAGCACCTTTTTTAGCATGATATAAAATGTTTTTTACGGTAGATTGAAAAACATATTTAGTTCTCCCGTGTCTCTAACATGCTGCTGAATAACAATAAATGAAGACAATTAGTTTTTCCCTGACAGCAGCTGTTATGTGTCATAGTTCAGCTCTGGGCTGTCACACAACAGAGTTCTGCATCTCTAACGCTTTCATCGGTTCAGCTGAGCAGATGGACCAGCCACGTTTGAATAGACTTAAGCAAAACAAGCAAAGGAGTCTACAGGCCCAGCAGGGAGGTTTGGTTTGAACTGGAGTTAGTTTAGATCATTTCATGGTTTTTTAAGTGCTGTTGTTTTCTACCCATTTAGGTAAACCTGGTAAAGCCAAGACCAGCAGTCAGTTTGATGGATTTCTTTCAGTTGGAAAAACCAGATCCCATCTCAGGTGACTGCTGTAGACATGATCAGTTTTCTCCTGGAGAAGAGCAAAAACTCTCAGACAGATCGTCCACTTCTAAACATGACCGCTGGAGTCAGCCTCTCAAAGTCAGGAGTAAAAGTTGAAATCAAGTCTGTTTTGTTTCTGTTTAGAGATTCTGGGAGTTTGAGCTGGAGGGTTTTGAAGATGTCGACCGACGAAGACTAATATGAAGGTTGATTTGTCTCTTTATTAATCAGAAAAATGTCAAAACACACACACACACACAAAAAAAAAACCAAATTTAGAAAAATTGCAAACAAAAACACCCCCAAACTTACCTCAAAAACTTTTATTTTTCTATTAAAGTTGGATTCACTGCTCAAATCAAGTTTTTTTAATCTGAAGTTTTGTTTGAGTGAAAAATGATTATAGACTAAATGATCAGGTTATATTGATCTGATCCAGACTTTTAATTTCTGACTGCTTGTTGCAGGTGTGTCAACATGAGCAACAAAATGAGGACATCTCAAACAATCAGGGGTCCTCATTCCTCCTTATCGACCTGTGGTTTCTACTGAACAATACGAGGGTTTGACAGAACCAGCAGCCTGTCAACAGATGGACCCTTCACCTCCTCATGCTCCACCTCCTGAAAGCTCACACGGCTTTGAGGTCCAGAAAACAGATGATCCAGACGGAGAGGTCAACCTAGAAGAGGGCTGTGATGTGTCTGTGACTTCACCGTCTGCTGTGCTTCCTCCTCTTCAACCTCAGATGACAGAGCGCCCTGAAAGCCTGATGGACTTCTTCTGTCTCACTGAGACTGTTTTATTGTAACAAACTAATTTCAAAGCATTTAAATGTTGACTTATCGAAAACTGTTTAAAATGTCTTGAAGTTTAAAACTTTTTAATTTCATATATAAAAACATTTCAGTGACATGCAGGAAGAGATAATAGAGTGGGTAGATGTTTAATGAATTGTTAGTTCATAAACATTGGGAAATGACCAAGCTTTGCCTGAATCTTCTGCAGTTTTTCTGTTGCGGACCACAGGACGCCTGAAACGATTCAGTAATGAGCGAGCGATCTAGGAACAAGAGCTCTGCCGGATCCGGTCCTCTACAGACCCACACCCCCTGAACCTGTGTCTTTAGTTTAACTCACCCATCAGTTATTTTGACTAACTTTGTGTTTACACTGAAATGCATGTCCTGTTGCTTTTCACTGTGACCTGAGGAGGTAAATCAAATGAGTATAGCTACCTAAAAACTCTACAGGTAGCTCCAGTAAGTCCACCGTGTCTCCACATTACAGGTAGGGTCCATTTTAGCACATAAACCAAAAGAATAAGGTCCAGTTTCTAAAAGCAGCGTTGTTTTTTCAGTTCAGTCCCAACAATCTGACAAGTGTAGTTTTTTTTTTACAAATTAAAACTCTGATTTGCTGGATGGACATCTCTAGGGTCTGTTTATGGGGATCAGAAAGCCTGGCTTTCACCCATGGCTATGGGGCCTGGCCAGACTGGATCCATGGACTCATCTAACTGTGGACCCACCTGCAGGAGGAATGTGAATCGGGTGGCAGACCATGACCGATCCCCAGACATGAAAACTGTCTATTGGGACATGATGGAACATCACCGTTTTGGCAGGGAAATAAATAAAACAGCCTACCTGAGTATTGCTGCTGACCATGTCCATCCCTTTATTACCACCATGGACCATCTTCTCGTACAGGATAATGCTCCATGTCTCAAAGTTCAAATCATCTCTAACTGGTTTCTTGAACATAATGAGTTCACTGGACTCCAACAGCCTAAACAGTCACCAGATCTCAATCCAGTCCAGAACCTTTGAGATGTGGTGGAGCAAGAGATTCACATCATGAATGATCAGATGATAAATCTGCAGTAGGGGCGGCTCTGGGGGGGGGGGGGGGGGGGGGGGGGGGGGGGGGGGGGGGGCGCTGCCAACAAGCGTGGCCCCCCTGTGGCCCCTGCTAAGTGCTGAGTTTTTTAGATTGTGCCCCTCTAAAAAAGCAGCTGGACCCAGCCTGCCCCCTCTGTTACGTGTGGCTGTCATGAGGAGTTCCCCAGTCTGCCCCGATCTGCTGCCTTCACCTGTTCAGGACCAAGGACAGCGACGGAGCAGGCTGGTTCCTGCACTCCCGGTTCAGCACTCAGGACAGCGGCACGCCGATCTTCCCGCAGCTGTGTTGGATCACGCAGCTGCTGGTAGTCAGCCTGATCAGGACTGACTAGAGTTTAAAAGGCCCAGGCTGCCAGATAGACGGCGGGACTCAGAACGGTAGCTGATGTCCCCGACAGCTGTGGTTTCACAGATTTAGTGGTGACAGTAGGTTTAGAGTTAACTGTACTTGTTTGTAGTTTGCAGGATTCTGCTGCTCGTTAAAGAGCTTTTTCGTTTTCGTCTTTCGTATTATAGATTAGTGTGATTTCCATCCTCGATATTTCCGAGCGTCCTTATTTAATCCATCCTCGTTATTTCTGAGCGCCTTTTGTTAGTTTTACATACCTCGTTAGTAGTTTATTAGGTTTAACTGTATATTCCTGGGTCGTAGAATTTTCTCCCCAGCGTTTTTTGTTTGTTTAGCCCCCCTTTCTTAAGTTGAAGAGAGTTTTTAGTTTTGTTCTGCCTTCTTTAGTTCCGCAGTTCCTCTTCCTGCTGGGTTGTGATCGTGGGAGGAAAAAAATAAACTTTTCTTTTGAAAACCTTAATAACCTTGTCCTGGAGCACATTTGTGTTAGACCCTTAATATTAATATACCCTTAATATTACTCCTAGACAAATTTTAGGGTCGTAACATCCTCCCTAATGTTGGTCTAGAACCGCCACTGGCTGTGATGTTGTCATGTCAACATGGACCATAAGATTTGAGGAGTGATTCCAACACCTTGTTTAATTTATGCCATGAGGAATAGGGCGGTTCTGAAGGCAGACGAGGGTTAAACTCAGTGTACGAGGTGTACCTAATAAAGTGACCAGTGAGTGTACATAAAACCAGAATGCTCTACTAACTATTCAACCACAAGATGGAGGCAATACACATTTTAAAAAGTCAGAGAATGATTTTCATTGTCATAATGTAATTCTATATTTTATTTGTGTTTAACCATCTCTGTCTTGTTCAGTTGGAAATAAAATGTTTTGAGTTATTTGCAACTCATTTGTAATGCTTTGATCAAATGGATAGTGTTTGATCCCACACAGTGGTATAATTTTAGCTTAGTGCAGAACTCATTCACATCTCTCAAAAATGATCTAAAACTGGTTGGATGATTATTAAATGGTAGCAGATTCCAGATACAGTACTTGATTTGGTTCAAACTAAAGTTTTTTATAGTGTGAAAGTGTCTGTTTCCTGAAAACAGTGAAGCACCTTCAATGAATGTACTCTGTTGACTTTGGTGACCGCGTGACTTTTATTTGATAGCACCACTAAGTCTTGATTTGAGAACAGTTGACTATCAAATCTATGTTTTTGGTGACCAAGCTTCATTTCAAGCTCCTGTAAATGTTTATTTCAGACTCTATGGGATAAGATTTGTGCCAAAAAGACCAAGCAAAAAATAGAAAAACACACAAAATATATCCAAATATTGCAACCAAAAAGAACACTTCAGAAGCAAAAGTGTGAAACTCAGAATAAAAAAAAAAGACTCCAAAATCAAAATAAACTATTTCATAAGTAAATATTTGTTTCTAAACCAAAAACTTATTTTTACTTCTGACCATTCATGTTTTAATTCTTTGAAACACCTTTTTGGTTCTGACTTTATGCTGTTTCATTCAGTACCATTTAGGCTTTTATTCTGAAGGGCAAGATTTGGTTCTGACCTTAGCTTTTAGCTTTGCCTCCTTTTGCTTCTGGAACAAATTTCTGCTTCTGATTTTGGAAAAAAGTCTCAGTGGGAGGGGCTAGCTACTGCTTCGATCTTATTGGTTATGAGGCTTTGGAGTGGGGTGACGCTAGCTGTCTGCAATAGTACTACTCAATTTAAAAGAAGAAGAAGAAAGCCAGACCCGGATGTGATTCATTTCTTCTAAATAACACGGCGGGACATAAGAAAATATCCCCAAGGTAAGTCCCGTTTTGTTTTGTAAATGTTAGATTGTATGAATTATGTTGTATTTACAGTCATTGAACTGTTAAAGATGTTTTTCACTCAACAGTCTTATGTTTAAAGCTAACCGAAGCGGCTAACTAGCTGCTCATGCTAATCCTTGAGCATATGGTCTATCTCCAAGCTTGTTAATGGTTTCTCAAAGTGACTGAAGATCATTTTAATTTTAGGGCTGGGTGATATGGCCTAAAATCTCTATTGCGGTATAATAATAAGCATGCGTGGTAACAGTATATATATTTATAAAGCGGGCGGGGTGTGGGGGGGTCCAGCGCTGCGCGGTCTTGTTTTTAAAAGTCTCTCCTCGTCTGGTCATTTGTCTTTCACCCCATGGGGGGGGGGGTTCTGTGCACCTCTAACTGAGAAATACTCCGGTTTTTGTCTGACAGTCTGCTCCGGTAGGAGGTGGAGAGGGCATGAAGAGAACGGAACCGAACGGTAGCGGTGCTGCAGCGCCATAGGTATCCTATTTAAACGCGTTCATATATGATCCATGTGCAGCACCTTCACCCCCCTGAGTCGTCTCAAAGAGCGCAGTGTGTGCGATTATTAGTGGGAAAAAGCTGGGAGGGGGACCTGGCGCTCGTCTCTGCGGTGGTGCAGGTCCTGCTGACCTGACCCAACTCCGGTTCCATCATCACGTCGCAAAATGTCGGGAAAACAACCGGAAACAAAATAATTGTTAAGAATAATTGATAACGTTGGAGGTGTACAATTCGATGGAATAGGTCTGTTGTAACCTGCTCTAAATTCCCACACACAACCCTGACAACATTCATAAATAACGATGTGAAGCTGTGCTTGATTCTTCACAGCTAAATCCTGGAGTCACTGCTGTGTTTAGTTCAAACAGCTAGATCTAAACTTGATGTCTAGTAAATAAACTAAAACGAAGCCCTATATGATGGATAAACACGTAGTTTGTGTGGTAGCACTGGATTGATTCAGTCCTCAGGTTCTGTAACTGTATTACTCTTTCCAATCAAGAAAACCCAAATAAGTTCAACTAAAAGTTGCACAGATAAAATACCGAAGCAGTCCTGAAACTCACATGTAATCAGGTTTTATTTAACAGCAGTACGTGTACATTAAATGCATTCATAACAATGTGTTTGACAGAAAAAATGTCCTTTCTTTTTCATAGAATGAATCTACACATCCCAGCCTGAACAACAGGAGCTGGATGAGATGGTTTCTACCACCTTTATCAATGAGAAGGTCTGGAAGCTGCATCCATCTGGTTTAGTTCAAACTGTCAGACATGACTTCAGCCTCCATTTCAGCTCTTTTTGTCAATGTAGCCATTACAGGCTCATCCGCCTAACAGCATATTAATATTAGTACAGGATTATTGATCTGATAGTGATAACAATACTGAAGAATTGTTATCAGTTGTTTAGCTTTTTGACCTTGTCATCATTATATCATGATCTTCTTTAGATGAAAACAGTGCACTCATTGTTTATCATAAGGACATGTAGAATAACAGGTAAAGTGTTATTCTATCCATCACAGAAGCAGCTGGGTCACTAGATGTCTTTTATAAATGCTGATCAATGTTCCAGGAGTGTCAGAGCTCAGTAAAACTACTTCCTTTATTAGGATCCTTATGAGTGAAACATGGAGTCGCAGAGAAAAAGTTTAGATTTGTTGTCAGATCCTCTCTGTGAGTGTAATTAAAGGTGGGTGATAGATATAGCCTCAAAATGAAATTCATAATATCAATGTTTATGATGATCATGTAGATCCCCCCCCCCCCCATGGGGTGAAAGACAAATGCCCAGACGAGGAGAGACTTTTAAAAACAAGACCACGCAGCGCTGGACCCCCCCACACCCCGCCCGCGAGCCCGGCGCGCTTTATAAATATATATACTGTTACCACGCATGCTTATTATTATACCGCAATATAGATTTTAGGCCATGTCACCCAGCCCTAAAATTAAAATGATCTTCAGTCACTTTGAGAAACCATTAACAATCTTGGCGATAGACCATATGCTCAAGGATTAGCATGAGCAGCTAGTTAGCCGCTTCGGTTAGCTTTAAACATAAGACTGTTGAGTGAAAAACATCTTTAACAGTTCAATGACTGTAAATACAACATAATTCATACAATCTAACATTTACAAAACAAAACGGGACTTACCTTGGGGATATTTTCTTATGTCCCGCCGTGTTATTTAGAAGAAATGAATCACATCCGGGTCTGGCTTTCTTCTTCTTCTTTTAAATTGAGTAGTACTAGTGCAGACAGCTAGCGTCACCCCACTCCAAAGCCTCATAACCAATAAGATCGAAGCAGTAGCTAGCCCCTCCCACTGAGACTTTTTTCCAAAATCAGAAGCAGAAATTTGTTCCAGAAGCAAAAGGAGGCAAAGCTAAAAGCTAAGGTCAGAACCAAATCTTGCCCTTCAGAATAAAAGCCTAAATGGTACTGAATGAAACAGCATAAAGTCAGAACCAAAAAGGTGTTTCAAAGAATTAAAACATGAATGGTCAGAAGTAAAAATAAGTTTTTGGTTTAGAAACAAATATTTACTTATGAAATAGTTTAATGTGGATTTTGGAGTCTTTTTTTTATATTCTGAGTTTCACACTTTTGCTTCTGAAGTGTTCTTTTTGGTTGCAATATCTGGATATATTTTGTGTGTTTTTCTATTTTTTGCTTGGTCTTTTTGGCACAAATCTTATCCCATACAGTATGTGCTAATATGAATATTTACAGAGTTAGTGAAAACTCACTCAGCCCCATCTGCTGCTTGTATACAGAATACTGCATTTGCAACTTCTGAGTCTCCTGTTCGGTGCCCTGAAGTCTCACAAAGTCACGTATCTCGTGAGGGTTAGGATAACCCAATGTGGCTAGCTGTTATGCTAGCACTGGAGTGTTTTTAGCTCATGATTTCTGATTATTTTTTTTTCGATCTCTCCCTGCTTGAACACAGCTGATTTCTTTGAATGAGTGATGAACCGCTCCAGTAGAAAGCAATGAAGGCTGAGGAGACATTTAAACAATGTTTAGACAATGTTTAAACTGAGTACAATTTAGATTTATTGAGAATGAGTCTGTTTTGGACTAACCAGTGTTGTAAATTATCAAAGATAATTGTAGCTGAGGGGCGTGGTCTTATAAATGTAGCATGTAGCTGAGGGGCGTGGTCTGATATATTAGCACATACTGGCTCAAGGAAAAGATTTAAAAATATGAAAAAGTTGCATATTATCACTTTAACAAGAGAGAGCAAAACACCAGTTGTTGAAACGCTATGCTAATGTTCACCCTGGTTTTTCCTCTTTATTTGTCCAAACGTTTTTTTTGTTTTCTGCTATCTGAAAATGTGTTTTTCTTTTTGGGACTCTGGTATTTTTTTCCTAAAACTGAAGCGCTAACAGCCAGCTGTTTCTCTCCTTCTCTCACTTCCAGGATATTCTACTAAAAAATGCTCCAGCACGCATAAATAGAAGATCCAAGGAAGTGAGGCACTTCGGCGAGACAGACAACCAGATTGTAGTTGCTTTCGGTCCGAAACATGTGATTAGCTGAAGTTTTTAGACAACTGTGAGAGAACCACTTTATTAAATTGTTTCTTTGTTGTTGTTGTTTTAATCGCCACAATATATTTATAGCTATACTATGTTAGAACGTTGTTAAGAGGCATGAAAAATATGTTTTAAGCTCATTTGTTTTGCAGATTACCTATAGCACCATTATATATGAGTCAGATATATTTTATTTGTTTCAACGTTTGTCAGCTCGTGTAGATTTTC
Source organism: Callopanchax toddi (assembly GCA_006937965.1). Lineage (NCBI taxonomy): Eukaryota > Metazoa > Chordata > Actinopteri > Cyprinodontiformes > Nothobranchiidae > Callopanchax > Callopanchax toddi. The sequence continues at coordinate 1,071,863 of SSNR01000022.1, read as the reverse complement.
CTGCAGTTTGAGGGATAGTTGCGAAGAATCATTTTTGAGAAATCTGTATTAATTAATCAACAAATCTGAATCCTGAAAACTGTAGTCTGACCAGAATCAGCCCAGACATCTCTGGACACATCTGTCCAGAGTTTTTAGGCCAGCTAGAAGGCAGGAATTTGATTTATTTCAGTCATGAGAGACTTGTGGACATCTCTGCAGTCAGTGTATTCAATTATAAAATTCTGAATCATTAAACTGGTGTTTCAGAACAGTTGGTGACATAATGGAAGGTGATGTGACATATCCCTGTTGATACAGACCTCAGAATAATGCTTCAAGTCCAAATTTCCACATTGGCTTTGTTGCATACCAAATGGGAATTTTGCGACTTGGTGCCATCATTTTCTCCTGTTACCGTTTTGTTTTTTCCTCTTTGCTTCAATTCAGCAGACTCATACATGACGTAGTTTTCTCTATAACAAAAAGAAAATGGTTTTGTCCTCAAGTTCTACTAATTTTTTATTGATACTCATTCTCTTTCTCTTTGATAAAGTGCTCTGGGCTGTGTCACTATGACAACTGGGCTGCATCCATCCTCAGATGCACTCTGCAGCTGTTTTTGTTGTTTTTTTATGGATGGTCATTTTTAGTGGGATAGTCCATATTTGTGGTAAATATGTATCACAAATTCATACACATACACTCATTTGGCTGGCCCTTACCTAGCTTAAAATCTAAGCTTTAACTCAGACCTGAAATCTCAATCTCTCTCTCTCTCTCTCTCTCTCTCTCTCTCTCTCTCTCTCTCTCTCTCTCTCTCTCTCTCTCTCTCTCTCTCTCTCTCTCTCTCTCTCTAAACTAACCACAACATTCATAATATGGAGGATTTGACTCATGTTTTTAATCCCTGTGAGGAAGCTGGTCTTTATGACAGCAGCAGCAGAGGAACACACACACACACACACACTGACGCAGCCACAGCCGGTTCCCCCCCTCTCTTGGAGATAACTCCTACAAAACGCCTGTCATCCTTACTCACTCAAACACAAGCAGGGAGCCGGTGCACGCCAGTGGATCCATTTAGTACAAAAAGCTGTGGCATTCTTCAGAATGTAATAGGCTTTGATGTCGACTCTGAGCTGCATTACAGAAGCCAGTGAAACCACCTTTCATCTGTTTGCCTCCTATGCTGAGGATGTTGGCAGAATTTGACTTCTTTTTCTGCTTCACCGTCCTCGTTAGGCAGCTTGACTCTCAGGTATCTTCATTTAACTTCTATAATGTTCCTGACAAGCCTCGTCTGACCTTTAACCTCAACTCAGGGCATTAATGTGATGACTTTGAGGCAGAAAGATGAATGAAATGTTTCTCTCCCCAATGAGGATGGTCAATGTTTAGATGGCTACAGGCTGCCCCCTGGTGGAGGATTTGTTCAAAGCACATTTTTGGGCTCCAGGAGTGATCTGCATCAGGAAATGGGTTTAATTCAGTATTTATACATCAGAAACATGCTGTTCTTAGCTCATGAAGGCAATTAAAAGCTAAAAAAGCTAACCCATAGTATTTATTTTTATATTAAAAAGGTTGCTAAAAGGTCACCATCTAATTTGTGCATTATGTGAGACTTTGTGAACGATTCAGATACCATCAAATATTTTAAGTGTAAAAGGTTAAGTACAATAGAATTAATTTGTCTTTTATTAACATGTTTTGCCTTTAATTTAATTGAATGGTAAGTAGGACCACATACCCCCACTGACTACTTACTACTAAAAAGCTGACTTGTGAGCATCATTGATAAAACTTGACTGAATACAGAAAACATCACTGAAGAATGAGTGACCCATATCTGTTCTGGTCTTGTTGCTGATAATCAGTTAGATACAAGAAAACCATCAACCCATCTAATCCTGGGAAATTGATGCTTTTCTTTAATTACCCTTCTACTATCCACACTGTTACAATTCTGTCCTTGATTATAGTGCTCTTACACCTGTGTAAGTGTTAATTGTACCAATCAGGAGTCATTAAATGGAAACAGTGGCTGACACTTGCACAACGAGTGCCTCTCTGTTACAACTCAAGATCGCTGTGTTTGTTCCTCTGTCATCATGAGCTGCCGGGTCATCGGTTATCCTGTCTGTTAAGGTGCAACCCTCAACACACACCCAAAAATAAATAAAAACATTACTTGTTTTGCATTTTTAAAATGTGTTTGGGCCAATAAGGGTAATAATATAATGCAAATAGTTATAAAATACATGTATTATAATAAGGTAATATTAATATCATCATCATCATCATCATCATCTTTATTTGTCAGACGCGAGGTCCATATTAAAATAAACACATACACTAAAAAGACATATACATTAAAAGACACATTGTAAAAAATTTAAAAACTATAAAAATAACAATAAAAACACTATAAAAGAGATTTTTAAAAAACATGTAAAAAATAAAATAAAACTATAAAATACATGCATACCAGTGTCTCCACATACAGTAGATGACTGGTAGCACACTGCACTAAAAACTGGATCAACCAACATCAAAATGAGTCTGTTCTCAGAGCTTTTCAAACAGAGGATAAATCTATACATCAACCTTCTCATTAGAGCTTGAAAGGTGCTGACATGAGCGTTACAAAACAAGAGACTGGCGCTACTGGACCTGGGCTTCTTGAGCAGAATCCACATCGCATCATTACGTATATGCTACTTTGAGCTTCTGCATGCTAGCTTTCTTATAGTTACACCACAAAGGCGCAGTATACAAAGGTGTACAGTAGGTTCTGAAAAGGTGGATTTTTACATTGTCTGAACACATATGAAATTTCCTGATCAGAATGTTAGCTTGAGCATACAGAATATGACACTGCCGATAAACGTCATCATCATCACAGAGTTGATCCGTGATGATGTGACCCAAATATTTAGTTTTTGCTAAAACGCTTATCTTTTTGCCTGCCAGGTAGAAGTCCGGGAAACAGAGATCTTTGTCTCCTTTGGTCCGACAGATCAGTACAACACTCTTTTTAGCATTATACTGCGTCATACTTTATCTCATAATCAGAACAGATATTCAGCAGCTGCTGAAAGCCAGCACTGCTGGGAGAAAGGATGACCAGGTCATCGGCATACATGAAATGATTGATCAGATTGTTACCAATCATACATCCAGTTTGACAGCTGTTTAGTTGCTTTGACAAGTCATCCATGTACAGATTGAACAGTGCTGGTGACAATAGCCCCCAGCAGCTCTATTCCGAATCCCTCCCATATGTTCGTGCTCCTTACCCTATCCCTAAGACTATAAGCCCAGCCACCAACCTCACACTCCTCTGATACAGTGACTGAATGGCCCTTAACCAAAGACCATCCACCCCGTACTCCTGAAGCATCCCCCACAGGGTACGCCTGTGGACAGGGTCATAAGTCTTCTCCAAATCCACAAAACACATGTGGACTGGTTGGGCAAACTCCCATGACCCTAGCTAGGGTAAAGAGCTGGTCCACAGTTCCACGACCAAGACAAAAACCACATTGATCCTCCTCAATCCGAGATTCAACCATCGACATTCAAAAGCTGCAGAGAAAATAAATGGGTATGTTTTTACCTGACCATCAAACCCACAGCAGCCAACGACTCTGTGCTCTTCATGTCCTCTTGACTAAACAAGCACAAAGTTTGTTCAGTTTTTAAACAAGTTCAAGTCATTTCAAGAATACTGTAGTGCATTTTCTGAAAAACCAATAACATTGAACCTTACATAAAGTGACAGTTCAGATCTTTAGATGTTGGTTTCTGTGAAAAGCTAATAGCTAACATAGCTAACTAGCATCAGAGCAGGGCTATTCCTAAATTTGATTTTGGTCCTTTTAAAACAACTTTCATCTAAACTATGTCATATAGATTTGTCCAGTGTTATTTTATAACCTTTAAACATTTAATTCTTGTCATGTCCTGCCCCCTTGTGTCCAGCTTGTGCCTGTCTTCCCTGTGTGTTTCTGTGTATCCCTAGCCTTGTGTGGCCTCTCTCCTGAGTTCAGCCAGCAATAATTGTTTTCATGTTGCCTGTTCCTGCCTCCTTCCTCCTGCATTTGCAACCTGCGTTTACCCCAACCGTGACAGAAGGAACCGACCGACATGGACCCAGCGGAGGACTTCAACCAGGAGGTCAAGTGACCTGCTGAAGCCCCTGGAACCTCCTGTGCTGCTGCAGCCTCAGAGGCCTTCATCTCCAGCGCCAATCTCCATGGGGGTCCAAGTGGTCCGTGGGGGTTCAAGAGGACGTTCCACACCCGGTTCCAGAGCCGATCTCCATGGGGGGCCAAGTGGACACTCCACATCCAGCTCCAGAGTCCCCGAGTCCAGCTCCAGGGTTCCCGAACTCAGCCCCAGTGCTCCCTTTAGGCGTCTGGGATCCGCTTTTGAGGAGGGGGTACTGTCCTGTCCTGTCCTGCCCTTGTGTCCAGTTCATGCGTTTCTTCCCTGTGTGTTTCTATGTTCCTCCTTGTGTCTCCATGCACTAATCCTCCACAGGTGTGTCTCGTCTCCCTGATCACCATGCCTATATGCTGTTTAGTTCAGTCACTCAGTTGGTTCCTTATGTTGTATCCCTAGCCTTGTGTGTCCTGTGTCTCCTGAGATCAGCCAGCAATAAAGCTGCTGTTTTGACGTTGCCTGTTCCTGCCTCCTTCCTCCTGCATTGGGTCTTGCACTACCCCAACCATGACAATTCTTAGAGAGGACGTGAGAGGACGCTGGCGCGTTTGGCTGCCGCTTCTCCGTCCGACTAAAAGACTAAAAGTTTAAGTTGTTTTGCTGCTTTTCCTACCTGATTTTGGTGCAGTATCACCCCCAGACCATATATTTCTTAAATCTTTTTAGTTTTTTAAGCCTTTTTTAGCCTTTTAAGTCTTTTTTTCAGCGTGGTTTCTCTCCGACGCCCGTGTGAAGCTACCTCACCTCACTCCGCCGAGGCCAGTCCGGACCAAGCATCGAGCCTCTCACCTGTGATGCTGTGGCTGTGGCTGGCTTGTCTCCTGGCCCCTCTGTGGCCTCCATTCTCCGCTATCCTGCCGTCCATGGCCCCACGGTACGCACCCTCGCAGCTCCTTCGGCTCAACCACCGTGCACCTCCATCTTCGGACCTCCTCACTACAATCTCACAGCATGGACTTCTCCGACATCGCCCCTACATCCACAGAGGCTCCCGTCGCAAGTTTGTCTACAACTTCTCATCTGATAACCTCATCCCCACGCTCTGGTCCGACCGTAGCTCCCGCTCCTCCATTCAACGGCTCCAAAACATTCGTCTACGTCATCCGAGCTCTGGTCACATGACCCATAATAGCGTCCTGCTTGTGCCGACTTCCGCCCCAAGGACTTCACAACAAAAGCACCTCAAATCTGCCCTACTCAACACCAGGTCTCTCAATAACAAAAGCCAAATATTGCACAAATTCATAACAGACAATAAACTGGACTTTCTCTTTCTCACTGAAACTTGACACAAACCCATGGACTATTTCACATTAAACCAGACCACCCCCACAGGTTACTGCTATTTGGATAAACCCCGCTCAGAAGGCCGGGGTGGGGGCATCGCGTCATCCATCGCGAGGACCTCACCCTGCGCCCCATCTCCATATCCCCTGCTCCATCCTTTGAACACCTGGTCTTCAGACTACCCGGATCTCAATCACTAATAGTCGCCATAATATACCGCCCCCCCAAAACGACTCAAACCTTTCTTTCAGACTTTAGTGAATTTTTTACTCAGCTCTCCTCCATCTCACCTTCTGTTCTCCTCCTAGGGGACTTCAACATCCATGTTGACTCTCCTACATCTAAGCTCACATCCGATTTTTTGGACATTTTAAACTGCTTCAATCTGACTCAACACATAAACTCCCCCACACACAGACAAGGACATATCTTGGACCTGGTCTGTACTTCATCCTCCCTGACTATTCAGAACCTCTCACTAACCGACCTAACCATCTCCGACCACATGGCCATAACCATGGACCTGAACATTCACATCCCCCAGCCCAAACAACAACAACGTACAATAACCATCCGAAATCTAAAGTCTCTGTCTCCTACCACTCTCTCATCCTCCATATCTGATGCTGTCTCCAGTTCCCTGCTCCCTCCTGACCCCACACCCTCTGACCTTGTTGACCACTACAACCACACTCTCTCCACCTGCCTGAATCAGCTTGCCCCCCCTAAGACACTAACCGTATCCTTCTCCCAGTCTGCTCCTTGGTACACCCCGGAACTCCACGCTCTAAAGAAAAAACGACGACAACTGGAACACCTATATAAAAAAACCGGTCTCACTGTTCACAGTCAAATCCTCAAACACCACACCACAATGTACAAAACAGCCTGCAGTAACGCCCGCTCCAAGTTCTACTCTGACATAATCCATTCCAACTCCTCCAACCCCCGCACCTTATTCTCTGTTTTCAGTAAATTATCCCGACCTAAGGACAACATCACCACCACCTTCACACCACTCAAATGCAATGACTTCCTGACCCACTTCCATTCTAAAATTACATCCATTCACAGCCAGCTTTCCTCCTCTCCGTCTGCCTGCTCTACCTCAGAACCCAAACTCAGTCCATCACTTACACACAGTTTTTCTACCTTCACACCTCTCATCCCATCCAACACTACCAAGCTCCTCTCCTCCATGAAATTCACCACCTGTCATCTGGACCCCATCCCATCCCCCCTTATCAAAGTATGTCTCCCTGCTGTCAGCCCTCTCATCACCGACATCATAAACACCTCCCTCACCACTGGATCTGTCCCACCGTCTCTCAAGCTTGCCTCCATCACTCCCATCCTGAAGAAACCTGGTCTGAACCCAGACATTATGGACAATTTCAGACCCATCTCCAACCTCCCACTACTCTCTAAAATCCTGGAACGTTCAGTCACCACTCAGCTCCAGCAATATCTACAATCCTGCCAGCTTTTTGAAACATTTCAATCTGGTTTCCGTACCCACCACAGCACTGAAACAGCTTTATTAAAAATCACCAACGACCTCCTGATTGCCTCTGACTCTGGTTCCCTCACCATTCTCCTCCTCCTCGACCTCAGCTCAGCCTTTGACACCATCGACCACTCCATCCTCCTCAACCGCCTTCATTCATCCATTGGTATCACAGGCTCAGCACTCCACTGGTTCACCTCCTACCTCTCCGATCGCCACCACTACGTCTCCGTCAACAACTGCACTTCAAACACAGCCCCTGTCACCCACAGCGTCCCCCAAGGTTCGGTGTTGGGGCCTCTCCTCTTCATACTTTACATGCTTCCCCTCGGACACATCATACACCAACATGGACTCCATTTTCATTGCTACGCTGACGACACACAACTATACATCTCCACCAAATCCATTAGCCCAGTCATTCTCTCCACCATCACAGGCTGCCTGGGCGACATAAAACACTGGATGGACACCAACTTTCTAAAACTCAACAGCAACAAAACTGAACTCATTAGAACTGGTCCCAAATCTCTCTTATCCTCTGCTCAAAATATCTCCCTCCTAATCGACGGTCACACAGTCACACCCTCCTCTACAGTTCGCAACCTTGGCGTCATCTTTGACTCCTCCCTCTCCTTCAAATCTCACATCAATAACATCACCAGGACATCGTTCTTCCACCTCTGTAACATCGCCCGTCTCCGTCCATCCCTCTCTCACTCCACTGCTCAAATACTCATCTTTGCCTTCATTACCTCCAGACTGGACTACTGTAACAGCATCCTCTACGGACTTCCTTCCACAGCCTTACAAAAACTACAGTACATCCAAAACTCAGCAGCACGTCTACTCACCCACACCCGCTCCAGAGACCACATAACTCCTGTCCTCAAACAACTCCACTGGCTCCCAGTTCAACACCGGATTCCTTACAAACTGCTCCTCATCACCTACAAATCCCTCAATAACCTTGCTCCCCGTTATCTTACTGAACTTCTCCATCGTCATTCTCCTAGTCACCTCCGCTCTGCTGACTCCAATCTCCTCTCGCCAACAAGAACAAAACATCGCACCATGGGGGATCGAGCATTTGCCGCTGCTGCCCCAACTCTTTGGAATTCTCTACCACAAATCATCAGGATTTCCGACTCTCTCTCCACTTTCAAGTCACTGCTCAAAACCCACCTATTCAAACAGGCTTTCCCTTAATCATCATCCTCACCAGCACCTATTAATTAGCTTGCCGTCAGTGTTCTTAGATTGTGTGTTTATTAATTGTGTTCATTGCTCTGTTTGTAAAGCGTCTTTGAGTGTCCGAAAAAGCGCTATATAAGTTTGAGGTATTATTATTATTATTATTAATTCTATGGTTATTTGCAGCTGAAGCTGTGCCTGTGGAACTAGCTGGCTGTAATATTTCTAGCCCAGCTTTCAACACTTCAAATAGATTTGTCATATTTCTGTTGGAATAACGGTAACCGTGTTGTATGAAACGGACTACACAGTAATGATTTATCAATTTAATCATTAACTGCTATACCAATATTATTGGTAAATATTAACGTCTACCATCACCGCCACTATATTAAAATGTGTTTATCATACTTAGAGGAAGCTTAAAGGTTTGTAGCCGGTTTCCAGGAATGTTTCTAGAATTGTCCCCGTCTTTCAGATCCTCTCATCCCTGACAGTAAAACTGAGATCCAGCTCAGTACTTTGTTGACTGAATGTAAAACTAACACACAATGTCGCACAACAACAGTTTACCAATCAAAAAGTTGTGAATTCTGTTGATGGAAAACTCCTTTGAGCACTAGAAGGGCTGTCTGATGTGAAGGAGACCAGGGTTCAATCCCCAGCTCAAGCTATATGTTGGAGTATTGTTGGGCAAGATACTGAGCCTCAACTGCTGTCAGGTTACCTGAGGAGGAGTTACTTGTTGGAGATATCATTTTGGATGTGACTTTGTGTGACAGGGCGATGGATAAATGTCTCCTCCTGAAAACAGGACAGCATTGTTCTAGAGACCTATTTTCCCTAAAGAGAGAGAAAGTTGCAAACAAAGTTTAAGATGTCTTTCATGAGTAAAAAAAGAAACGTAAACAGCTTGTGAGTGAACTTAAAGTGATAATATGCAACTTTTTCATATTTTTAAATCTCTTCCTTGAGCCAGTCTGTGCTAATATGACCCTTTACAGAGTTAATGAAAAGTCACTTAGCCCCATCTGGTGATTAGATCCAGAATACCACGATTGCAAGATCTCCGTCTCCGTCCCGGTACCCAGGAAGTCACGTGTCTCACGAGGGTTAGGCTAACCCAAAGTGGCTACCTGTTATGCTAGCGCTGGAGTGTTTTTAGCTCATGATTCCTGATTTTTTTCAATCTCTCCCTGCTTGAACACAGCTGATTTCTTTGAAGAAGTAAATAACTGCTCCTGTAGAAAGCTATGAAGGCTGAGGAGACATTTCAACAGTTAGATTTAGGGGTTTATAAGCTGAAGCAATAGGCTAACTTGTGTAATGCAGTGATTTAAAACAGACACCAGAGGGAACCCAAAACAAGCAAAACTGCATATTATCACTTTAATACCTGAATAACAGCAGTGTAAAAGTATATAAAGTTATGTTTGCATTACACACTACATAGCTTTGACACGTGTTGTTATAAGAGTCAACATTTACTTTGGTCACTAACCAGCTGTTAGCTCACTCTGGTCATTATCTGTTTTTCCAAAATAAACTTATTTTAAAAGCTATCTATAACAAGTGAGGTGTTAATTGTTCATAACCTTCTCAAAGAAACCCATTTTAACCAAGTCCTTATACATCTGAGAGGGTTTAAAGCAGCAGTCAAAATGGGGGCAACTGTGACCTAGGGGGGGAAGAAAGGATGCCCCCCATGTGGGCCCCCTGGGCTCAACCCCCCGGCCCGGCCATGCGTCGGAGCATCCTTGTAACTCTAAAAGTAACAAAATAAGACGCCTGATGTTTTTAAAGACATTTATTGTGAAGTAAATTACACAGTGGTGCAAAAATGATGCTCTCTGTTAACCAGAGAAAAACGAATGTGAAACTGATCAACATAAATTTGCACTTTACCAAAGAAGTTTGGCTCATTTAAGCCAAAAAAAACAAAAAAAAAACAATTTTTTTTGCAAAGAACAGTCAGAGTTAAGGTAAGGTGAGAGGGAGTTAAAAAACATGACCATTGATACAGACGTGTAATAACAAATTTAAAGCAGAACAGTCAATAGTTCAAAGGTTTTAAGAAACGCTGTCCCTTTTTAAAACTCTAATCAGGTGAATTATTGTCTCCAGAGTTCAGACTGTTAATCCAGCTGTTCACTAATTCATCACTCAGAATCCCTCAAAGCTATAAATACATTATCACACATTCATGGCTCTGACTGGCAGGCATAGAAACCTCATGTATAAGAAAGTTAGCTGGACTGTTTGATGTCTGCCATGAGTAAAAGATGCCCACCGTTCAAAAGGGCGAGAGAGTTTCACCAGTCCAAGATCAACACAGCAACACTTCAGCCGACTATTCCTACTAAGCATTTTACAAATCTATGGCACATTTATCAAAATAAACACACAAAAAAAACACCCAGTTAAGCCTGTAGTTTCAGTAAATTAACCTTACATAGTTTTGCAGCTTCAACATTCCATGTAATGCAGCGTGAAATCAATAAAAGCCACACAGGTCGTTGATGAAGTCACGCTAAGACTTGCAGGTCTCCTGATGGCACTCGAAGGCACCACGACGGCTGGTGGATGGACCAGACACACGGCGTAAGGGCCAGAGGTAGGTCTCGTGTCCTGTGTGGATGTCCACTGTGGCGAGACTCTGTGTGTGTGTGTGTGTGTGTGTGTGTGTGTGTGTGAAGACAGATCAGCATGATTTTTTACAGCAGCTCATGTCTCATTTAAAGATAAACAACAGCAAAGTGTTTTTACACCCAAAACAAGAACATGAGCTGACAATCTATTTAAATAATCACAGGTTTTTGCTGTCAAACAAACCAGTTCTCATTCCCCATCCCTCGTTGTTTGAAGCTAAATAACAATAGGAAACAGTGTTTTAGTTGCTCTATCAGTTATTTTTGCACTGTGTTTTTTTATGATTAAATCACATAAAATGAGCCACATTTAGAGTCTGCCAACAGATCACATTAAATGCAAACAAGTGCCTGTAGCTAAAAGCCCATTCACAAGATCCAAAATAATCACCTGGAACACACGGATCTAAATGTTGGTGTGTTTAAAAATCATCTCATGTGTTTTATTTGTGTTGATTCACTAAGAGTGTAGCTAGCTTAATGCAGGTTTTTTTAAACAGGCAACATGCTAATTAATGCTCTGTTTGTAAGACTTCACCTGGTGTCCATTTTCAACAACTGCAGCTCTAAAAAGACCTCAATTTAATTCAGTTTTGATTCTGATGATCCAAAGTAAGATGCATCTTTGGTCAACCCTGCAGTTCTGACTGTTACGACAGACACAAGGTCTTTCTTCTTTTATTTTACGACGGACACAAGGTGTGTTCAGAATACAGACCCAGCCCGTCGTCGTGTTCTTTAGTGAAAAGCTTTCAGCTGTTGCACAGTTCCAAGCTTAGACTCCCGGTTTGTTGTGCGTGGGTTCGCTGGTTTTGCTCGTGCGTGTGCGTGTTATTTGACTGTCGGCTAGCTGTGGCAACAACGACACCATGCGCTGGGTTCTAGCTCTGAGAGAAGTACTCGAGGACGAGGCGGAGGTGTCCCAGGCGGTCTTTGAGGGAGGTCAGGGACAGGAACGTGGTTTGATAAGCAGGGTCCAGCTGAAGGACGGACAGCAGCCACCAGCACCACGCCGGACCATTGGTTGAGCCCTGGAGAAAGGAAATAATGTTTAAACAGGAAAACCCGATGATCATTATTAAAACTATTATGTTAAGTGATCCTTTTCTATGACTTTAAGGGCCGTTACCTAAGGGATGTTCAATTGATCTAATTTAAATTTTTTCAAATATTATTTTTTTAAAAACACCAATTATTACATTTATTTTGTCACATTCCACTTTTCTATATGGTTTTATTTCCAAGTGTGCACTCCTGAAAAAATACACTTTATGTACACTAACACCCCGTTTAGACCTCCAGACTCACATAACAGCTCTTCTCTGCTTTTAGAGCACCATGCTTTGCTCATGTATCCAAACAATCAATTAGAAAATTACATTTAATTAGTTATCTAAAGTGTTTTATCATGCTTTTCCTATCAGGCCTGATGTTTGGCATTTATACATCTTGTGAAACTCTGCCACCTGCTGACGTAAGCTGGTAACTTCTAAAAACTCCAGATGTTTAAGGATTTACATAATCAGAAAATGTCTATAAAAACTTTGATCATCAACAGGTTTTGTCTCGAGAGCCCGACTATATACTTCTGAAGGTACTCACCCAAAATATAAAACTATACAAGGTTAGAAAACTTGAATATGGGTTATAATAAACCTTCTAGTGCTCAGGCATTACTTAATGCTCTTATTTTGATGAGCCCTACAGCACCATTCCAGGTGCGTTGAATTAGTCAATGACTTCTATTCAGTCTTGCCTATTAGTTTCAGCAGCTCACAGAAAATTATTTTCATATGAAAGTTCATTTTTATTTCAATTAAAATGTAGAATCCACAGTAAACTCTGCCCATATGAGGAATGTTGCTTTTGTTGCATAACCTTCATGGTGAAAATCCCTCAATAAGTTGTGAATTCATGTAACAGATGAAACATACAAACCTGAATGTCCTCCTCCGTCTCCGGCATGCTGCCATGCTGTCTGTTTATCTGCTCGCGGATGCGTCCGCCCAGCCGCTGATACCAGTCCTGAGCCTGCTGGTGCACACTGTCATGAAGACGCTGTAAGAGCTCTAGATCACTGCCATCCACCTGAAGAGAGAGAGAGACCATCAGTGGAAGCACCGTGTTTTAACAGGTTCAGTGTCCATCTTTTTGGAGAATTTAAGGTGTTCAAGATCCTGACCTTGAGGTCCTCCAGGTACTCGATATCGGCGGTGTGGTATCCATCCCTCTGACTTCTCTTGAGCACTCGGAACCTGCTGCCACCAACCGTTTCCACATAAGATCGTCCATCAGGCAGCAACTCCAGATCATGGATCTCCAACATACAGCCGTAGTCCGCAAATCTGAGAAACACACATTTAAAATGTTCTTTTATTGAATGTGACATGGAGTAATTTAGGTAACATGAATTCTTGATTGAATGCAAAACAAAAAAAACATCTATTAAATCACTGATATTAGTACCGTCCTAAAAATAGGCTGAATGCTTTAACTGGTATCACTGGCTCTGCTATGGACTGTTCTCTTTCTATCTTTGTGATCGGACCTTTGCTATTACATCACCCAGCATTATTCAGTCTTACCCTGACATTTCCTATCACTGTTATGCTGATCATGTCGTTTAAGCCTAATGAATTGGATAAGCTGTCCACCCAGTGTTTAACCCACATCAGTGACTGGCTTTCCAGTAATTACCTGATCCTCAACACCAGAAAGCAGAGACCATGATTATAGCTCCACCTGAATTTTACACAAAAAGTCAATCAGGTCCTCAGTCCTGATCCAGGAATCTGGGTGTAATATTTGATTCTTTACTGAGCTTTAGTTCACATGTTAGATCTGTTTCCTGCTCCTCTTTTTTCACCTGATAAATATTTCTAAACTGCGTCACGTGGTTTCATCTGCTGAATTAGAGACAATTATTTATGCTGTTGTATCATCATGGTTAGATCACGCTAACGCCCTGTTCCCTGGACTAGATCAATCACACACTTGACTATGGAACGGTTTGCTATTACAGCACATGGCTGACTCTGTGGATGCTTTAAAAAATCTGTTATCATTTTTGTTTCCTGAGATTTTATCTGTTTTATTTGGCTCCGTTTTTACTGAGTGACTGTTTTTACAACTCAAAACTGCCATGCTAGTTATTTTTATGAAATGTTTTTGGAATGATCTTATCTAGCCCTGATTAAAATGTTCAACATGTTTGTATTTCATATTGATGTGTAGTGAGTGAAAGTAAAGTTACAACAAAGTCTGCTCAATCAAAAAAAAAAAGAAAAAGTGGAAAAACATTCCAACCTTTTGGAAAATTACAAAACCAAAACCTGGAGTCGTCTCTTTATGACAGCTGAAGCTGAAATGAATCAACCAGATTGGCTGTAATGATCAGAGACATGTCTCATTAAAGGCTGGCCTCCGCTTCATCTGCTTACCTCAAATCTGGCTCTTGAGCAAATTGTTGATCATTCCTGCTATAAAGATACTAAATCTTTAACTTTTATAGGAGTATTTTAGAGAGTATTACTGCTATATAATACAACAAGTGAAGACAACATTTAGAAAAGAACAAAAATGTAAAAACAACTGAAAGCAGATCAGGTTTTTCTGAACCTGCTCTGTGGACCACAGTATTTCCTCAGTACACTGATTTTATTTGGTCATAATGTGTCCCAGTGACGGAGGACAATGTCAGCTGAAGGATAGTTTGGTATTTTATTATAGGAATGTCTGGCTGTGATCAAAAGGGATATTTTAGCCACTTTGAAGTGTGTCTCCACAAAGAGCGTGCTGTCATACCCTTTGCCGTGCTCATAGCTGCACATGCCGAACTTCTTGGTGCCCGTTTCCATGCAGCGGCGCATCATCAGCCGGTATCGAGGCTCAAAGATGTGCAGCGGGCACGGCACTCCGGGGTACGCCACCGTGCAGACAAATATGGGGATGTCCTTGGTAAGACTACAAGAGAAAAACATGAAAACGGAACATTTCTTATGATAAAGCATGAATACAAATTGTAACACAACTCAACTTAGACGGCAGCTTACTTAGAGAGCTCAGCCATCTCTGCCTCGTGGACCTGCTTCCTCTCAGCCAACTGAGATGGAAACAACTGGGTCATGATGGTCTGAATCAGAACTGTGGGGTTGTACTTCCTGTTTCTTAAGTACTAAATAAAAAAGACAAAAGATGACAGAACCATCAATATAAAACTACTGCTTGATTAGGTTGTCTATACAAAAGATTGTTTTATTTTAAAAGACACTGATCACAGGCAGACGGTACCAGCAGTTCAACACGTCTCTGGATCATTCTGTCTCCACACTTTGTTTAATAAAAAGTGAACAGCTATAAAACTGTTTCTGTGTTTTGTATTGCTGCCTGATTTTTAAATAAGATCAACAATCAGCCTGTGTAGCTAACAGAATAAATACTGAAAATATGTCCCTGAATTTACAGTTTAGAGGTTACATTTGATGATTAATGACTTTTCATTAATGCAAACATCCCCAACTACTGGTCTGAGAGCTGGCTCCAGTGGTTGTTAGTGGTCACCTCTTGTAGGGGCTGTTTGCAGAGCGGACAGCGGACATTGTGGTCCAGACTCCTCTCGATGCAGTTTTTGCAGAAGGTGTGACCACATGGAGTTGTGACCGGCTCAAAAAACAACCTGGAGATCAGATTAGTCTGTGAGCATTACATAACAGTTATAGGACTCGTGGAGACAACAGAAATGCATTATGGGTTACAGAACACTGACCTAATGCAGAGAGGGCACTCAAAGTCTGACACAGAGAGCACTGCCAGTGTTTTCTCTCTGTGAGCTTTACTTTCACCTGAGATTGAAAGAAAATTTTAGAAAACAATTTGTTTTAATTAGTGGGGTGTTATTGTGCCACCTTGTGTGTACCAGCATACCCCTGCCATGTCCGTCCTCCTTCCTCATCATCATCTCCTCATCCTCCTCAGCGGCAGGGAGGAAGGAAACAGCTTGGCAGAGGCTGAGGCAGCACTCTGTACCCGAGTCATGCTTTATCTGGGAGAAAAAAAAAGAATACAAACTTCATCTTTTGACATTTAAACCACCTCCAAACCCTGAACCAGCCTTACCTTGTGAGCTTCTCTCCTCTCTCCACGTGGGTGTTGGTTTTCATCGTGCGCTGGCACCTGGCAGCCGCTCAGGGTGGTGATGGGACACGGCTCTTTCAAGTAATCAGACACCAGCTGCAAAACACAGGGAACTTCTTCTGGCACCGCTACTCCCTCCTCCTCCAGGATCTGACACAAAATAATCAGTCGGACATGTAAAATATATAAACTATTATTACTACCAGTTACTTTACCTGGTTTCAGACCTTTTAATCCATTGACTCCACTGAAACTTAGATTTAAAACTCTTTAAATGCAAAAAGAGTCTAAAAAAACTGAAAAAAAGGATAAACTGCTCCCTCCTGTGGTGAATCTAAGTAATGTTTTAGGACACTGCCTCAACAAGCAAACAAGTCAGACAAGAAATATTCAATAATTTTTAAATATTGACAAATCTGGACAAAAATACAGAAACTGTTTCAGTTCAACAGAGTATTTAATGTTTTATTAAAGGGACTTAAAATCTCCCTGTAAATGATTAAATTTAAAATATTATGTTTTTTGTGAAGATAAATATCTTTTAGATGAAAACGCTTTTATATGCAGTAAATATTCACACAATATTTGATATTTATTACATCAAATGTAGACTAAAATGACTGTTTTATATTATTTGCGTGCCCTGTTTGGATCACTGAGGACAGTGATGTTCAGAATGTTTTCCTTTCTCTTGTTTTCTTGATGACTGTTTTCCTCCATCACATCACACAGAGGAGAGGCTGCAGCAGCCAGAACACAGCATCTTCTTTTTACTCACCGTCATTGAAACGTGTGAAAAACACAAATTATTAACACAATCCAAGATTTGTTGGATCACATTGTTTTTTCCTTCTTTGACTCATTTCAATGAAAACATCTCTTGCTTGATGTCCTGATTTATTTGAAAAGTCAGCACCTAAAATCTGGTTTAAAAAATGTGTTGAATCAACCACATACATAATTGGTGTTCTGGTATTTTTTTTTTGCATCATTTTCAGATTTGAGTTTTGCCTCCTATATGTTTTAAGTTGTTTGTCTGGTATAAGGACTAAATATCAAAGACTTAATTTGGACTAAATGTAACTGCATATCCTAAGGGCTGAATCATGGATAGATTTAGTGCTAAATCTGAATTTAAAATGTGAAAAATCTTATTTATTACCCATAAATTGCACAAGATCTCTAACTTTTATTTATCTTCATGTCTGTTTTTTTTTTTCTGTAGGGTGAACAAACCTTCTTGATCTGGATCTTTGCAGGAACAAAGTCAGCTTGAAGTTTTAGGCAACGGTGGAAGTGGATGAGAGCTTCTTTCTGCTGACCCATTTCCTGCAGCACATTCCCTTTACGAAAGAAGCCCTGCACAAAACACCACAATAGATTAATCAGCACAAAACCGCTTGTCTGCAAAGGATAACACTGTCAGTCTTACATCAAACTCCACATAAACGATGAGGCTTTTTAACAGTGATTTTCTTTAATAAAGTAGTTGCATGAGCTATTAACTCAGCTGTTATGTTAATGTGACATAACAGAAAGTAAAACAGTTTAACTTTTCCCCATTAGCCCTGCCACCCACCCAGTTATTAGGCAACATTATGACATAAGTAGCTGTTTGCATAACACTGTTAATGACATAATGCTGATACAAGCAGAGAATTGTAGGCTTTAGTGACGCAGGACAGAATCTAAAGCGAGTCAATATGAAGACTGAGTGGTTACATGTGTGCAACTGCACAGGTTAACATTCAGGAAATTCTTGCACCATTAGTGCTGGTCCGATAAAGCAGGTGTGTCTGTGTCGTGCCACAGTCACGATGCTTTCAGACTGACAAAGATACTGTAGATATTCACTTAAAGCTGCTATTATTTGTACATTTGTGATATTTGCACATTTAATAGCTTCCGTTTTGTGTTAATTGTGCTTTTGTTCCTTGAACTACAACCCAAAACCTTGAAACTTTGCAAGTTATGTCAACAGATTAATATTCAAACGCTGTCTGAAATGTAGTTAGAGTTTAGAAACTGTTAAACCACCACAGAGAAATAGAGAGCAAAAACAGCTAAAAACTTTGATTTTTGGGGGGACTTTCCCTATAGTTTCCTCCATGCACCGCAAGAATGATATAAGGATTTTAACTAGAAAATCTTTGACAAGTTTGAAGGATATAACTGCCTCGAATTCAAAATCCAGAATACATCAGCTGTATTCTAGAAAGCCTAACAAAAATAAAATTTAATAATAATTAGGGGTGTGTGATATATATTATTTTCAGTAATATTTAAATTCCTATTTTGACAATGAGGTAGAAGGCATTATAGAGTATTTTAACCAATTTGCAACAGAGTGCAGAAAATACCATGAAGCTACAGAAGTCATTGGTGTTCCTGCAGCTCCCTTGTTGATGAGTCATCCTCATCATCTTCCTCTTTAGAACTTGTGGTAAGACTACAGCAGGTATTAGGGCAAAAATGAGGAGTATTGAGCACCCAGCCGTGGCTATGTCCTTGTTGTATGTGGCTATATATCCATTCTGAAGCTAGCTACTGATCTGACCCGTAACTGAGCAGTTGATGTTGGCAAATGAGAATAAGACTGCTCAGATCTCACTTTAATTAATGATCAACTTCCACAGGGAATCATAAACAGGAGCAACATTATTAATGAAGATTTTAACAAAATGATAAGATCTGACCTGACTTAGCGTGATGTGACGTGAGGATGAACAGAAAACATTTTATCCACTCACCCTCACTACACCTTTCTGCCATGTCACTGACCAGGTAAATAAAGTAAAACCACACCCTAGTAAAAATCACCTGACCTGAACAGAATCCAAAACACCTGTACAATCCTAAATAGACAACACAATAAATGTTAACTTTGGCTATTACCATGGTAACCTCACACCAGTGAGACACCGACACAGATGCACAAGCACACAGCAGCACAGGCTGACTGTCGGTACAAAAGTGAGCAGCTGCTGTGTGAACCATGTGAGCGACAGAACACTCTGGTGGTCATTTTTTGTGTCTACAGAGTTTGACAAGTAAAAAAACAACTTCACTTAAAGTTTGAAAGAGGAAATATAAATATATAATGCACTCTGAGGGGATTAAAAAAAAAAAGAGTCAGCTGTAAGAGACGCAGTGGATGAAGGAAGACAAAAATGTCTACATTCTGAAGTATAATTTGTATGCATGAGGAGTTTGTTAGTCAAACTTTAGTTAATTTTAGACAACTTTTTCCAAAGTAGCACGATGGGATATAAGCTGAAAATCAGGAGAGAAAACAGAAGAATAACTGGTGAATAGTATGGCTGACCTAACTGTTATCAACATCCTAAAACGAGACTAAATGGACTGAAGACTTTCTAATTTCTCACTTCTGTCCAGTTGGAGTGAAGGCAGCAGAGGTAGTCGAGGTCCGTCAGAGCGTCAGAGAAACGCAGCAGGCCCAGGTTCGCCTCGGATCTATACAGCTTCAAACTCTGATTGTCTGGGACTGAAAAAACACAGAGCACAACCAGCAAACAACATGATATAAGACAGGAACTCTTTGCATAATTTAAATACACAAGATCTGCACACAAATAGCCTGTATAACAGGTATTATCTGCAGAATGGTAAAACAATACGTGCATGGTAGTCTTGACCGTTTAGTGTTACCTAAAGCTGTTACACAAGTTATGTTTATATAGAGCAGATATTCACAAACACACTGACTCAGTTCTTGGAAATGCCCTTGTTATAAAAAAAAAAAAAAAAAGGGAGAGATAGGAAAGCAAAATAACTAGGTCCAACCTTCAATACAAAAGAAAATATCTTGCAGAAATGAGCCAGAACTTTATTACATAACAAGCTACAATTCTGGACCAAGTAGCAAGCGGGAGGTAGCAGTCTTTAATTGGATTAGCAGGGATGGCAAGCGTGAAGGTAATTTAATGGCAGGCTAAATCACTGTAACACAAACACTGACTCCAAGATATCTGCAGTTGCATGCAGGAAATTAGGTCAATACTAGTTAAATAGGCGATTGAGGAGGATGCAGCTGCACACACAATGCACTAAATCTTTCAGATTTCCCAGAAAACATCTCATTTTCAGCCATCCTTGTTGAATGCAGTATAAGCTCCAGAAACAGATTTGACTCAGCTTGAGCTCACTTTGTTTGTGTCCAAGTCATCAGCTGTCAGCGCTTCTTTCTATGTGTCATGCTGTGTGTGACTGACTGGGACAGATGGGGGGAAATGTTAAACCAGATTGATGCTTTTCCCTTTGCATCCTTTCTGCACAAAACATCAAATTAAGTTCTTCTTTAACGGTTCACGGCTGTTGACTCATAAATACAAATCTTCTATATCAGAGCTTGACGGACCAAAAGTATTAAAGCAGCAGTTCTCAACTGGTCTGGCTTTGGGCCCTAAATTGAGAAAATTTGATGAGATTTTATTTTTAAATTGATGGTGTGATTGTGAGGTATACAGAAGAACATCACAGTATGCCAACACACAAACAAATAGATTAATGATTTTAAAACGACCTCAGGTTGTATCACTAGAGAGGGAGATGTTCCAGCTGCAGTTTAATTTAAACCAAAAATTACATACAGTCCTTTTAACAGAAGCAATTGTTTTCAGTCACAAACAGAAAATAACCCGTGACCCAATAAAGTGGTCCAAGACCCACTTTTGATTCGTGACCCAGCAGTTGAGAATCAGTGCATTTGTCCTGGATGAGTGCAGGTGAACAGGCGCTTACCTGAGCGCAGCCCCTCGTTGGCCATGCGTAAAGCTTCGGAGAACTCGTTGGCTTTGAGCTTCTCTTGGATTTGGCACCTGACTCTGGTCTGGTCCGGGTGGCACTTTTCCAGCACGCCGATGAGCAGGACGTTGTTCTTCATGCCCCTCACCTCCTTGGGTTTTAACCTCTCCTTGCAGAGGGGGCACTTGGTGGGGAGGTAGCCCTCCACGCACCTCCGGCAGAACGTGTGTCCGCACGACACGCTCACCGGCTCGCACATCAGGAAGAGGCATTGCGGACACTCCAGGAGGTCCATTCCTCCTCTCGCTGGCTGCTGCTTCTGCTGCTGCTGTTTGTTATAAATTATTGCTTTGTTCGTCAAAGCAACCTAAAGGTCTTGTGTTGTAGTATTGTACAGCCCATTTAAACACGACCGGTTTCAGTCCAGCTGGGCTAATGTAGTCCCTCTATACCAGCCAAATTCACTTTAATAACAAGAAGTATTCATTTGTATTGTCTTTCTGAGCCTGTACTCGGTCTTCGCTTTGACACAAGCAGCATCTTTCCTTCGAGGCAGGTTAAACGAACTCCGTCCTGGACTGGTCCGACGCTTCTCTCGATGCTCCGAACACAACAAAAAAACACCCGAATTGTAAAAAAAAATAATGTAGTTATTTCTAATTAGCAATATTCTTGTCCGCTGCTAACCCAGGTAAAGACGGTCGCAAAGCCACGAAGCTAGGTTACTGTGTAACCCCATTACGTTATATAAATAAAGGTCACGTGACGCGGCAGCACGCGTCGTGATTGGAGGAAAGGCGCTGTTGTGAAACCAGAGGATCCCGAGTTTCATAACACAATTTCTGCGACTAAAGTCCCTTTGTTAAAAAATATAAAGATATGCAGATAAAATACAGGGTGTACTGTTACAATAGCAGAGTTTAGTAACGGCTTTCAGAGTGCTACAGTAATACATTATCTTATAATAAAGGAAATCCCAGCCGAGGATGACATTCAGGGGGCGTGGTGGAAGGAGCATAAAAAAATTCTTTACATCGCCAAGAAAAAAGCTATTCAAATCTAAGTTTTAGTATTTTTTAAATCAATTTAGGGAAATACGGGTCTAATATATACTAATAATGTTGTAAAATGTATTTTTTATATAATAATGCAAAGAAATAATTTTTTTTAAACTCTTTTTTGTTGTGTAGGATTTATTTATTTATATATTTCGGACATATAGATTAAAATGTGCTCTACCATATTGATGACCAGCCCGTTAAAGGGGCATACTTTTTAAAAAATATTAGACAGAAAGCTCAAAGATTTTTTTTCAAGGTGCAAATCATATGAACTGTCCTTGTGTTCTTTAAAAACATGAGCATTTATGTTTCTCTGTGATATAAAATACTTTTTATGAACAGTTTACTCCTAGTGGCTAAAAACATTTGGTAACAAATAGGTTTTATACAACATGTACATAACTGATTTGTGTAACTACTCCAAATACACTGGAATAGGGTTTTCTTCAACTTTTAAATTAAACACTAGTTTGGAAATAAAACAATCTTTCCCAGCCCTCATGTATTATATTTACACAAACTACTGACACAGAAGTAGACCTATTAAATGTCAACTTTCCAGTTCACAGCATCTACTGACAAACTGCCTGTGTTGTAATACATCTGTACAGACGAAGGCATTACAAGATTTTATAATTAAACATGCATTTCAATACATTTTACAATCTTTGGAGATTTGAATTTCTCTTTCTAACACCTGTTAGTTAAAGGGAGGGAGAAGTAGCCTAGTATACTAGACCGTCAGTTCTGCTCTGCAGACTTTGTATATACATATAGTCTGGTTTACCAGGCTAAGGGAGAAGTACATACAACGAATACATGACATTTAGCTGAATTACACAACCTGCAAACCACAAGGTCATAATTTGCAAACAAAAGAATATCCGTGTTTATTTGGAATCATTTTTTAAACATTGTTTTTGTGAAAGCACTGAACACGTTCTGCAATTGAAAATGTATTTATTGAGCCTAGTGGACAAAAAAATTAAAAAAAAACAAAAAAAAAAACAAAAGGTAGCACCCAAACAGATCAGTATAGAATTTCAATTCTTTGAAAGTATTTACAAGTACATGAGGTCATATCTGCAAAACAGCTTTAACCAAAAAAAAAAAACGAAAAAAAAAATGCCATTCAACACACAAAAAGAGTACATGCCAAGTCATGAGTAAAAACTGTTTTTTACAAAACAAATAAACAAGTACACAACTTAAATCCAGGCTACTTTAGGCTATCTCATCTATTATACTACACATGGCAGCATCTTTGTCCCATATTTTGTCCCTCTTTGAACTTGGAATGTTCTTGTCCTGAACACCTGCTGCCATGCAGCTGGCACCCGTTTCCTCTACATCCATAGGTTCTGTTTTCAAAATGGGGCCCTGTCCAGAGGAACAACCAAAACTAGCTCCAGCAGACGCACTCTTTGCTCCACCACAAACACCATCTGTAACATCCGACTGGGGCAAATCATTAGGCAAAGAAGCAAGGCACCCCTGGATCATCTCCACCACCCTCTCCAGATGCTTCTGGAATCTCTCTGCAGTCTCCAGCCTCTGCCTCTTCTGCACCTCCATCATCACCCTCAGAGTCTCTCTGGCTTGGTGTGGTCTGTACTCATTTATGAGATGATGCATATGTACAAACAAAAGCTTTATATCCTCTAGCTTCTCTTCACGCTTTATGCTGCCAGGACTCTTGATAAGAATGTCCAACAGGTCCAAAAAGTTCACAAGAATGGACATGTTCAGCTTCTTGAGCTCTCGCTTGTGGTCAAACTGCATAGGATGGAGTCTCTCAATGCCTTGGCTCTCCAGAGGTCGGATGATAAGGTCATCACACTGAAACTGGTTGCCAAACATCATGTAATTGTCTCTGATGGGCGGAGGCGGCTTTGGGGCCAGACCCTTCCGGATATTTTCATCTGTGTACTCTTTAATGTACTGCATAGGTGGCGGAGGCAGGGCGCTGACCTGCTGTGGTTCCCCCATGATGGAGACCTAGACACCACAAGTATATAAAGAAGTATTGATTAGGAAGATTGTACACTGTCAAAGAGTCATTAAGTAGTGTGCAGTGTTATTCAAAGTTTTATTTTTTTGCTGTAAACTAGAGCTGTGCCATCTATTGTCCACTATAGCATATATATAGATTACAATATCATGTGATTAGAAAAAAATACTGTGTGTGTGTGTATATTAAAAGACGTCAAACTGCGACGGAGATTTATTTTATGGAAGCGACGTTCACTCTAGGGGCTTTTTATTTGTATTTCAGTTTTAGTTTAATTTCGTATTTGTTGTTTGTTTCATACTTAGCTGAAGACAGTTGAACACTGGGCTGGTGTTACGACTCGCTGAATATTCCTAGCACTGGTAGAGTAACACTGACCCTTAAACACGGTTAAACTGGGGGGGAAAGCCAGTCTGATTGTTTCCCTCCCCACCACCGTGGTTATTATTTAGATACATTTATTTTCTGAAGACGGGCTGCTGCCATTGTTTCTGTCTCACAGGGTGAGTAAATAAATCACCGCTGCTGGGAGGCAGGAAGAGGAGGAGGAAAAAGAGGAATACAGCTTTGCTTGCAGCTGGGAGGAGTATGTGTAACATTTAAAAAGAGCATTATTTATTATTTTTACGTGGGCTGCGTCCTTTGACTTCAACCAAGCATTGTTAATAATTAAGAAAATAATTTATAGAGGGGTGAATAAATCGCTTTTGAAAAACGGGTGGCGATTGGCTCAGCCAATTTAGCCATCATTTAGATTCGTCTGATCGCCCAACCCTAGTTGGAGGTGTACAATTCTGATGGAACCTGCTCTAAGTCTCAATTCCCACCTGTAATTCATAAACGTGCTCTACCGCGGTATGACAGTAGTGTCAAAATCTCTACCGCCAGCCAAGTTTATACTTTCTACCGTTTCTACCACCCACCCACTTATATTTAAAAATATATATGCATTATTAACCAGCTTCATGGTAAAACTATTCGGTAAAACGCTATTATTAGATATGTTAGTAACAGCAACCGAGACCAATGTCTATTTCTGTTGTACATACCTAGCCATTAAACAATCTTAAACATTCATATTCTATGTAAACTTTATTTCGTTATTGAATGCGTTAGTAAACTCGACAGATGTACGATAGCAGTACAGCTGCAGTTTTAGGACAGACACCAAGCTAACCATAGCTGCTACTAGCCCCCGCTAAATAGTTACTTAGCTACAACAAAATGAAGCGAATTACTAAAACATGTGTATTTAGAGGCAATAAATATATTTATACACACCTTATTAACGACTCTTGGGTTACTGTACGTATTCTTCAGATGTTATATGTTACTAAGTCACCGTTTGAACAATTAGCTCATGGATAACTTAGCTTCTTCGATTGATTCACGCAGCAGAGAAGAACGGTTGTTTCTGTTTCACTTCTATTGGTTGAGCTGTGCTCGTGACGAGATTTTCTCATAGTGATTGGACCGCGGCTAAAGGCGGAGCTCGACGCTGATTCGCAGAAATGGCCGGATGTAAATTAAGATTTTAATACATGCAAAAGGCAGATAATGGAAAGTGCGTTTGATGCACTCACTAGTAGATGTTTAAGAAGCGTTCTATGCATAATTTAATAGATAAGTGATATTTAACTGATTCACTATGACTTCAATCATACATAGGTTACTGATCTATAACACACTTTGTTTTCATTTATGAAATTTAGGACTATTTCTATTTATTTATAGCTAGATATGAAACACGTGCAAATAACCCTCTTTATGTTGATGGGTTTTTTTTGTAATCTTTTAAAGAAGAAACATAAATTACTGGGATCATTTTGATTAGTGTTATCAGTATGTATTATTATTATTATGTAGTTTGTTGGTTTTTGTTTATGTTTATTATGAGAAATGAAAAATATTTATGAGTAGGGTAGGCATTTAAAAGCTGTAGCTTTAACCTTCACTCTTTGTTTATTTACTAATTTGTTCATTTGTCCGTGCTCTTTCAGAATCTGCAGAATGAAAAAATTATCCCACCTTTTTTCTTGCTTATTCAAAAGATGAAAGTGATTATGGTCTCCTGTATGTGTGTGTTTGTGTCAATTTTACTTGCTTTTTCTAAGTCAGACTGATGTTTAATTTTAAAAGTTTGGTTGTTTATCTTGACATTTATTCAAAAAAAGTTGGATTTTTAAAGAAAATCTAAATTGTGAACAGAACTAACATCCAGAAAATCTAATATGTTGTGTTATCAGTTTTTAATGTGATCATAAATGTAATATTCTTGCATTTTCAGGAAAATTGTGAAACATTCCTAGAAAATTATAACTTTTGTCATTAGCACATGTCTTGCAGAGATAAACTTTAGTGATTACTGTTTTGTAGTAGTAGAACTGGAGAAACAAAGATGATAAATACAGTACATTTAAAAAATCAGTGTAAATGAGGAAAACAAAGTTATTTCTACATGCAATACTTCAAACCACTGAAACAATATTTTTAAAGAAATACAAACATTTCTTTTTCTGAATTGTTTTCAAGAACGTTTAGTGTTCTTAAGCAATGCTATTGCTCATTTTATCACCCAAAAAGTATAAAATACTGCCAGAATCTAGTTTTTACTTCTAATATTGTTCTAGTTTGGCTTCACATGTTAATATTCTGTAACCAAAGTGAAAGTACATGTGCAGTGTGTACAGTATATGTGCATCAAACAACTCGTCTGTTTGCTTGCACAAACCATTTGTTGCCGCAAGGATGTGGTTACGTGCATCATGCCGGATGTTCCCCAGCATCTATGAAGTTCATCATCCACAACTAGACTTTTTTTTTCTATCTGTCTCTGTGAGCTCTGCTCGTGACAAATCCATCCAGAGTGGCTCGTCGTGTTGTTCGTTACGATGTACCCCAGGGTGATTCTGAAGGGAACCATGATCAAAAAGTCCCAACAAAAGAAGAGAACATCACCGTGTAACTACAAGGAGAGGTTTTTTGTGTTAGACACTCAAGATTTGAAGTATTCTGAGCGCCGTCCAGGGGTAAGTTCAGATGTTTTTGTGTTGAAATGTGGTTTCATAAATGTGAGTGAGAACTTTAAACGCATGCATTCTATGGTAACATGTTGCAGAAAAGGCCCATGTTGAAAGGTTGCATTCAACTGTCCAGAATTAAATGTGTGGAGATTGTGTGCAGTGACACTCCCATACCTTGTAACTACAAGTACCCGTTTCAGGTATAAATCTTAACTCGTTGCTTGATAAATAATCACAGGTTGAAGCATTTTATCATGCAGTTTCATCTGAAAAGAGTAAATAAAAATATTTATCATATGTTCCTGCAGGTTTTTCATGACAATCATTACCTCTACATATTCGCTCCGGACAACGATTGTCGTCAGAGATGGGTCAGAGCTCTCAAAGAGGGTAAGTCTTATCTGAACATCAAATTCTCACTAACCGTGTCACAAATCCATTAACGTTTTGTGATCTGAACCAAATACACATAATGTGTGTTTTAAATCTCCACCACAGAGACAAAGCAGAATGAGTTGGTCGCCAAGTTCCACCCAAACTTCTGGCTGGATGGAAAGTGGAGATGCTGCCAACAGAGTGAGAAGCTGGCAGCGGGTTGTCAGCTATATGACCCAGTGGGTTACGGTTGGTATTCGTGTTTCTTCGCTAACTGTTAAATGTTAATTTTCAGCAAAGGAAGGTGGGAATAAAAGTGATAATCTGTATGCTCTTTGATCATTTCTTTAGGCTACATCTTGATCTAAAAACAGCTCATTGCAGTGTTGCGTAACTTTGCGTTCTAAGAAATCTTGTAAAACCCTTCTGGTGCTTTCTTAAAAATAAATCCCCTTAATTTGAAGTTTCTGATTTCTCTCCTCAGCTTCTAAAAAGCCGCTTCCTCAGCTTCCAGATTCAGAGGTAACTCTTTAAATCATGAGACAGTGAAATAATCAGCATGTTTCATGTTACCAAAAAAAAAATCCATATCTGCTTGCTGCGATGTAGATGATTTGTGCAAACTGAACTGGCCGTGCTTGTGGTTTTGCTGCAGATAATTTATGTCCTTGCTGTTCAGTTAGTTATCTCATCATGCTCGCCTCATGTGATCTGCAGGTCTCTTCTGTAAATCTTGCACTCTGTGTACAAAGTTCACTCTAAAAACACCAAAACAGCAGTTTGATGAAGCCAAATCTGACACCACTTTGTCATAAAAGTGGAAAAGAAAGTATTTTCTTGCTTATGTTTTGTTTTTAAATGATTTTCTGCTTTCCTTGCATGCTACGTTGATCACATTTAACTGGTGTTTTGTGAGTAAGTGAGTGACTTTTGCTTTGGCCAGATGAAGCTGCAAGACTCAGGACAGCAGGTGGTGGTTGCTCTGCAGGACTACAAGCCGCAGGGTGACGACGATTTAGCTCTTCAGAAAGATCAGGAGTATCTTCTGATTAGCAGCTCCCACTTAGAATGGTGGACGGTGCAGGACGACACAGGGTGAGGCATAAAAATGAGCTTTTTCCTCATATATTTTGGGCTAAAATTAAATAAAGGGGCTTAATTCTCATGAATGTTTTTCTTTTGTCATTTACCAGAAACACAGGATTTGTGCCGAGCACCTACGTAGCTGAAAAAACTGGCAATAACTTTGAGCGATTTGAGTGAGTTTTGCTTCCTTTCTCATCGCTTATCTATAAATTTAGTTATTTGTTTTCTAAAAAACAGATTTATTGTGGTTTTTGCGTCATTTTACAGATGGTACGACAAACACATTAACAGAGCTGAGGCGGAGGACTTGTTAATGAGAGAGGTAAAAGTGAAAAACAAAGTATTTTCCAGATTCTAACTGATGACAGTGTGCAGGATGTTGTTCCCACTTAATAAAAATGCTCTTTTGCTGTGACTGTGCCACCTACAGCCATCGTGCTTTTGCAAAAAATGAATGCACCTGCAAGTTGAGAAATCTGACATGACATGGGACATGAAAAATTCTGGCAACCACAATGTTTCCTCCAAAGTCGAATTTCCTGCCGTCAGACAGTTTGGTTCATTTTGCAAGCAAAGGAGATGTGTGTTTGTGTGTGTGTGTGTTTGTGATGTCTGTCCATCATCAGCTGCTCAAATGACTCCAAATCAAAAATGTTCAAAGACATGAAAGAGAAGCAGGAGTTGGATGTTTAAAAAGGCATTTATTCATGTCTGCCATCTTTATTTATTTGTGTTTTTAGGGTAAAGAAGGAGCCTTCATGGTGCGAGACTCGAGACAGGCAGGAGTCTACACGGTGTCCGTTTTTACAAAAGCACCAGGGTAATTCACAGCCCTCTTCCTATTGGTTTAACTGGATAAATATGATAAATAGTTGTTAAATTGAAATGATAATCTGAAAACTTTTTACTAATCTTGTTTGTGTCATCGTGATAACAGTTTAAAGGCATTCCAGACAGCTTCCTGATCAGCCTCTGTTTGGAAAAATAGTTTACATGAGCTAAGAGCTTGATTGAGCTCAGTAAAGACCAAAGAGTTTTGCTGTCCTAGTTGCTGGAGTTGCTGTCATGTTACAGCAATAGAACATCTGTCAGCTGGTTACTTCACTATAAAATAAACAGTTGATCTAAGGTTGATGTAGAAGCATTAATCAGCTATACTGGTTTCTTCTGCGTACCGGTTAGCAAAACGCTAGCGGCTAAATTAAACGCTAATGCTTTGGGAATCAATCTGGCATTACAAACGGATTACTGGTAAACATGGGTACTGTGAGGATTTGAACAGCATGTGTATACTACTGCTAATATTACTACAACTCAAGTATGTTGGTTCCAGAGTTAGCTATAGCTGCTGTTGTCTCTCACTGCAGCTCAACTGAGAGCTGAGCATCACGCTACGAAATAGTGTAGGTTCAATAGTATCAGGTACTTTTACGAGTACGAGTATGAGTATATAACCTTAGTATCTGACCAATACCCTATACCAGTATTGGTACTGTATAAAACTGGACAAATGGACAGATTGTTGTAGTCAAAATCTCACTAGCAGCACCTGATAATGAGATATTGTGGCTTCATGACTCCATTGTAGCCAGTGCCACCTGGTGGGGTTGACATGGCAACTGCCACCTGGTGGGGTTGACATACTGCCCTGATGAGGGAAGGAGTTTATAGCTGTGGCGGGGCAGTGGAGTGAAATGTTTGTCAGAGGGCAGAAGTAGTTGCCAGCAGACACTGTGGTTCTGTGCTGTGAAATCAGTAAAAATAGATAAGGCGTTGTTCTTGGTGTGAAATGTAGATCACTGAGCCACTTGTCTGATTGAGCCGGGGGGCCTCTGTTCAGTTTCACCTCCAGTTGCTACCGCAGAAGTAGAGGGGCTGTCCACTGCTCTCAGACCCCTTAGTTTATTCTCTGCCGGGTCATAGCTTGCTTCTCTTTGTCATCCATTTCCCCCTCACTGGACGACTTGTGCTGCAGGCTGCTTATATAGTCCAATCTTCAACTGCTCCTGTTGTCCTCACCAAACTACTAAAAATCTTTTCAACAAAAGTAGTATCCGGTCAACAACGCCAGAATGTTACACTAGGCAGGTCCCAACAGACCAGTGTGACACAGTATTTAAAATTAACCAGTATTTATTAGAAAAATGGTTAAAACCAAACAAAAATAAATGCACAAAGGGTTGGGCAGGCCAACCCTACTCAAACAAAACAAAATTACAGGACAACAGGAACAGTACAGTCCCTGTAAGACAAAAAACACATTAACCTATCAAAGCAAACATTCAATAAACGCCATCCCTTTACTTTATACACCCTTAAAATACCTGGTGCATTGATATCTCCATGCCCCAACAGGAACACACTGCTCACTCTTTGTTGTGGCCACTCTGCAACAACCACAACACTAGTGTTAAACAAAAATAGATAACAATGATGTACATTCACACCAAGAACACCACCTTACCTATTTTTACTGCTTTCACAGCACAGAGCCTTACAGAACCACATTTTGTCCAGTAGTATATACAA
Organism: Callopanchax toddi; assembly: GCA_006937965.1. Classification (NCBI taxonomy): domain Eukaryota; kingdom Metazoa; phylum Chordata; class Actinopteri; order Cyprinodontiformes; family Nothobranchiidae; genus Callopanchax; species Callopanchax toddi. The sequence continues at coordinate 1,041,036 of SSNR01000022.1, read as the reverse complement.
TCTATAACATGACCATAGAATTCCATGACAGTAACTATAATAACTAATACAAGTAACAATAAAATACACACATGAATTGCTATCAGATTTAAGAGAGATTGCAAGAACTTGTTGCATTGGGACTAGTTGTTAGCTCACCAGTCCTGTAGGTTGTAAACTCTATTTCTCTGAGCAGTATCCACTCAGGAGACTATTTATAATGAGTTAAATAATAATAACTTTTACACAGAAAGCTCTTCCAAATGACCCAAAAACAAAATATTGGTTTATGTGCAAGATGACACAAGCTTTTCCTCAGCTTATTCTGTTCATTTAGCTGTCTTGTGCATATTTTACTTATTTATTTTTTTAATTTATTTGCTGTCAACACTTGGCAACTTCAGGTCCAATGGAGAGAAGAACCCCAGAGTGAAACATTACCAAATACGGCAGTCAGAGACGGAGCAAAGAGCGTTTTATTTGGCTGAGAAGTACCTGTTTGGCACCATTCCTGAGCTTATCCATTACCACCAACACAATGCTGCCGGTGAGACAGTTTTAATGCATCATTCAATTGAAAAGATGCATGACTAATAAAACATGATGCGACTCAGAGAAAAAGAATGTGCAGCTCAGGTTTTGTTTCCTAACACTGTATGAATCTGACTCTGATTCGTGCAGGTCTGATAACCAGACTGAGACACCCCATCACTCGAGGACGGTCGTGTTCCCTGGAAGCTGCTGGTCAATCTAAAGGTTACGCTCTGTGCTGAACATGAACTCGTGGTTTTACCGACCTCTTGTGTTTTTTTGTTTTTTTTCACAAGCAGACACATAGGTGCATCAGCTCATCTCTGTTGATTAGATTATTTTTGTCCTCTGACCTCTACAGATAAGTGGGAGATCGACCCTGAGGAGCTGATCCTGGGTCAGGAGGTGGGCAGCGGCCAGTTCGGGCTTGTGCTGGAGGGGGGGTGGAGGGATAAGAAGGTGGCAGTAAAGATGGTCAGAGAAGACTGCATGTCAGATGAGGAGTTCAAAGAGGAGGCGAAGATCATGATGTGAGTGAAATGCAGTTGACGGCCTTTCTGATTTGGAAATGGGTTATCTGAAATGTGTGTGTGTGTTTTAACAGGAGGCTGTCACACAGTAAGCTGGTGCAGCTGTACGGCGTGTGCACCCAGCGCTCTCCCATGTGTCTGGTGTTTGAATTCATGGAGAACGGCTGCCTGACAGACTACCTGCGACAGAGGAAAGGCTGTCTGACTCAGGACGTGATGTTGGGAATGTGTCTGGATGTCAGTGAAGGCATGGCTTACTTAGAGAGCTCCAACTTCATCCATAGAGACCTGGTAAACAGCTTTCCATGCAATTATTTCATATTTCTGTTCAACTGGAGGAGTTTATTGTTGCTTTGTTCCAACAGGCTGCCAGGAACTGTCTGGTCTCAACGAACAACGAGGTGAAGGTGTCTGATTTTGGCATGACCAGGTATGAATTTAATCTATCGTTACCTGATGGTTGCATCATGGTGCAATTTGTAATAACTGTCTTGTCTTCCTCTCTGTAGGTTTGTTTTTGATGACCAGTACACAAGCTCCAAGTGCTCCAAGTTTCCTGTCAAGTGGTCAGCTCCAGAGGTCATCAGGTACTGCAAGTTCAGCAGCAAGTCAGACGTCTGGTCATTTGGTATGTTGACCTGATTCATGACCTTTCTCTTGTTCTGTAAGTTTAGGTCAGCATATTCAGGTCATCTTCTACCTGTGATTTATTTACAATGTTACTCTGGTATCAGTCTGGTGGGTTTTGCAGGTTTTTTTGACCGCAAAACAAACGGATAAAACATTTTCTCCTGGATTTTATGAGAAACCAACGGTTGGAATGAGAAGATAAACAGATTAGTGTTTTTAGACTCATTTTCTAGAAATCTTTGTCAAATGGGATTAAAAACAAAAAACAACCATTTCCAAAATGTAACATAAAGGCAATTTTTTTTTAAAAAGCAAAAATTTTTAATGTTAAAAATGAGAAATTCCATCTCTTTTCTTGAATGTTAAATGCAAAATTTCAGTTTGATTTGATTAGATTTCAGTTTGATTCCAGAGACATGAAAACAAAAGAAAATAAATGTGAAATAACAAGTCAAATTATTTAAGGCATTTGATCTAATAAAGCCAAAAGAATTAATTAAAATAAATGTGAGAATTGTCGTTATTTTACTCTATGTGCCAGAGGTCTGCTACCTTTACAAAGAAAAGTAATTTTTACCATCTTTAACACTAATTGGGACTCATCAGTGCATTTATCTTGTGGAGGTTGTTGGTTCAATCCTCACACTGGCTGCGTTACCTCAACGGCGCTAACGGTGTTTCTTTGAGCAGGACACTTCACCCACGTCGCCTGCTGGTGGCGGTCAGAGGGTCCGGTGGCGTCTATGGTTGCTTTGCTTCTAGCTACAGTGTAGCTTCCTGCCATCAGTGTGTGAATGACTGTAAAGTGCTCTTTAGCATGACTCAATGAGGGCTGTTTCAAAATACGATTTTATAGAGCCAGAAAATCTTTGCATTTAAAATCTTGTTAAAATATTTTTTTAAATGGAATTAATCTCCATCTCTAAGTTATGTTGCATTGACTACTTTAAAGAATTACTCAGGAAGTTACACAGTTGTTCAGAAAAATGTAGAACTATGTCAGTCCAAAGCAGCAGGCTAAAAAAAACTATGAGCACATTTTGAAAAAACTCAAGTAATTTTAGATCATTCTGGTTGTAAAATGATGGGAAGCTCTCAACAGAGTGCATTAAAAATAACTGATAGTTGAATTGTCTAAAAATACAAGCAGTCTGACCTTCTTATGAGGGTCATGCTGCAGAAAATCCATGAACACGTTCCAATGAGTTTGACTGAGAAAACTGCTAAAGCTCCCCTGTCTTATGGTGAGTTATAAATAAATACTTTACTCAGGTTTTAGTTATTCTTGGTCAAAGCTACAAGACGAGCTGGCATTAAAAGCATTAAGCATATGCTACTGTCAGTGAATTCAAATCAACTGCATTCATCAAGAATTTTTTACAACAACAAACTTCTGTGCAAAACAAATATAAAGCCATTAAAAAATAATAGCCCCAAAAACTACTTTTAAAAAAGTATTTTTCTATGACAGCATTAGTTAAAAATGTAAACACCTTATTTAGCTGTGTTTTGAAAGCTTCAATAAAAGGGAAGCACTTGATAATGAATGAATGGAGGAAGTTTGTTCCACAGCTTTGGGACTGCAGCAAAATGCAGCATCTCTTCTACTGACATGGAAGTCAGAATGGAGAAGTTATGAAAGGTTTTCAGAAGCCAGAGTAAAAGCTTTAAATAGACAAACAAGAATTTTATAATAATCCCTATAGTTGACAGGAAACTGTCTCAGTCAATCAACCACAAGATGCAGAAGTTTTGACATTCTGTCTGAAAGGTGCAGATTGGATAACTTTCATCACTGATGTGCACTAATTTGGTTCACCACAACACTGAGCACAGGATATTCATTTTATTTAAAACACTTATTTAATAATTCCTGATGTTCTTTAGAGGTATAGATCTGTGGTGGAGTCGCAGAAAGATCAGAGAAAGGAAACAGCTGTTCTAGATGATGAAGGTTTTCACCTGTGGAAAAACATGTGATCACATGTTAAAAGTGTTCACATGTGAAACATGGGCCAAATGTGTTTTACATCTTCATGTTTTTTACATGTAAAAAGATGCTTCCCCCCCCCCCCCCCCCCTCATGTGAAGTTTCTATTTTTTGTTTCAAGTTCACCATGGAAGCATGTGGAAAACATTTTTTTTTTTTTACATGTTATAACAAATTGCTTGTAACAAGTGACTCTGGTTTCAACAACCTGATGGTCAACACTCTGATGATGATATCTGGGTCACATGTCTCATTAGAACCAAAGATAAACAGAAAATTAAACCTCCTGAAGAGCTTCAAGAGTCACTTGAGTCAAAAATACTGTAAAATGTAGCTGATGTCCTGAATCAGCTGCTGTCTCAAAAACTTTAATTGAGAGTTGAGATACTTTTAGGTGTATTTCTGTCAAAAGGTCGGGGAAAAAAATAACATCTTACCTGTTGTGGATATGTTCTCAAACAGAGAATTACTAATAGCTATAACCACATAAAGAATTTCCTCTATGATCAGACTAAATTCTTTTTTACCAAGCAGATGAATTAATATACAAATAGACTAAAAATAAGGAAATCTGTTGAATATAATGATACAGAATGTGTGATCATCAGCTGCTGTGCTGCTAAATGGATAAACTAATGGCACTAAAACCATTTTAATCATAAGGTATCAATTACCTCTTTCCCTTTGGATTATGTTTATTGTAATTGTTGATTAAGTTGAAGAAAGGACTAACAGAAAAATGGCACAAAAAAGAAGATAAGAAATGTATGTCCTGTTTTACCTGGGGACCAACAAGTGTTTTTTCCTAATAATAAACACTTTTTTGTCATCATTAGGAGTGCTCATGTGGGAGATTTATAATGAGGGTCGTTTTCCCTATGAGAACCGCTCCAACGTTGAGGTCGTGGAGTCTCTGAACTCAGGCCTGAGGCTCCTGCAGCCACGCTTGGCCCCTAACTCGGTCCACATGCTCATGGAGTGGTGCTGGAAGGAGGTAGGGATGGAAGCTCCCAGAACAACTGATTCA
>SSNR01000022.1:983288-1036339 GCA_006937965.1 Callopanchax toddi | reverse complement strand
TCCCCCCCCCCCCCCCCCCCAATATTTCAGCAGTTATCTGGAAATAAACCAAATTAAACTTTTAATATTTTGTTTTTTACTTCAAATATTTTATTTGTTGTTGGCATTTCTTAAAATCTTTTTTAGCTTTAAAAAACTTTCAGGTTTAAGCTGCAAATTAACATTCATAGTGTGCACAAGTGATTAAAAGTGGTATCTTTATCTATTATGAAGCCCTAACACCCTTTTTTAATTCAATTTTTACTTTTTTTTAACGTTTTAAAAAAAACTTTTCCCTTTTTTCTTTTTAACCTTTGCAATGCAATTTAACATTCAGTGTAAAAGTGATCAAATATGGTCACTTGCATTATAAAGAGATAACCATAACCTGATTTGCAGTCCTCTGAGCTAAAGAAAAAAAAACTTGTGCCTTTACAGAAAGCAAAGACAAAAGAGATACACTTTAATATTTTATATAAAACAGGATGTGAATCATATATGATTAATCATTCTCCTATTTGGATTATAGTAACATCATATAGAGTATATTAACATCATAGAAACATTGTAGTATCATCAGGTTATGTAACATCAGAGTATAGTGACATCACTGAGTATATTAACATCATAGTAACATAGTAGTATAGTAACATCAGAGTCTAGTTACATCAGGTATGTAGCATCATTCAATTAATCCACCTTTCTCCTGCATATGAAAACTTCCCCAATGCTGACCTATGATAAACCTTTGTTCCAACAGACTCTTTTCACTCTATCAGGAACTTTGCAGGCCTGGTGAATTAATGTCAACAGTCTCTGACCTCAGGTGGTAAGATAGCACCTCCTCATATCTTCAAGGGACTTGTAGAATTAAGTTTCCTCAAGAGTGCCATAAACATTCTTCCCCTGTGCTTTGAAGAAGCAGAATCAACATTTTCATCCAGAGACCTGACTTAACAACTGAAATCCCATTGATATCAGAATCCCCACACAGGTTTGTCGTCTCTAGCCCCGGAGAAGACGCCACGAAAGTCTTTCAGATGCTAATGTTCAGTACTTTGTGAAAACAGCCTCAAAAGCTGAGGACAAGACAATGAGGAGCCAAACTGCAGATAATGTCTAACCAAATCTAATCTAACCAAATAGGTGCTCCCCTTTTTGTTTCGCAGGAAAGTGAGAGATCCCCCTTCTACTCTCAAGAAGAGAACTTTAACTTCTTAAATTCCAATGTCTGGTCATTGTCCTTATTGCTGTGTTTGAAATTCATTTACATGCGATTTCAGTGTGTCTACCAGATCTGTGGTAAATTCCTCAACTCAGGTTTAGACGTTAGGCATCTTTAGGTTTAAGTTTTAATTCTATGTATAAGTTTTAAGTGAAGTTTGAATGTGTTTTTATGAATGTTTTTAGGGGAAAGTTTTATGCATTTTATTTGATGTTTTTATGAAGACGTGTTAAAGACGATTATCTGTTTTTGTGGTAAAACAGATAATAAAGTTATAACAATTTGTGTTGCTAAGATAACTGGAGTTTAAGTTTTCACTTATTTGCTCACTCTTCAGAAGGCCTTTTAAGTTCATATTGATAAAACTGGTAATATGTCAATTCAAACTAAGTTCACCGGTTTGTTATGATAAGAGTATTGAATGTGGTGCGGTTCTTTTTCTTTAATGACAAATTAAAATTGAAGGATGTGTGACTTGTAAAACTGACCTTAGGGACCTTTCAGAGTGAGAGAAAATTAAACTTATTTTCCCTGTAGTAATTCGACTCACGTCCCCTCTTCAAGACAGTAGAACCTCCTCTTAAGATAATTATTCACGCCTACTGGACTCCCCAAAATTAGTTAAGAAGATGCTATTGGTCATCCTAAAAAGACCCCCTTTTTGGATAAAACTCCTTTTCAGGAGTCCGGTCCAGCAGAGTTTTCCAGTTTAATTTCAGTTTAATTTCAGTTCAATTTCAGTTAAGTTAATTTGAGTTTAGTTCTGTTCACTTCTAGTTCCGGTTTTAGTTTCAAGTTTTCAGTTTTTACTTTTTACTTTTGGTCGTTTCAGAAACAGCTGCTTGGACCTTTGCTGACCTCCTGCACAAACTCCTCTTCCTCCTCTGATCAGCATCAGGCCTCAGCAAAACCTTTTTTTTAGTGCGGCGTTTTATTTTAATCTTGCAGTACCTTTAAAGAAACTCAGTTTCTTCATTTTTACAGTATTTCTGCGACGTTATTTCAAATCAGTTTAGACGTTGATTTAGGAAATCCAACTCCATCTGCCTTTGGGGTTAAAATAGTTCAGTGTCCTCAAGAGTTCTGGTTCCGCGGGTCGAAACCCCAACTCTCAAACAGAGCAGCCACGGCAATTGTTCCCGACGACGGCATCAGTGACCTCCGGAGCGGAAGGCTGACGTCAACCTGACTTCGAACCCATCGGGTCGACAACTCGAGGGACTCGCAGGAAAAACCCTGTCCGTCCATCGGAACCTCATTCCCCCGTTGGAACGACAGCTTCCCGTGTCCATTCGGCACTGAAGGTTGGTCTTACGTGAACTTTCATGTGGCTGTGACATTAAGAATGATGCATCCTTTGATATCTGAACTCTTTTAAACCCAAACCCTCTCCATAAACCTTAGCCTAAATTTTAAATCACTTCTCCTCTTCCAAATTACAGCAGTCGAAATAACCCCCTTTTTACTCATATATCTCACTCTGCAAGCTCCGTTATCATATCTTAATATTTTAACTATTTGTGTATTCAATATTTCACTTAAACTTCCAGTTAATTACTCTCACTGTCATAATTATCAAGATGGTTAAAATCACCTGTGTTCATGCATGATTCTGTTATTTGACAAGGTTGCAAACTGTTGATTTGACTGGTTGTTAATAAATATACCCTCTTAGTAATACGTAGTTGTGATGTTTTGAATTGAATGGTGTTAAACTTCATAAATCAAGAATTCACTCATTCAGATTTGTCAGACTGATTTAACACAACAGAAAGGTTTCTCAGGTTATCCTAAAACCTGGGTGGTGCCCCGAGGTTTATTATTAGCATTATTAATAATAATATCACTATTGTTGTTAATAATCCTAATAATATATATTTTATAATTAACATTGTAGGATTTTCTCCCTACAGGTATAACATCAGAGTATAACATCATGCAACATCATAGTACAGTAACATCATAGTATAGTAATATCAGGTTAGAATAATAATATCAAAGCAATGTAACATCAAATGAGTATATTAACATCATAGTAACATCGTAGTATAGTAACATCAGGCTATGATAACATCAGAGTATAGTAACATCAGACTATACTATAGCAACATCACAGTATAGTAACATCATAGAGTATAGTAACATCAGACTATAGCAAAATCACAGTATAGTAACGTCAGAGTATAGTCACATCTTAGAGCAGGGATATTCAATTATAAACCAGGATGGTCCACATGACACTCCATGGAGTGTCCGTGGGCCGGTCCGGGGGGAATCCGTGCTGATTCGCGGTTGATTTTATTACACAATGACAGTTCAGCGTGAGCATAGAACAAGATTTTAAGGGCAGAGAGCTGAATAAGTGTTTAAACTGTACAGATGTAATTATTTTGCTATTGTCAAAGCAGTAGTTTGTCATATTTAAAATGTAAATGTCATATAATCCAGTTCATTGTGTATTCTCTTTGACCTTATGATTCACATTAAAATGGCATGACTCAAACCTAAAAGAGACTGTGGCCCAGAGGTAGAGAAAGTTGCCCTCCACCTGGGAGATGCAGGTTCAAATCCTGGCACCAGCATCTGACATTAAATGGTAAGTAATTGTTTTGGGGCATTTTTAGGCCTCATGGCTGCTGGGCCAGAAATGCATGGGTCATGGTCTGCATCTGGCCCTCAGGCCTCCAATTGAATAGCCCTGTCATACAGTATAGTAACATCAGAGTATAATAACATCAGAGTATAATAACATCAGAGTATAGTAACATCAGAGTATAATAACATCAGAGTATAGTAACATCAGAGTATAGTAACATCAGAGTATAGTAACATCAGAGTATAATAACCTCAGAGTATAGTAACATCAGAGTATAGTAACCTCAGAGTATAGTAACATCAGAGTATAATAACATCAGAGTATAGTAACATCAGAGTATAGTAACATCAGAGTATAATAACATCAGAGTATAGTAACATCAGAGTATAATAACATCAGAGTATAGTAACATCAGAGTATAATAACATCAGAGTATAGTAACATCAGAGTATAGTAACATCAGAGTATAATAACATCAGAGTATAGTAACATCAGAGTATAGTAACATCAGAGTATANTAGTCTGAGCAGCTGGGACTCGGCTCCGATCTCGCTGCTGGGAGGGACGAACGTTTTCTTCAGCTCCTTGACGAAGGCCGGATAATCGTTGCAGGCAGGGGATTTATTATTGTACAGAGCCGCAGCCCACTCCTGAGCTCGGCCGGTCAGCAGCGATGTTAACAGAGCTACACGGGAGCAGGCTGAGGTGTACTTGGTCGGCTGACACTCGAACAACATGTCCAGCGAGGCTAATAATCCATCGGGGCGGCCGTCGATTCCGTTCCAGCGGTCCGGAAGGTGGATGTGGGGTTCCAGAGCTGAAACCGTTTGGTGCCGCTGGAGAGCGGTGACGGACGCCGTGAGCTGGAGCACTGTGTTGTTCAGCGACTCGATCCGGAGGTTCTGGCGGTCCACTACTGAACGCAGGTGGGTCAGCTCAGAACGCATCCGCTCAAACTCAGCAGGGTCGGTTGTGGGCTCAGTCATCCTGTCAGAGCGGATCGGCTGAAACCTCTGTGAGTTTGAGTGTAGCGTGTGTGCGGCTCAAACGCGGCAGTAATTAGCGCTGAGCGTTCGCGTACACGCAGTTAATCTCGGAGCAGCCGTGCGGTTCTCAATGGAAGCGAGACCGCGGGACTACTCCGATAAGTAAGTAGTAAAACTGACTTACTTGTAGGTTGAGGATGAAGCTCGGAAGCCTGGTAGGTTTAGATGAAGCTCGTAGCATGAATGAATGAATCGATGACTGAGCACAGGTGTGTGGGGTGAAGGGTCATTTATAGAGGAAGTGAAGCCAGAGGGATGATGGGAAATAGAGTCTTAGCGGGAGGAGCGGTCAGAAGGAGGGGAAACCGTGACAATTATGAAGCCCTAACACCCTTTTTTAATTCAATTTTTACTTTTTTTAGGGTTAGTTACATAGTTAGTAACTGATAGTAACATCAGAGTATAGTAACATCAGAGTATAATAACATCAGAGTATAGTAACATCAGAGTATAATAACATCAGAGTATAGTAACATCAGAGTATAGTAACATCAGAGTATAGTAACATCAGAGTATAATAACATCAGAGTATAATAACATCAGAGTATAGTAACACCAGAGTATAATAACATCAGAGTATAATAACATCAGAGTATAATAACATCAGCGTATAGTAACATCAGAGTATAGTAACATCAGAGTATAGTAACATCAGAGTATAGTAACATCAGAGTATAGTAACATCAGAGTATAATAACATCAGAGTATAGTAACATCAGAGTATAGTAACATCAGAGTATAGTAACCTCAGAGTATAGTAACATCAGAGTATAATAACATCAGAGTATAGTAACCTTAGAGTATAGTAACATCAGAGTATAATAACACCAGAGTATAATAACATCAGAGTATAATAACATCAGAGTATAGTAACATCAGAGTATAGTAACATCAGAGTATAGTAACACCAGAGTATAATAACATCAGAGTATAATAACATCAGAGTATAGTAACCTCAGAGTATAATAACATCAGAGTATAATAATACCAGAGTATAATAACATCAGAGTATAATAACATCAGAGTATAGTAACCTCAGAGTATAATAATATCAGAGTATAATAACATCAGAGTATAGTAACATCAGAGTATAGTAACACCAGAGTATAATAACATCAGAGTATAATAACATCAGAGTATAGTAACATCAGAGTATAATAACATCAGAGTATAGTAACATCAGAGTATAGTAACATCAGAGTATAATAACATCAGAGTATAGTAACATCAGAGTATAATAACATCAGAGTATAGTAACATCAGAGTATAGTAACATCAGAGTATAATAACATCAGAGTATAGTAACATCAGAGTATAGTAACCTCAGAGTATAGTAACCTCAGAGTATAGTAACATCAGAGTATAATAACATCAGAGTATAGTAACATCAGAGTATAGTAACCTCAGAGTATAGTAACCTCAGAGTATAGTAACATCAGAGTATAGTAACTTCAGAGTATAATAACATCAGAGTATAGTAACATCAGAGTATAGTAACATCAGAGTATAATAACATCAGAGTATAGTAACATCAGAGTATAGTAACATCAGAGTATAATAACATCAGAGTATAGTAACATCAGAGTATAATAACATCAGAGTATAATAACATCAGAGTATAGTAACATCAGAGTATAGTAACTTCAGAGTATAATAACATCAGAGTATAATAACATCAGAGTATTGTAACTTCAGAGTACAGTAACACCAGAGTATAATAACATCAGAGTATAGTAACCTCAGAGTATAGTAACATCAGAGTATAGTAACCTCAGAGTATAGTAACCTCAGAGTATAGTAACTTCAGAGTACAGTAACACCAGAGTATAATAACATCAGAGTATATTAACAACAGAGTACAGTAAGCCAATAATAACATCAGAGTTTAATATCATCACAGCACCTGTCACATATTCTTGATTGTGAATTAGGTTAGCAGCACTACTTAAAGAAGACCTAAACTAGGTGTAATGCATGTATGGGTTGTTTAAAAAGCCTCAAAAGCAGAAACGCGTATTAAATGTGCTTAAATAAAGCGAATAGGATCAACATGTCCGGGGCTCGTCTCCATCGCTCCGCTGTCACTGCCCCTTTAAGGAAATGCACTTGCAGCCATTTTCTGCTCTTTGTGTGTGGTGGATTAGCACAGGGCTGGTACCGAGCGAAACTAGAGCATCAGTCGGCTCAGAACACGGAGAAAACACCCAGGAACCGTCGGAGAGCCGACAGAGTGTGACACCGTCCGCTCGTCTGTTTGTCGCCGGACGGACATGCGAATTTTAGGTAGGTGAAAAAAAATGGACGTAGAAGAAGAAGAACGGGGGGCTGGGGGTGATGATGTGAGCTGGGTAGTGATGATGGCTGGAGACTGACTGGAGAGATGTGTGTGTGTGTGTGTGTGTTTTCTTTCATTTACGCGCTTTACGTATTTTGTGTGTATTTGTGCATAAATGCGATGAGTCCAGCTGGAATGAGCGGATTATTGTGAGTCATGAATGGGATCCCCGTTAGCCTCCATCGGTGCCGTAGCTCAGATGGGTGGGGTGAGGCTTCCCGAGCAGCAAGTGCACCGAGAAGTGATGGAGCTCGTAAAGATACACGGGTTTCCGACCTCACTGCATCTTGGACACTGATACAGATTATATTAGAGTGGGTGTAAATTTGTGTTTCAGGAGTCGCGTTTGTATTTACAAAATGTGACTCTTTATTTCCTAATTAAATGTGAACATACAGTTAGATTTTTGCCCTTCTCCACCCTGGATCGCCCCCTCCCCGGTTGATCCGCCCGACCAACAGGCCACACAATGCAGACGCTGTCACGGCCATCCACACCAGCAGCCTTCAGGCGTGCACGATCATCACAGGTTAACACACTTCCGTTTCTATCAACCGTCTGCGTGCACTCCACAGCATTTCGATAGGTGCACCTCCTGAAATCTGCCTCTTATGACGTAAAGTCAGCAAGTTGTAAACATGCAGTGATGTCATGACAGGCTGCAGATGCTTCTCTGCTTATTAAAATCTGCATCAAAATGAAAAGAGTGGTACTTTACCTCAAAACTATAAATTTTAAACAGATTCAAAGTCATTGCATTGGTTTTGGATGAGACAAACACCAATGCAATAGAAAGTTTAATACGCAGTTTCTGTAATATCGCTGCATTATCTTTAAAAATGAAAAAAGCTACTATTAAAGATGTTTAAATAAAATTATAATGGAATTAATGTATGCACTTTATTGCTTTCCTCGCATTTTTTGAGTGGATCTCAATTGTTAGACATAAAAACGCAAAACAAAATAAAACATTCAGTGGACTGATCACACATTAAAGTAACACTAGCTGTAAAAACCTTATTCTAGTCACTAGCTGATTAATTGGTGCAGTTACAAACAAAAAAATTTAATAAATAAAAGTAAAAAGTAAAGTTTAAATGTAAAAAGTTCCAAATCAGTCAATTCCAGTCACCAGCCAAGCAGTCAGTACATTTAAAAACTTTAAAAATAACTTTTGGATGAGTCAAGCTGTAAATCAGCTGATTCCAGTCACCACCTGATAATCGGTGCAGTTAGAAAATGTACAAAAGCAAAAAAACAAACAAACCATAAACAACTACAGAAATACTATCACATTTTTGAGTTTTGAATTGTCTAGTCAGTCAGTATAGTTGTAAATATCAGTCACTACCTGATAATCAGTGCAGTTCCAAACTTTAAAAAAGCAACAAACGCAACATGTTTTAGGCTTTTGAATTGGCCAATAAACTCTGTCCTTTTAAGTTGTAAATCAGCTGATTCCAGTCACTAGCCTAATAATCTCTACAATTAACCCATCATCATCCACATAAAACCTTATCTATCTATCTATCTATCTATCTATCTATCTATCTATCTATCTATCTATCTATCTATCTATCTATCTATCTATCTATCTATCTATCTATCTATCTATCTATCTATCTATCTATCTATCTATCTATCTATCTATCTATCTATCTATCTATAAATGAATAATCAGAGAAGCAGAAAAGGGAAGTTGAATGTCAAATGTCACAGATATCCAGCTGGTCAAAGAACAGGGAACTAGAGAAAGCTGTTGTTACCATCAAAACCTGATTGTGTTTTTACTCGTCATGAACCCTCACCTATGGTTGCTATTGGACCACATTATTAAGGAATCAAAAAAGTTCACAGGATCAGATGCTTCCATGTCCTCTTTAGCGTGTCTAGTATGGCGATGGGCATTCAGGGCTTGATGATGTTTTGCTCCTGCTCATGTGACGTTCATTGTCCTAAAAAAACAAGAGCATGACATCGTTGGAATCATGAGACGACAGCAGGTTTGTTTGTCTCTGAAATGACAATCAGAACTCCGAGCTAACACGGCGCTGTGTGCTTGTGAATGATACGTGAGTGTGATGGGATTGTGAGGATATGAGTGTGTGTGTGTGTGTGTGTGCAGAGCTAGCCTTGGAGGCGGGGGGGGATCCCATTGAGTGGTTTGACACTGGAGCTGACACACTTTTCTATCTCCTGCAGGCAAAAATGATACAAAATGGCATGACGGCACATTTTCCCTCTGCAACTTCTCTCCATTCATGCTCTCTCTGCTTCATTCCTACAGCTGCGTTTGGATTATTTGATATGAAATCTGGCTGTCATAATTCTAGATTTGCTTCGAAATATTTTAATACACATTATTTTTTATAGCAAACTGGAATGTGAGATTATCTTAAGAGCATCTTTGGTCACTCCAGTGTGAGACAGGCTTAGCTTCGTTACCAGGAGCCCAGAGGGGAATGAAGGGGCCCTTCTTCTTTGTAGCGATGCACATACACACTGATATAAACAGACACGCCAACTGTTGAGCACAGTCTGGTATAGGGTGGGAAAGTTTATTCAGCCAAACCGGGGGTTTTAAGACTGCGCCTGTATTCCCAAGCACAGATGGGAGTTTGGTAGTGCTGAGCATTGTTTATAGGCGAGACAAACCCCTGCAGCAGGCTGCAGGATTCATGTTTTCTACTTTTTATAATCTGGACTGTCAGAAATAAACTAAACAAGCACAAAGTATTTGGCTTCAAGGTTCTCATGCAGCCCAGCAGTGTAAAGAATAAAGGCAACACAGACGGCAAAAGGCAAACAAATCCTCCAACACTATAATAAGGATTTAGAGGGATGTCAGAGGAAAAGTTAGTGCTGCTGTGTGCACCATCATTACTCTGAATCTGAAGGCTTTTTATTTAATTTTCACATTCACCCTAAAATTAGATCATTCCTATTTAATTTGATCTAAATATAGAGCATAATAATAGTTTAGTTGGAGGACTACAAGTCCCAGTGCATCTGTTTATGTCACAATAAACTACAGATGCACTAGTCAGTTTTATAAGTTGATTCCAGTTCCTGATTATTGTTAAAAATTCTAATTTTTAGCAGATTTTGATTCATTTTCCAAGATCTATAATTAACTACTATTATCTTTGAATGTCTGGTTGTATTAAAAGTGTGATTTTATGTTATAAAACAGTGTTGGAAATAAAAATAACAACAACTAGAGGTAAATTTATTTTGGTTTTGATGGCCAATATTGATTTCTGATTTTTTTTTCACCAATCAGATCTGCCGATTCAGATTTATACAAATGTTCATTTCAGTTCTTTTACATAAAAATTCTGATTCTGCAAGTAAAAACATTCACATAGAAGATGTGTTGTTGCTTGTGTGAATAAGCACCTGGCGATGGTGAGTTCACGCTTGGAACATGCATGGGAAATGATGCATTCATGTAAAGAAAAACCCAGATGTTTTTGTTTCAGATTGTCCGCTCACATATGAAGCTGATCGCTCTGAGTGTCACAATCACCTGCCAGGTTCTTCTACTGATCAGAGACCAGTATTTGTAAAAGTCTGACCTGGTGATTCCAATTTGAGCAGCTTATGATTTCTCTCTACAATCTATAATTCACTACAGTTATCATTTGATAGATTTCTTGTTGATTTTAAAATTTGATTGTTTAAAAAAAAAGTTTGTAGTCAAACTTTTATGTATTTTTACAAAATGTTTCTTAGTTTCTCTCTGTACGTTTACAAATTGTAAATTAAAATAGAAAATAATTACTGTATATCTTTTATTAACCAGATAGTTACCATCTTTTTTAACCTCTGAAATATAAATTGCATCCAAAAAAAAAAAATCACTCCAAAATCCAACCTAATGTTTAAAGGAGCTGTGTCAGATTTTTATATCGTTGTGTTCTGGCAAATTGCAGCTTGATAATCATAAATTATTAAAATCTATTTATTTTTCCTCCAGGTTGCAAATTATAGGCTTGAATGTGATAGATGGGCTTGAATGTGTCACCAGTTTAAATGACAGCTGGCACTGGAACAGCAGTGGAGTGACTGAGCAGCAGATACACCTCCAGAAAAACAACCCAGCTTCCCTTTAGTCGTCTCGTACTCCTCCTGTTCCTCAATTTTATCTTTAAACCTCATATACTCTGTAGACATTACAAAATTACTAATGCTGACTTTTCTTCAGTCAGTAAGAACTAACACATTGAAGCAGTGCTGTTGCTAGTGCAGATTAGCTTAGCAATGATTTGTTTTTCATTTTGAAAATGAACCGATTCTGATCATTAGCTGTTTATTTGGTGCATCTCTACAATAAAGTTGTCATCACCCTTTTATTGACACAACTGACACTAAAACACAATCCTAAGTAGTAAAATGAGTGGCAGCCATAGCTTCATATTTAAAAAAAAAATCTGTTTTTCTATAGTCCATTCAGGTTTGTGCTTTCTCTAATGTTTTATTTTTAAACAATACAGATACAGTGAATAGCTAACTCTGAATTATCGTCCCTCGGCTACCATCAAATGTAGAATTGTTATAAAAAATCTTCTGATTTTTGGAATCGGCCAATATTCTTCAGCATGATTGTCTTAATTGGTGATCTGAAACGCAACAATAAAAAAGGGAATTTTTTCCAATTTGTGAACTCACCTAAACTCTGGTGCTGAATCAGTAGCAGACCTTCTGTGTGGAAGTGTTTTCCACCAGAATCATCATTTTTAGTTTAATCTGGAATTTGGAAAAAAAGTAACCATTAATTATATTCCTTCGAGATAAATCTGGATCTGTCAAAATCAGTACCAGCAGGTCAGAGCTGTACAAAATTAGAAATTGGTATCAGAATATAAAAACCAGAATCAGTGCATCACTACAAAAATATCATCGCTGTTGGGCCAAAACCTAAGATTTCAGGAAATGAAAAGCATGTTTTTCTTTTACGAGCAACAAACCCTGGATTGCCACAACTTCACAATCTCTTTTTTTCTTTAAAAATGAATCCATAAAACCGATGATAGATGTGAAAGATGACCAGTAGAGTTGATTTATGTAAAAACATAAAAGTGATAAAAATATTCTACTCCTTGTGTAAATTAGTAGCTTAGCAATGGTATGTTTACTTCCCGGGAAAAAAAATAAGACTTTTGATTGTCACCGAACTAGAGTAGAGTGTGTTCACAGACCTAAAACGTTTTTGAGTTTTGGTCAATCTGGGTGCTAGCTGCACAATCAGAGCAATTCTATAATAAACACGTGGTGTGTTTTATTTAAAAAATACAGGATTTTTCTTTTGATACGTCTATAATTAATGATTAGTTATTATTTATTTATACTTGTCAGAATGAGGAACATCACATATGTGTCGAGCAGTTTAATGACTTGTTTGAGAGACATGGTTTACACTCATCCTAACCTTTGTTGGCGTCAGATGTGACAATTTGACTTAATAAAAATAATACATTTTATTTAAGGCGCTTTTGTAAAAACTCAAGGTCACCGTACATTAAAAACAAGAAATTTCAAAGCATTAAAACAGACACAGAAAAACATCGATACAGAATAAAAACATCAATCAAGAACTAAAAGCTAAGAGTGATCACAATGAATGGGCAGTTTTAAACAGGTGAGTTTTGAGCTCAGCTTTGACGTGATGGAGAGAGGTGGTGTTTTTGAGGTCGACCGGTAAGGAATTCCAGAGAGACGGAGCAGATCTGCTGAACGCTCGACTTCCCATGAGGCTAGTCGAGCAGGGGGAATGTGTAAGTTGACAGAGGCTGAGGATCTGAACGTACGGGAGGGTGTAGATATTTGTATGAGTTCAGAGAGATAAGAGGGGGCTAGGTTGTGAAAGGCCTTGAATGTGAGAAGCAGTAGTTTGTAGATGATCCGATACCTTACTGGTAGCCAGTGAAGCTGCTGAATAACTGGGGTGATGATTCTAGCTGCAGAGTTTTGAACCAGTTGAAGTTTATGCAGAGTTTTCTGTGGCAGACCAAAGAGGAGTAAATTGCAATAATCGAGTCGACTTGACAGGAAGCTCCACCCCCCTCCGACTTGGTCCGATCATCAGTAGAGTCACTCGGTTTATTGTGTAAACTTTTCCAGCGTAATATATAAAACAGCTTCACATATTTTTTGGTGCTGTTCCTGTACATTTCCTCTTCTGCTGATTATTATAAGAAAGTTTTTTTTGACCCTCTCAGCTCTAGTTGATCTGACTCCAGCCTTGAATCTTAAGCTGATTATCAGAAACACATGATATATGGAATGCAGACACACACACTGCTTTGTTCTGATCAGGGTTCATAATGAACTGTTGGCCTTTTTCCCCATCGTCTACCTGTGTCTGCAGGGTACATAAGTACGGTATGTCTGTGCTCCTTCATAAAACTTTCTATTTATCTGAAGTGACAGAAATGTCAGTTTCTTGGGAAGTTTGAGAGAAAAACACATCTATTGTTATGAGTGTTGTTTTTGTTAAAAATGTCAGTCGCTGTCAGACCGTTCCTGTCCTCGGTCAGATCGGGGACATTTTGAGGTGTTGGCATTTCAAGAATTACTCACGTTTAAGTGTGCAAGTAGAAGCAAAAAGGAAACAGATAGGGAGGGACCTGTTCCCCTTTCTAACCCCGTCTGGGTTGACCTTGTGGGGGGGGGATGTGTGAAGGGATGCAGGTGCAGGGAGAACAGATAGAAACACAACACCGCATTGAATAAACCAAGTTTCAGAAGAGGAAATGAAAGGGTTTAGGTTAGTATGTCTGGAGATCATCTCCTCCAGGGCAGCTGTCCAGCATGTTTTAGTTGTTTTCCTGCTCCAACACACCTGATTCAGTGGAGGTTCAGCATGTCACCAAGCTCTGCAGACGCCTGCTAATCACTAAAATCAGGTGTGTTGAAGCAGAGATATCTCTAATCTAAAATATACAGAATGCTGACGTTTCTTTCAGCAGTCCATCAGGGGTGCCCAGTCCTGGTCCTCGAGGGCCGGTATCCAGCATGTTTTAGAGGTTTCTCTGCTTCAACACACCTGATATAAGTCAGTGGGTGATTAAAGGCCTTCTGCGGCGCTTGAAGACATGCAGAACAGGTGATTGAATCATTGAATCAGGTGTGTTGGAGCAGGAAAACAACCAAAACATGCTGATACCAGCCTTCCAGGACCAGGATTGGGCACCCTTGGTATAAAGCATTTAAGCCAGGGGTGCCCAAGTCCAGTCCTCGAGATACTCTCCTGGAACTTTTAGATGCAACTCTTCTCCAACACACCTGAATCAAATGAAAGGCTCGTTACCAGGCTTCTGCAGAGCTGAATGATTTACTGATGAGGGAATTCAGGTGTGTTGGAGAAGGGTTGCATCTAAGAGTTTCAGGAGAGTAGCTCTCGAGGACTGGACTTAATGCAGATGATACCAGCTTTTTTTTTCTTTTTNGGCGACAGTCACTCTTTCCAGCACCACAAGTGACCCCCACGGAGCGCGGTGGTCCGCCCTGTTGGCTCCTCTGGGCTGGGAGCAGGAGGAGAGAAGGACTTGCAGTGTGAACCAGGAGGATGAAAGAGACAGTACAGTGCTGCTCTGGAGAGCAGCCCTCCAGGACTGGTTTCAACATTTCCCATAGTGTTAAAAATGTTGGTTTTAATGGTTTTTATCATTTTTATCAATGTATTAAAATGATTGTTCTTTGTCATTGCAGTGGGGCTTCCAGTGGGCGTGGCGCTGGGCCTTGTGTCGCAGTGGCACCGGGCTTTGTGGTTTGTCGTGTTTGGTTATTTCACTGTGTTTTGTGTCGTATGGGTGATCTGGGTGGAGGTGCCGCTGCTTCAGCTGGCCTGGCCCACTGGTAAGTCCCTGCTGCAGAGGTTTTAGTTTAGTTTTAGCTCATTTTAATTAGTTTTTAGTTTAGCATCTTTGTTTTAATGTGTTAAATGTTTTAATTGATGGAAACCACGACTTCTAAACTTCTTGTTAAACAATGAACCTACGCGCTTTTAATGCAAGCAAAATGGTATTTCCTGGGGTGAAATTCCCCAGGTGGCGTTGGTTGTTTTTAAAGGTATTTATTAAATTTGCTTGCTGCCTCCCTCTCCTGGTCACATTTACAAACTTCTCTGCTTCCGAACTAGTTTTTATTTTTATTAAACAGACGAGTCAAGTCAGCCGTTCATGTTGTTCACCCTAAACAACAAGAAGTACAGTCTCTAGCAGGACATTCACACAGCAGTAAGGTAAGTTTGACAATATTTTTCAACCTGAAACAGAAATTAAAGTTCCAGAAGCTGAAAAGTGGACTGTCACAACAAGCAGTTTTCTTTGTTTCAATTAGTCGTTCATCTTTTAAGTGTAAACCAGTGAATTTCAGCCTTTAAAGTGTAAGTAGTGATAATTGTAGCATCATTCAATTAATCCACCTTTCTCCTGCATTATATGAAAACTTCCCCAATGCTGACCTATGATAAACCTTTGTTTCCACCAGACTCTTTTAACTCTATCAGGAATTTGCAGGCCTGGTGAATTAATGTCAACAGTCTCTGACCTCCGGTGGTAAGATAGCACCTCCTCATATCTTCAAGGGACTTGTAGAATTAAAGTTTTTTTCAGGAGTGCCATAAACATTCTTTCCCTGTGCTTTGAAGAAGCAGAATCAACATTCTTCATCCAGAGACCTGTCTTAACAACTAAAATCCCATTGATATCAGAATCCCCAAACAGGTTTGTCATCTCTAGCCCCAGAGAAGACGCCACGAAAGTCTTTCAGATGCTAATGTTCAGTACTTTGTGAAAACAGCCTCAAAGCTGAGGACAGACACTCAGGAACCAAACTGCAGATAATGCTCACCCCTTTTGTTTCGCAGGAAAGTGAGAGACCCCCCTTCTACTCTCATCAAAAGAACTTTAACTTCTTAAATTCCAATGTCTGTGTAATTGTCCTTATTGCTGTATTTGAAATTAATTTACATGCGATTTCAGTGTCTACCAGACCTGTGGTAAATTCCTCAACTCAGGTTTAGACGTTAGGCATCTTTAAATTTTAATTCTATGTACAAGTTTTAAGTGAAGTTTGAATGTGTTTTTATGAATGTTTTCAGGGGAGAGTTTTATGCATTTTATTTGATGTTTTTATGAAGACGTGTCAAAGACGATTATCTGTTTTTATAGTAAAACAGATAATAAAGTTATATCAATTCCTGTTACCAAGATAACTGGAGTTTCACTTTTCCCTTATTTGCTCACTCTTCCGAAGGCCTTTTTAAGTTCATATTGATAAAACTGGTAATATGTCCATTCAAACTATAAAGTTCACCTGGTTTGTTATGATAAGAGTATTGAATGTGGTGCAGTTCTTTTGTTTTAATGACAAATTAAAATTGAAGGATGTGTGACTTGTAAAACTGACTTTAGGGACCTTTCAGAGTGAGAGAAAATTAAACTTATTTTCCCTGTAGTAATTCGACTCACGTCCCCTCTTAAAGACATTAGAACCTCCTCTTAAGATAATTATTCACGCCTACAGGACTTCCCAAAATTAGTTAAGAAGATGTTATTGGTCATCCTAAAAAGACCCCCTTTTTAGGATAAAACCCCCTTTTCAGGAGTCCTGACCCAGTTTAGATTCCAGTTTAATTTCAGTTCAGTTAATTTGAGTTTAGTTCTGTTCACTTCTAGTTCCGGTTTTAGTTTCAAGTTTTCACTTTTTACTTTCGGTCGTTTCAGAAACAGCTGCTTCGACCTTTGCTGACCTCCTGCACAAACTCCTCTTCCTCCTCTGATCAGCATCAGGCCTCAGCAAAACCTTTTTTTTAGTGCGGCGTTTTATCTTGCAATCTTGCAGTACCTTTTAAAGAAACTGTTTCTTCATTTTTACAGTATTTTTGCGACGTTATTTCAAATCAGTTTAGACGTCGATTTAGGAAATCCAACTCCATCTGTCTTTGGGGTTAAAATAGTTCAGTGTCCTCAAGAGTTCGGGTTCCGCGGGTCGAAACCCCAACTCTCAAACAGAGCAGCCACGGCAATTGTTCCCGACGACGGCATCAGTGACCTCCGGAGCGGAAGGCTGACGTCAACCTGACTTCGAACCCATCGGGTCTACAACTCGAGGGACTCGCAGGAAAAACCCTGTCCGTCCATCGGAACCTCATTCCCCCGTTGGGACGACAGCTTCCCGTATCCATTCGGCACTGAAGGTTGGTCTTACGTGAACTTTCATGTGGCTGTGACATTAAGAATGATGCATCCTTTGATATTTGAACTCTTTTAAAGAGCATATATTAAGTTTTTTTTTATTATTCTGATAAAACTCTGTCCAAAAATACTATTTGAAATGTTTATTGAGGGTATTTTGTTTTACAATACATTTTTTAAAACCATTTTTCTAGTCCAAAGTGCCCCTTTTTGCAAAGCTTCTAAAAACGCTTTTTTTTTCATATGTGGACCTGTGACGTCAGCTAAGGGAGCTCCTAGCTAGGTGGCGCTGCTTACAGTGTTGTCAGATGTAGATAAATAAAGTATTTGTAGGATAATTTAACACTCTGTACGATCAATAATCCCATAAATATGATCATTTGAGCCCTTTGTTGTGTGGAGTTTGTGTAACAGATGCTTGTTTTAATCATTGTGTNGTATAAGAGACAGGTCACAGAGAGGAGGGGGGGGGGAACGAAACCTGACAGAAAAACAGTCACACACAGACACAATCACTCTCCCTCCCTCATGCGTGCACACACACATTCCTGCAAACATACCAAGACACACAATAGACGCTATACACCCACTCTCGCTCCCCATGCACACTCTATGTTCAGGACCAGGGACCAGCGCCCTAAGGGTGAAGCCGGCCCTGAGATCCAGAAGATGATCCCTCCCTTACTGAAGTGGGGATAAGCAGACCACCGCGCACCCCGCCGCAGCCGAGCAGCCCCCCCACCGCAGACCTCGACCAGGCGGCCCGCTCCACTCCAGGCCCCAGGCAGCGAGCAGAGAACAGGGGTGTGTGAAGACCCCAAGTCTCCCTTTGCAGAAATCGAGTCACTTTATTTATAAAGCACAATTAAAAACAACAAGAGACGCATTATAATAAACAAGATAAAGTAGAGAAGAAAAAACTAAAACCCTGTAAAATATTATTAACGTGTAAATATACAGCTACCATTTATTGGACATCAAGCTGTCTTTTACAGTATTGGTATATCATACTCATATTTCAGTGATAATTTAAATTAATCATGTTTCCACCTTGTTGCTTTATTTTTTTTTACCAATACTTCTCAGATCACCTATAAGGCTGCCTTCAGACTATGATCTCACTGTGATGTGAAATAATGTGGGAGGTCTTTGTCCATGTATTAGGAATGGTTCCATTACATGTGATGAGGTGGATGATGGTTTGAGGGATGCATAAAACTGCTGCAGCAACACTGAGATGATTTATTATCGCAGTAGCAGCCTGTCTGTCCTGGGTGGAGCGTGGTGATGGTGTATCCATCATATGGGACCTGGGTGTATTGACGTAGCTTTGTTGTGGAGAAACTGACTAATAATGTCGGTCTAGGTCAGTGATTCTCATCTGCTTCTCAGGTCTAAAAATAAACGTCAGCAGATCAGAATCATTAACAGTAGGTGGCGATAGCGTTCAGTAATTATATTTGACAGCTGTCGTTTCAACCCACAGAAGAAGACCTGCAGAGGTTGATGCTAATGATAAAAGACAGGTGGGACACAGACTAGCTGAGACATGAATGTTCTCCTATTGAGGACAAAATGCTTTTAGTCAGTGAGGTGTTTGCAGGTGCAAGCTAATTTATCTAGTAAAACTTTAGACTATGAGTCTCTAGTCAGGAGACAAACACACCCAGTTCTCCCAGTAATTCCTCCAAATGATGTCACTGTGTTTCACCTACAGTTGAAGTGAGTGCAGCTTCCTTCATAGGACAAAGATTTCCCTTACTTATCTACTGATGAGGTAATCAGAAATCCTCTTGAATGTCACTTTTTGTGTGATTTGATTTTGGGGTAAAACTTACTGAGGAAATAAATTAGTTTTAAGGTGGAATGCTGGTTTTTGGAGATTCAATAAGGATTCTTAGTTAAAGCTACTTAATTTAAGGTTTTCTTTTTCAATACTTCTCTGTAGTTTAACTCTTTTATTTGATATATTTTGCATGAAAACACGAAATGTGTCTGTTAAAAATGTCTGTTACTGATATGTTTTGATTGTACTGTCAGCCTCATGATTGATGCTGATTGGTTTTAATAGGACATAGTTATATTTGCTGAGTGTGTCTCACTTAGGGCTACATATTTAGTCTTCTTGAATCCATTTCTCAGTAGTTTGAATTTTAAGTCCCTCTAATGTGGTTCCTTGTAAATTTGACCAAAAATGACCTAAACTTAAATGTTATTATTAAAGTTGACAATCAGAAAGAAGAGCTTTAGCAGCCTTATCATTCAGATTTTTGCCGTATGTGCATTAATTTTCTGCAGCACAGTGACACCAATAACACAAGTTGCTCCTCATCATTTTATAGCCAAAATGGTCTGAAAACATCTCAAATTTTCACTGATTTATGTTTAAAATGCAGTGATCAGTTTTACCGCTGAGCTAATAGTTTGTTAGCTTCCTCACAACTTTCTGACATGCAGAGAGATTCAGTCAAAACCCACCAGTAAACAAAAACTTAAAAGCAAAATATAGATTTTACTTAAGACATCAACATATGACACATGGTTTTCATAACAACCAAATTAATTTTTTAAATTAGTTATTGTATTGAGGCATTATCTAATATTTACTATACTTTACCTCCAGCTGGTCAACTTATTTTACTCTTTTTTTATGCACATGTCTAACAATTAAGAGTAACTTACGTTTAGTCTTTATTCCTTTTTTGCTTGATGCTTAAAAATTCAAAGGAAAATAAATGTTGGGGAATATAAACTGTTAATATTTAGGATTATGTTGGCTCTTTATGATGTTTTTTCATTAAAGAGATGGTAAAAATGGCTCCTTCAGTTGTAAAGACTGCAGCTCTCTGACCTAGTTTATGGTTCAAGAGAGTCGTGCCATGATGGGGTGGGGTAGTGCTCTCCTATGTTAGGGTCATCATTACGTTCTCCACAATCATGGAGAACCCGTAGCAGGAAGGAGCCTGAACTGGTCAAGTCTTTCTCCAAATCCTCCCAGAGACCTGCTATGGGAGGAGGATGTTGAGTTATAAGTCTTTGTTTTAAAGTAGATCTGGTCCAAATCATTTATCTCCTTTCACCTAGTATTCACATCATATCTTCCTTTTCTTTATGTCCCTCAGACCGGGGTGTTGTTTGAGTGACTTCTTGTTACCATGACGACTCACGTGACCCTGGAGGATGCTCTGTCCAATGTGGACCTGCTGGAGGAGCTGCCTCTTCCTGACCAGCAGCCATGCATCGAACCCCCTCCCTCCTCCATCATGTACCAGGTACACACACACACACACACACACACACACACACACACACACACACACACACACACACACACACACACACACACACTGTCACCTCCTCCCACCATACTCCCCGTCTGTCTGGACCTTTTAAAGCAACCTTTGTCTGTTTCTTTAGGCTAATTTTGACACCAACTTCGAGGACAGGAATGCCTTTGTGACTGGCATCGCCCGCTACATAGAGCAGGCCACCGTCCACTCCAGCATGGTGAGAAAACTTGTCACCATTATTATTTTTTTTTTTTTTACATCTCTCTGTTTAAATTAAACCCTTTATGGCCCAAATTTAGCAGTTTCTGTTCCAGTTTCAGCCAACACAAAGACAGCTGTGGGAAGCAAAGGGAGCCTTGTTGAATTGATTTGCCTCTTTTTGTCAGCATTTGGCTCGGCCTGCAGCAGGACACACACACACACACACACACAGATTCCACTCACACACACACGAGTGAATCAGGCAGACCACTAAAGCTCTTTCCCCCTTGCCTGTGAAGGAGTGCAGAGTGTGATTTGACTCATAAAGAGGAGCTGTGGGGTTTTATTTAACCTTATTTTACAGGAAGTGTAACTTGGGTTAAAGTTCTGTGTGAGAGCACCCACCTATTTCTAAGAGGAAGCGATCTAACCTTGCTAAAATATTCATCACGTCTGGGAACAACTGACTCATGTGTTACAGATGGCCTGTGCTCACAGGAGGCTTTGAAACAGTCTAAATGCAGCATGAACCATTGATTTTTATGTTTTTACTAGTAAAGACTTTGCATTGAGACTAAATAATGTCTGTCTGTCTGTTTGAGCAGAATGAAATGCTGGAGGAGGGACACGAGTACGCGGTGATGCTCTACACATGGAGGAGCTGCTCCAGAGCCATCCCCCAGGTTAACACCACCCTCTAGTTATCGTTTCTACCGCTCACTCCAACAGGGGCTGTTTCAGAGGGGTGGACTTGAGTCGCATGACTGGGACTCAAGTCACAGTTCAGACTTGACTTGAAGAAATTACAACTTTACCATCAATGACACGTGAATTCACTCGGACTTGAGTCGGCTGACTTGGATAAACCTTGACGTCTTCCAGAGAGTGAATATAAAAACTAGTTCTGTCAAATTAAAACTCATTGTAAAAACAAAGTTTAGCTTGTTTAAGACTTAAGAATGAAAAGTTTAGAGACTTGGACTTGACTCAGGACTTTCATGTCTTGGGATTTGACTTGACATAAGGCCTTAATGTGGATAATGGGATTTGACATGAGACTTGGCAAAGCTTCTAGCTGACTTGAGTTTTATTTGTGACTTGCAAAACAATGACTTGGTCCCACCTTAGGTATTTTTACACTTTTGATCATCAGTGGGATCCAGTGACCTGTCATAATGATGTTGTTTTTTTTTTTTAATCGAACATTTTTCCAGTTTGTCAAACTTTTGAGGAAGTTTCTAAACGTGAACTGTGGGCGTCGGCCTGATAAACTGAGCCTCATATAGACGCTGAGTCATGCTCAGCCTTAAAAAGGATGCGTCAGACATTAGAAATATATAAATAGTTCTTACCTTACATGCTGCAGATGACTTCCTGAACAGCCTTGGTTAGGAGAAATAGTTTATCATACAGGATAGTCAATAATAATCATAGAATTTCAGTTTTTTATCTAATTTCCCTTTAGGATTAATAAAGAATTCTGAATGATTTGATTTACATTTATGTAACTGTGTAATGCAAAACTGATAACAATAAAAAGTTCATGAAAGAATGTTTGCAGAACCTTTGAGGATTACAGATGTTTAAAAAATGCAAACAATATACTTTGGGTATGATTTAAACGTACGTAGGCTTAAAAGCTTTTTCTCTAAGCTGAGGCCATTCAGGAAGCTATTCTAAGCAGGTAGGATAGTAGTTATTATTAACCCAGAGATACACTTTAAATGCACCTTTTTTGTGTTTTTATTAATATTTTTTCCTTTTTTCAGAACAAATTTCCAAAACACAAACGATTCAGTTTAATAGCAAGAACATCAAATATTAACTAAAGCAGTGGATAAAATCTAAAACGTTTTACAAACATTTTCAAATAGCAGCACCTTTTCTATAGGCTTTCCCAAAACAATCACCAAAGATTATTATATCATATATCATTAATTATAGGTAGAAACACTAAACTAGAACAACAAAATAAAAGAATAGTTTTTAAATTGGACTTTAACACATTTTCCTCAGTATGTTTGAAATGACACTCCGAAGGAGTCATATCTGAAACTGTCTGATTATTATATTAGTTTTATTTATATAATATGATCTTTAAAATCTGTCTGAAACCTGCTGAGTTGAGCTCCAGTCAGGCTGTGTGTGATGGCGCCCTCCTGTGTTTGTTAGGTGAAATGCAACGAGCAGCCCAACAGGGTGGAGATCTACGAGAAGACGGTGGAGGTGCTGGAGCCCGAGGTGACCAAACTCATGAAGTTCATGTACTTCCAGGTGAGCCGGATCATTTAACCTGATGATTAATTCAACTAGAAAGGTTTAAGTGATCATACAAAGTTCTGTTTTTGTCTTTGTGTTTCAAAGGGAAAGAGAAACCCTCAGTTCTTGAACATAACATTTATTTTTGCTATATTTTGAGAGATAAAGATGCTTTTTGTTCCTCCTTTACAGTCGAGCAGTTCAAGGTTTTGTTGACATGTTCTTTGTGGACTCCAGTTTTTATAGTTGATCATGTTGAACTTAAATCTTCCTGGTGAGCACATTTTAGAATAGAAATGTTTTTATTGTCGTTCACATGATCTGCCTCACTGTGCATATTTGAATGAAAAGAAAAAACGCAATAAAAACAGAAATGTAATAAAAAAACATACAATAAATACTGCACTGGTGTAAAATATTGCACAGTGATAAGAAAAAAAATGCACATATTTATTAAGTATAGCAACAGGAACTGGAGACATTTATTCTTTTGTGTCACTGAATAGTTTTTAATGGGCTGCATTGTAAATGAACAGATGAAAATGTGTTGTTTTCTCAGAGGAAAGCGATAGAGCGTTTCTGCAGTGAGGTGAAGCGCCTGTGCCACGCTGAGAGAAGGAAAGACTTCGTGTCCGAGGCCTACCTGCTCACGCTCGGCAAATTCATCAACATGTTTGCTGTTCTGGATGAGCTGAAGAACATGAAGTGTAGCGTGAAGAACGATCACTCTGCTTACAAACGGTACCCACGCCTTCATCAGAAAATCCACTTTTTAAAAACTCTGTAAATACTGATTTGTCCCCTGCTGTGACTTTAGAGCAGCTCAGTTCTTGAGGAAGATGGCCGACCCTCAGTCCATCCAGGAGTCCCAGAACCTGTCCATGTTCTTAGCCAACCACAACAGGATCACTCAGGTAGTTTCTTCGCTCTCTGCAGAATGGGACTTTGGACTGTGTGAATATGATCTCGGTGCATTCTTTTTTGCTACTATTATTTCTTATATGATTAAGTAGTCAAATTATTTCTAGATGTGTCAAATCACAGGTCTGTTTTCTTCTTAGACAGCTGTAGAAAACAGGCAGTTTTTCAGTTCATCTGTTTGTCTGAATCAAGTCTAGAATTTTACCAGTTAAACGGAAAGAAATGGAAACAATGATGACGATTTTGGACACTTTGAAGAGATTTAAACTCCGTGTTTGACCACGATTTAAATGATTGCTTCCTCACAACCACAGACAAGGTTTTATAAGAACACAGACTCATCAGTAACTAAGGGGTGCCACTCAACAATTTGAAAGTGATTACCTGCCTAAAACAAAAGGGAAACAGACTAGAAGAAGATGACAAAGTGTCTTCAGGTTGTGTTTGGTGAGAAAATCAACGTCCTGTTGAGCTAGGACTTTAAACTAATACTGTGATGGAAAAACTACCAAAACATTATGATCAGGGTTTAGACTAAGTTTAGGTATGTGAGGAATAGCAATAGCTTTACCTTTAAAGTAGCTGTTGCTTCTAATTATATCCAAAACTTTACATTAAAGGTGCTGTAGGTAATTTGCAAAACAAACTAGCTTAAAATATTTTTTATGTATCTTAACAACGTTCTATAGCTATAAATATATTTGGGTGATTAGAAAAACCCGAAAGAAATCAATTAAGTGGTTGTCCCTCAGTTCTCTAGAAACCTCAGCCAATCACACGTTTCGGACTGAAAGCAACTATTGGACAATCTGGTTGTCTGTCTCATCGAAGCTCCGCACTGCTTGAATCCTCCATTAAAGCCATACTCAGTAGCCAGGTAAACAATGTAGCTTTTAACGTTTTTTAAAAAGCCTCTTAACAACATTCCAACATAGTATAGCCATAAATATATTGTGGAGATTTTTAAAAACCCCGAAAGAAATCAATAAAGTAGTTGTCCCGCAGTTCTCTAAAAACTTCAGCCAATCCTATCGTTCGGACCGAACGATAGGATTGGACAATCCAGCTGTCTGTCTGCCGCATTTCCTCACTGCTTGGATTGGCATTAATCCGCCCGGACACATTTTGGGGCAGAACATCCCGGAAGAGAAAGTAGAAGTAGGACAAAGCCGGTGGGTGATTCCATTTTAAGATAAAAATACCAGAGTCTCTCCAAAAAACACCTTTTCAGCTAGCAGAAAACTAAAAACGTTTGGAGGTGAAAAGAGGAAAAGCTGGGGGAACGTTTCTGCAGCTGGAGTTATACTCTGCTTTGTCACCTTTGCAAACCGTGGTCCCATGTCCGCGGGAGGCTGGCGTATGGATTTTACCCGACGGGAGGGGCGAGTTCACCGAGACGTGTTTCTGTAAAATAGCTAGCGAGACCTCGTTTGTTTACCTGGCTACTGAGTATGGCTTTAATGCGTGCTGGAGCATTTTTCAGCAGAACATCCTGGAAGAGACAGAAGGACAGAAACAGCCAGCTGTTAGCACTTCAATTTTAGAAAAAAATATGAGTTACCAAAAGAAAAACACCTTTTCAGCTAGCAGAAAACAAAAACATTTGGACGTAGAAAGAGGAAAACCAGGATGAACATTAGCATAGCGTTTCAACGACTGGTGTTTTACACTCTGTTGTTACTGTGGCAATGTGCGGTCCCATGTAGGGATTATATCCGACTGGAGGGGTGAGAGCTCTGAGACGTGTTTGTGTAAAGTAGCTAGCGATACCTAGCTTGTTTGAAGATTAACTGTAGCATCATTAAATGTAATTATTTAACCCTTTGATGCACCTTTTAAAATTCTAGTGTTAAAATCCCTTCACACATCCATGTGCTCATAAAAAAACAAGCTGTAACATTTATTTATCTATTTTTAATTTGTTCATATTCCTAACCAACATCAGTCCTGACCATACATAACAAACAATAAGTCTATTTTGTGGTCTAAAAATCCAGTCATTTCCACTTGACTTTATGAAAACTGGGTTATTAGTGGTTTAATGAACATTTATTTATTTTCAATATTCTTTTTGGGCAGTGTCATATTTCACAAAATACTCACATAAAAGGACATTCAACATCTTCATGTGTTTGTATAAAAAAACAAGCAATAAAAGTTTTATTTAAAAAAAAATTTACTCCCCACTAAAAGCTGGTATTTTCTCTTTTTGCCATAAATGGTAAAATGACATCATCAGGAAGAAAATCCCTCAGAGCTCAAAGTGAACGCAACAGACCTCAAATGAGATGGAGACATGAGAAGAGGCAGGTTTTATACTTTTCTTTTGAGTGGTCAGTAATTGTGATTTGAACAGGTTCCTATGGGTGCATGTTTGTGCTTAGAAATGTTACCTTTAGTATTTCAGCTCATAATGTTTACAAGAGACTAAAAATAAATTTAAAACATGAAAACAATTGAGAACATGCAAAAAAATATATATATCTTGCATAAATTTTAAACAATACTAATAAAAATTGCTAATTTGAGTTAATATGCTAAAGATAGGACACAAAATTGTGCTTGGGTGCATCAAAGGGTTAATTTTAAATTTCTCGTGGACTACAAAGTGGCTCTTTACAGTCAGTCAGCCACAGGCTGATGGCAGGAAGCTACATTGTAGCCACAGAAGTGAGGCGACCAGACACAGACACCAGTAGACCCTCCAACCCCCACCACCACCACGCAGTGTAGGTGAAGTGTCTACCCAGGGACACAACAACAAAGTCACCTTAACCTACTTTCTCTTCTTATTATCTTTTATAATTGACATGTAATAAAGTTTAAGACAAATAATTCAAAATGCGTCATCTAGTCATTTATGCACCTGTATGGCAACCATTCAGTGCTCTACCATCCTGTGTAGAGGAAGTGCTTCATCAAGCCTGTGGGAGCTGAAAACAGGAAAAAGACACAAACTGTGCCTTAGTTCAGCGCCGGTTACCACAAAGACATCCTGGAAGCTGCTAGATTCCCAGCTGCAGTTTGAATAGAGCATGTATCTGCATCGGAGAAAAGCTCTGGAATTATATTTACCAATGAGGAAGACAGGAAAAAGAGCAGCAGTGAATGATCACAATAACCTCAGAGGTTAAGCTCTTTCAGCAGCAGCTTGTAATCAGACTTAGTAGAAAGCGATGCTATTGTGTTAAAATAAGAAGCCACATTAAGGCTGTTGAATTACAGTGATTAGGAGACATATTCCTCTGTGTGTGTGTGTGTGTGTGTGTGTGTGTGTGTGTGTGTGTGTGTGTGTGTGTGTGTGTGTGTGTGTGTGTGTGTGTGTGTGTGTGTGTGTGTGTGTGTGTGTGTGTGTGTGTGTGTGTGTGTGTGTGTGTGTGTGTGTGTGTGTGTGTGTGTGTGTGTGTGTGTGTGTGTGTGTGTGTGTGTGTGTGTGTGTGTGTGTGTGTGTGTGTGTGTGTGTGTGTGTGTGTGTGTGTGTGTGTGTGTGTGTGTGTGTGTGTGTGTGTGTGTGTGTGTGTGTGGGCCTGTTATGGGTATTTTATTTAGGGATTTAAGGATTGACAGCTGGGAGATAATTTTTCAGTTTTACAAGCCCTCATCATAAACACAGCTCGAGACTCAAATAAGTCTGCTTTCAGGAGGAACGAGTGTGAGCGATCACAAAAAGATTTTAGAAATCAGACTTCTACATTCCATTTTCTATACAGAAAAATCACTCGACCCTTTGAAGATGAATTCAGTGTTTATTGTCTGAAGATCATCGCCTCTCTCTCTTTATTCAGTGCCTGCACCAACAGCTGGAGGTGATTCCAGGTTACGAGGAGCTTTTGGCAGACATTGTCAACATCTGTGTAGACTATTATGAGAATAAAATGTATCTGACACCCAGTGAGAAACACATGCTGCTTAAGGTAAATGCACATTTTACTCTCTGCTCTGGCTGCCAGCCTATAAAACAAAACAAAACGTTAAAAACAGTCAGATCTCAAGCTGATGCTTTTCCTCTAAATGTGTTGACAGGTTATGGGCTTTGGTTTGTACCTGATGGATGGTAACGTAAGCAATATCTATAAACTGGATGCTAAGAAGAGGATCAACCTGAGCAAGATCGACAAGTTCTTTAAAGTAAGTTGATTTTGCACGTTTTTAACCCAACTATATAGAGAGCAGATAGCCAGAGGGTGAAGTGATGTTTGTTTTTCAGCTTCAGGTTGTGCCTCTGTTTGGAGACATGCAAATCGAGTTGTCGCGCTACATTGAAACAAGTGCTCACTATGAAGAAAACAAGTCCAGGTAAAAAAAATCACACCCTCAGCCAAAAGTAAAAAGAAGTTCCCTTCATGCCATCTGCTCCGTCTTCGTCCCGTCTTTGCACAGGTGGACGTGCACCCAGAGCAGCATCTCTCCGCAGTACAACCTGTGTGAGCAGATGGTGCAGATCAGGGACGACCACATCCGCTTCATCTCAGAGCTGGCGCGCTACAGCAACAGCGAGGTGGTGACGGGCTCGGGCCTGGACAGCCAGAAGTCCGACGAGGAGTACCGGGAGCTGTTCGACCTGTCTCTGAGGGGTCTGCAGCTGCTGTCCAAGTGGAGCACGCACGTCATGGAAGTTGTGAGTGGGATTTAATTAGTTTTTGGGGTAGATGGAGAGGAATGTCTGAGTATAGGTGTGGATTTTACCAGTGATTGTTCTGGCACTCTCATAGTACTCCTGGAAGCTGGTGCATCCCACGGATAAATTCTGCAACAAGGATTGTCCGGGTACGGCGGAGGAGTATGAGCGCGCCACGC
This sequence comes from Callopanchax toddi, assembly GCA_006937965.1. Lineage (NCBI taxonomy): Eukaryota > Metazoa > Chordata > Actinopteri > Cyprinodontiformes > Nothobranchiidae > Callopanchax > Callopanchax toddi. Next base: position 1,007,488 of record SSNR01000022.1, on the reverse strand, counting down.
GTTACAACTACACCAGCGAGGAGAAGTTTGCACTGGTGGAGGTCATCGCTATGATCAAAGGGCTGCAGGTTAAACACTCACCTGAATGCATGTAGAAGAAGTTCATTCAACCAGATATCCAGAGTTAGGAGATCTCACAAGTAAGACACTGGGTAAAGCTGATGTTCCTGTGTAGGTTCTGATGGGTCGGATGGAGTCGGTGTTTAATCAGGCCATAAGGAACACAATCTACGCAGCTCTGCAGGACTTTGCCCAGGTGACCCTCAGAGAGCCTCTACGCCAGGCTGTACGCAAGAAGAAGAACGTCCTCATTAGGTACCCATACAACTGAAATAATATGATTTTCTCCCTTTGTACCTCAACAAGCATTTATCAAATAAAATACCTGTTTAATGTCCAATTTCCCTCTAAATAGTGTTCTCCAGGCCATTCGGAAGACCGTTTGTGATTGGGAAGGTGGAAGAGAGCCTCCAAATGACCCCTGTCTGAGGGGAGAGAAAGACCCAAAGGGTGGGTTTGATATAAAGGTGCCTCGTCGAGCTGTCGGACCCTCCAGCACTCAGGTAAGCAAACCTTTGAGAGAGGACGGAAAGTTCTGTTGCTTTTTGACTCTTCTTACACTGCAAAGACCCAGGATTCTTCCAAGAGCAGTAAAACTACACATTTATTCTGATGTTTTTTCCTTTTTATAAGAAGTATGTAGTTCAAGTAATTTGTAAAACTTAAAAGTAACAGGACAAATTCACAGAAACCCCCAAAGTTACTGATTATGTCACAGTTAAAACTTGGCAGTAGTCGGCAGAATAGGATGATCTAAACTCTTCATCCAGGGCATTGAAATACTAGTAGGTTCAAATTAAAGCAACTAGACTTCCTTTTTTTTTTATGGAGTTTCTCAGTTCAAAATAAAAAAATAAGAAGTCCCAACATGTTCAGTTCACAAGCATTAAGATGCAAATTGATGTGAAACTGAGGAGATTGGAACCTTAGTCCTCCTCTGGTTAACTCTGATTGAGTGACTTAGCTTGCATTAATGGATTGCTCACTAAAATGTCAAAGTTTAAAGCTCTACGGCACTCGATTTGGATCAATAAAGAGGTTTGATTTATCTTCAAATACTCAAGAAAAGAGATACAATGAAAACTCAGAAGGTCGACAGGATTTCTTTTAGATAAAACGGGTCCAAACATCTCAAATAAAATATAACGAGGGACGTGGTCTGTGACTTTTTAAAATAAAAAATGAGGTCAATGTGACGCAAATCAAAGTAACTTCTCACAGACTGAAAATCTGTTGGCAAGAACGTTGTTTTCAACCATTCTTATCCAGGTCAAGCTGACCTGGGCTCACTGACACTGATGACACAAACATCTGGTTCCTCTCTGAACTTCTCACTCTTTCAAGTCAGTGGTTACAGAGATTCAACTTAGAAGAAATGATAGTGAAGATGCCAGAACTCTCTGGTCCCAGATTCTCATTTTTTAACTAGAAAAAGCTCCTTGAATGAGAAGCAAAATGATTTTAAAGAAAGAGTCGAATTCAATGAAGTAAATGTGAAATGTGTTACTGGATCTAACTATCCTTCAGTTTTATATAATGTGCTTCATCTCCAGTCAGATTGTGAAATAAACTGACATTTTGCTTCATAGTTTGGTTTAACTTAGATCAGGGGTGTCCAAACTTTTTAAGACAAGGGCCAAACTCACCAAATTAAAATTTTTTTAGGGGCCACAACATTTAGATTAAAAAATGCCTCAATTGTTTTTGTTGTGAATTTTGTTTATTTCTGCTGAATGCAACATTTTAATGAACAGAGCTAAATATTGTAGAAAAGGATCCTTAAATCTTTGTAAATACAAACATGGGTCATGTAAGTTTTCCTTTAAAAAAACAGCATCAAATTTCTTGGATTTGATTGGTCGAAATTGTTTTCTAGTTTCTTGGTCTTGAGAATAAATTTGAATCCATATTTAGTCTAATTTCGTGTGCTTTGTAGTAAAAGTCGATGAAGGTTTAGGTTTTAACAGAAAATTAAATTAACAGAAAAACCTTGAATAATAAAAGATGACCTTAACCTTTAAGAAAGATTTTTATTTCAACTGTATTTATTGTTATTCTGCCTCACATTTAGTAAAAATCTCAACATAAAAATTGGTGGACTAAATTCTACAGTTCTTGAAATTCATGCCACAAGTGGCCCCCGGGCCGCACATTGGACATGCCTGACTTAGATGGACGTATTTATGTTGAACTGAGACGTAACATGTCTTAAGTTTAGCTTCCTTCCTTTTCTTTTAGAAGTTGAAGAGATTCATACTTAACTCTTGGTTTTTTTCCCCTTCCTAAATAAATCTTGATTTTTAAAATTCTATTTGATAAAATAGGCTAAATGTTGTCTTTTTTACTGGTATCTTGGTTTGGTCCGTAGCTGTACATGGTGCGCACCATGCTGGAGTCGCTGATCGCAGATAAAAGTGGGTCTAAGAAGACTCTCCGCAGCAGCCTTGATGGGCCCATAGTGGTGGCCATAGAAGACTTCCATAAACAATCTTTCTTCTTCACACACCTGCTCAACTTCAGCGGTGAGCTGAAAACCTCAACCGACCAGTATTTTAAATTTGTGCACTCAACGTTTTTGCCACGTTTCAGTCAGAACTGGACATATGCAGACACTGAAGTGATTCCCTCCCTGTCTGCTGTCTTTGTGCTGATCAGAGGCCCTGCAGCAGTGCTGTGACCTGTCCCAGCTGTGGTTTAGGGAGTTCTTCCTGGAACTGACCATGGGTCGCAGAATCCAGTTCCCTATTGAGATGTCCATGCCCTGGATCCTCACAGACCACATCCTGGAAACCAAGGAGCCTTCCATGATGGAGTAAGACCACTCGGGTCGGGTTTGTACTTTGAAAACAGACAGTATCCTAACTTCTACCGTTTCTTTTCCAGATATGTCCTCTACCCTCTAGACTTGTATAACGACAGCGGCTATTACGCTCTCACCAAGTTTAAGAAACAGTTCTTGTATGATGAAATCGAAGCTGAGGTAAGGTTAAACGCCTCTTTGATCTCAGATATCGCTCCAGAAGCCATAAATTCATTGTTTCTCCTGTTTTTAGGTAAACCTCTGCTTTGATCAGTTTGTGTACAAGTTAGCAGATCAGATTTTTGCCTACTACAAAGCAATGGCTGGAAGGTAGAACAACTCGCTTCCTTCGAATCCGTTTTGAAGTTGCTGTTAGAGGGTGCAGCAGTATTTGTGAACTTTTATCTTAAATCCAGTTTGATGTGCTTCACAGCGTCCTGCTGGACAAACGCTTCAGAGCAGAGTGTAAAAACTACGGCGTCATCATCCCGTATCCTCCGTCGAACCGTTACGAGACGCTGCTCAAACAGAGACACGTACAGGTACACGAAACCTCCTCTCCTACGATGTGTTACTATTTACTTCAGTTGTCTATTTTGCCATTTATTCTTTTGTCAAACTGTTTCAGCTGCTGGGTCGATCAATCGACCTGAACCGTCTGATCACCCAGAGGATCTCAGCAGCGATGTACAAGTCTCTGGACCACGCCATCAGCCGCTTTGAGAGTGAGGATCTCACCTCCATAGTGGTAAGATCAGCATTACACACTTACCATGGTGGGATCTTTATACAACCGCATATTAGAGCTAGCAGAGAAAAAACATAAATAATGGAGCTGAGGGCAGGGAGGAGATTCTGAGAAAATCCCAGAAAGAGGATGAATATCTTCACTTGACAAACTTTAGATAATCTCTGATGTTTTAAGGTCTTTAATTTAAGGGAAAAAACTCAGAAAATCATATTTTTAAAATATTATATGATAAAAATGATAGATAACAAATATATTCATTAAAAAATTTAAAATATGAAATTCCTCAACAATATAAATTCATAAATCCGTGATCAAACTCCTAGGAATAAAGTTTTGGATCTACCAGAAAAACTCTTATGTTTACCGAGATTGCTAAATCAATAAATTGTAAGAAAATAGGCCAAAGATTCTTTGAGACTAATACATTCACATAAATGACAGGATATTCTCTAAGGTGGTGTATGTGGTGAAGATAAGGAGAAGAAAACCTGTGATTTTATGAAAACGGTTACAAAAAATGTTTTAACTTCATATGCTCTCATTCTTTATACACCTTTGTTACTAATTGGTATCAAACCACTTGACCACCTGACCAGATGGGGTATTAAGATCAGTATTTTCATCCAAAAACTGCCATATCCAGTCTTCTATATGTCTGCTGCCCCCTGGTGGAGGATCTACAGTTGGAAATAAAACATTTTTTTATTTAATTTTGCTTCTCGTTTTTATGTTTTGTGCTTTGATTTCTGGTCTATCGAGAACCACCTGGAAGCCTGCTTTTATTTTGAAAGTACTAAGTGAGGAAATACTGTGTGGTTGCGTTTCATAACAACACTGTGACCATAGACTCTTTCGTGGCTGTGTGGCGTCCTCGATTCATCAGTTTCTCTGTGGAGAGTCTTCATCTTGATGATGAGATTCTGGGTCTTCTCTCTGAGTTTTTCATAGATTAGTGAATAAATTCACCACTTACACATTAGAGAATATCCAGATGTATTTGTAAAGTTATGGCATTATTTTTGAAAATGTGGATTTTTTTTTCTTCTTACAAATTTAAAACTTTAAAATGTCAGAGAATAATATAAAATTATTTTATTTTTTCAATCTCATGTATCCAGAATTTCTGAAATATTTGTCAGATATTTTTCATTTTGATTGGCCCTGTGTGCCCTCTGCATTTCATGTTCCTCATATTATATCTTAACATCTGGACAGGAGCTGGAGTGGCTGCTGGAGATCAACAGACTAACCCATCGGCTGCTGTCCAAGCACATGACTCTGGACAGCTTCGACGCCATGTTCCGCGAGGCCAACCACAATGTCTCCGCCCCCTACGGGCGAATCACGCTCCATGTCTTCTGGGAGCTCAACTTCGATTTCCTCCCAAACTACTGCTACAACGGATCCACAAACCGGTCAGTCTGATGGTGGTGCAGAAAAAGGCGTCTTCATATACTTTAATTTATTAACAGACAATAACCAACCTGGCCCTATGTGAGGAAGTAATCGCGCCCCTTATTAAATCATAAATTATTGTGATTAATCACATTATTTGGAAAGCTGAGTTCAGAGTTCACCCAGACCTGATTACTGTCAGACCTGGAGAATTAAGAAATCACTAGAACCTGTCTGACAACATGGAGTAGGCTAAAAGAGCTCAAAAAGCAACACATCAAACCCAGATTAAAGCGCTTCTAGAACAAGAACATCATCTAAATCACTGCAGGCCTCACTCGGTTAAAGTAAAGGTCAGAGGTCATCATGATTTAGTAATATGAAAGAGATGGGACAACAATGTCCTCCATGAGAGAGCTCAGAGGCCCAAACCTCTGCTGACCAACATGAACACAAAGGCTCGTCCCACATTTGCAAGAAGTATTTTGGCGCTCCTCAAGACTTCTGGGAAAATATTCTGTGGACTGACGAGACAAAAGGGCAACTTTCTGGAACCAATCAATCAACAAAATACTTTATTAATCCCATAAGGTAGGGCTGGGCGATATGGCCAAATGTTCATATCCTAACAGCTCATTTTATATCCCGATAACGATAAACATACAAAACATAAAACACCCCCTTGTGAATCTCCACCTCCACTGTGGCCCGACATGCATCATATAAATCAGGTAACATGGCTTTAGTCATGTGTTTTCAGCTGGGCATTTCATATCTCAGTTCCAGTGTAACTGACAGAACTCAGGTTTCTCCACCGTGTAGATTAGACCCATATCTACAGATGTGTTTGGTAACAGCAGCAGTAACCTCCTTCCATCTGCACGAGCTAGGAGCTACATGGTGCGTGACGAGCCTGATGCAGCGTCTGGAGTTCATTATGAGCGCTTACGCTAACACTCGATGCTGCTTTTTGCAACATTTGCTCATTGATGGTATTCTTTGTTGTGGTTTTTGCACAGGTGATAGAATAAATTTATGGTGTTGGAGTCTGCTGTTAGGACCAGGAGTTGGCAAACTTTACTAACAGCTGCTGTCTGGTCCACGTCAGTCTTTTTATATTTAAACCACATCCATGAGACAGAAGTTGTCCCTCTTTTAGGAACAAGCTCCTCTGTTTGGGTTAGCTGGTTATCCTGTTGATCCTAGTTTAAAACGCGCCCGCTACCGTCTGCCTCCATGCTTGTGTATGTCTTGCTGCGCGGTGCGTGCCGTAAAGTGCATTATGACATAAATTACTGGCATAAAACTTCTAACCGTGCCATAAACAAGAGCTTTATATTTAACAATAGACATTTTCTATTGTCCAGACAAAATATATCGCCCTACCAGAGAGAGATTAGATTTTCCAGTAACTCATTTAAGGTTTTTAAGAAAATTCCTCCATAATGACGTGAGAGACTCATTACTACAGTAGTTATCACTAACTTGTAGTTGTTAGTTTGGAGTGTAAAAACTTTTTCACACAGGGCCAGGTTGGTTTAGATTTTTCCCCCTTAATAATAAACAACTTCATTTAGAAACTACCGGTATTTTGTATTTACTTGTGTTATCTTTGACTAATACAAACATACAAAATAATTAGGAAATCAGAAAGGGGTGAAGACTGTTTGACACCACTGTAATTATGTATTCCTCTCCTCAGCTTTGTGCGTACAGCTATCCCCTTCACCCAGGAGCCTCAGAGAGACAAACCAGCCAATGTGCAGCCTTACTACCTGTATGGGTCCAAGGTAACGTCTCCTTCATTGTTTTAACTATCCCCAAAAAGAAAACCTGCCTTCACGCTGCATCAGATTTCTCCTTCTCTTCCCAGCCTCTGAACATCGCCTACTCCCACATATACAGCTCCTACAGAAACTTCGTTGGCCCGCCTCACTTCAAAACCATCTGCCGCCTCCTCGGTTACCAAGGCATTGCTGTGGTGATGGAGGAGCTGCTTAAGATTGTCAAGAGCCTGGTATTTTATCTTCATTCCTTCATCCCTAAAACCACTCTGCTCTCACACTTCAGTGTGATGGGTTTTTAAACGCATTACCCTCTCTCCTCTCTATACGTCTCTGTCACTTCACAGTTACAGGGCACCATACTGCAGTACGTGAAAACGCTGATAGAAGTGATGCCCAAGATCTGCCGTTTACCGCGCCATGAGTATGGCTCCCCAGGTGAGCTACGTTCACTATAATTCTAACGCTAGGTTTTCTGCAATTCAGACACCAGGTGGCTTAGAGAAAAGAGTTGGTGTGTTTCAAACAGATTGGTACAGAGGCTTGAAGAAGATACTGTGCAATCCTTAAGGTTTTTGTTTAGGTTGTAATTAAATTTTGCAGTTTTTACGTTGCTTCTTTATGTTCAAATATGTTTTTTTCTTTCATTTCTCCATTTAGTAGTGGGCAAAGTTCCCCTCTGCTGCTTTTAAAGTGTGAGATAGGATTAGAGTGGCAGAAAAGCAATATACCTACAGAAAATAAGTTGAAGGATGTCAGTATAAACCCTAAAGGCCGTCTTACTTCACCGCCTCCTGGTGTTTGTATTTTTCCTGACCTGCGTCCTTGTATTTTACCCAGAGCTGCTTGTGCAGATGTCGGTCAGGTGGATTATCCCTTTGAGGAAGTAATCTGTAGATTACTGATGTTCCGTACCTTCAGTTCTGGACCGGGCCTGCAGCTTATGATCTTATTGCCAATAGTCAGCGATCCCTCTGCGCTGTGCTTTGAGGGCTAAATGTGGGTCAGGGCAGCCGACTAACCCGTTCAGCATTGAGTCAACCTGTTAGTATTTGATTACCAGTGAGTTAGTGAGGTAATATTAGATATGATTAAGACTATTTGGAAATGTAGATTTTTTTTTTTCTTGGTTAAAGCTAAATCTATCTGTGTACGGTGGATTTAATGACCTTTCCTGACTTTCCAGGGATCTTGGAGTTCTTCCATCACCAGCTCAAGGATATCATTGAGTATGCTGAGCTGAAGACAGATGTCTTCCAAAGTTTAAGGGAGGTGGGGAACGCCATCCTCTTCTGCTTGCTCATTGAGCAGGCTCTGGTAAGGCATTCCCTCACTAATCACACCTCTCCTGTTCTTTGATTCCCTGGATTTCTCTTCTTCTTCTGAATATGCTTTATAAACAGTAGCTGTAGGTGTCCTGACTGCTGTTTGTATTTAATATGTTTGACCAGTAACTCTGATTCCTGAAGATTTGTTCTCAATGTCTGGTGTTGACTCACTTCTTAAATCAAACACCACGGTTGAAAACCTCTTTAGTGCCCACGGGTGTGTTTGATCTTTGATGTTTTCTCCCCTAAAATACAACTCTTATTTTTTATTACACGCTGGCAACTACCACAGGTGGTAAGGATTTAGGTCTTGTTGGTATCAAAATAACACGAAGACCCAATATCTTGTTTGATCTCATGTTGGACTGCTGAGTTTCTTTAGTTTTTTGTGTTTCTGACACGTCTTCACCTCCCGTCAGCCATGGAAACAACAGGACTGAGATGCAACATTTGGGGGCTTTATCACAATATACAATATATATCATGGTGTCTTCAAATCAGCATTCTGATTTACAGCTCAACTGTACGACCTAATGCATTCGTGACTGAACTCTAATCTACTTCTTAATTAGGAATTTGGTCAAATGTTTGGTGTGAAAACATAATGACTGTTACTGATGATATTAATCTACAAAAGTCCCACTGTGCAGCCCTTTAATAGCCTCATAAATCATTCGTTTTTACCAGGTGGAGACACTTTTGGGTGGAGTATCGTGCAGCGTACCTCCTCTCTCTTCTTTACAAAATCCAAACCACTCCTGGGTTAAATCCCAGCGTCTTTTATTTTCAAAGACAAAGTTCTAAATTTGTTTATTATTGTACCGTTATATTATCTCCTGATTAACAATGAGACTTTTCTAGATTGGCTGTTTTCTGGATGGGAGCTGTGATGCATTAGGAGCATGTGGAGGAAGCTAAACTCCCAGTAATTAGATGTAGACAGAAAATAAGATTGGCTTGATATTAGAGCCATTTAAGATGTCTCCTGAGGAGCAATGCTCGATATATTGATATTTGATAAGTCACCCACTCCTAATTTGAATAAAGCAAAACTATTGCCTTTATGCTCTAATGATGCTCATGTAGAGGAGCATTTTATTATGACCATTTACGCTCAAAACACGAGTTTGGCAGCTCGATCACAGAGTTTAAAGTCCTTGTCTTCCATGGAGGAGGTGTTTTTTTTTTTTCTGGTTGATTTATCTGATTAACTTTCTGATTTCATCACTTAATTTTCTCTTCTTTTTTTTTTAAGTTAAAGTCTGATTGCCTGTAGTTTTGCAGACTCTTTCTTGCCTTGTATCTTCATCGTTTCTGTGTGACTGCACTGACTCTGTGTTCGTCTTCATCACTGCATGGTTCTCTCGTCTCAGTCGAGGTTTCAAGATGCTGCTTTTCCACATTTATTCCAAAAGCCATCGCTAACAATCGCCATGACAACCGCTTTGGCTCGTCGCTTTCATTCTAAATTCAGCTTAAACACACATGATATTTCCAGTCTTTTTAAGCTCGATTTTCTTGCTCCCATCACAGATTTCATGAGTTTTTTTTTTTTGTGTGTGTGACAAACTTATGAATCTTACTAACATCTGCCGGTCGTCGAGGCTTAACTAAAAGGAATTCAGCAAACTCATAAGAACCTCTTGGCTGCCTGCATGCTTTGTGAAGGTTTCCTTAAAGCAAAGAGAGTTTGGTTTGTAATTAAAATGTTTTTTGGGGTTTTCTTGAATCCTAGTCCCAGGAAGAAGTGTGTGACCTGCTTCATGCTGCCCCCTTCCAGAACATCCTGCCCAGAGTTTACATTAAAGGTAGACATAATCGCTCACGGTTTGGAATTTTAAGAAATATTTTTGATGAAAAATGTAGCTTTTCTAGCTGTAACTGCTGATGCCTCCATGTAACGCAGAGGGAGAGCGCCTGGAGGTGAGGATGAAGAGGCTGGAAGCAAAGTACGCTCCTCTCCACCTTGTGCCTCTAATCGAGAGGTTGGGAACTCCGCAAGTGAGTTTAACACTCTTCTAGAAAAACACATTCGGTTTGCAGCACACTCATGAAAAGAATTCTAATCCTGTTTTCTTTGACAGCAAATCGCCATCGCGCGAGAGGGCGACCTGCTGACCAAAGAGCGTCTCTGCTGCGGCCTTTCAATGTTCGAGGTGATTCTAACGCGCATCCGCAGCTTCCTGCAGGACGGAGTGTGGCGCGGACCGCCGCCCACCAACGGGGTGATGCACGTCGACGAGTGCATGGAGTTCCACCGCCTGTGGAGCGCCATGCAGTTTGTCTACTGCATTCCTGTAGGGACACACGAGTTCACAGCAGAGTGAGTAATACCTGGAGGAGATCTGTACGTTTCAGAGTGTTTGCATGCAGGTGGGAGCTGTCAGCGCCATATGCTGCTGATTGTGATAATGTAATGGAATTTTAAATAGATGTTGCAATTTGGGATGAAATGGTAGAAAAATTCAGTATCAATTTGTCAATGACTGTCAAATGTTCAGTTTTTAGCTTTTTTTTCAGTTTAGCATATGCGTTTGCCCAGGTCTTTTATTGTGAAGGGTTTTTAGAGGAACTTGTGTCTCAGTTTAGATAATAAAGACGGCGGCGGCGCAGGTGGTAGCACTGTAGCGCTTTGCAAGTTCGACTCCCAGCTGCAGCCTTTCTGTGTGGAGTTTGCATGTTCTCCCCGTGCATGTGTGGGTTTCCTTCCACAGACCCAAAAACATGCATGTTCATGCATTTTAAGTCACTTTGGATAAAAGTGTTTGCCAAATGAATATGTTAAAACATAATAAAGACGGTAGTCAAACTCATAAAGCTGTTATTTTAGCAGTTATGTCAAGTAAATGTGTACTCGTGACTATGTTTTTAGATTTCTGCCATTAAGTTCAAATAGAACAATTTAAAGTCTTAAACAAAAACTCGACTTTGAGTGAAAAGAAATCAAATCCCAAAAGCAAAGCCTTTGAATTGCAATCAAAATATTTGTCTTATACTATGTTTATGAGATAAAGTATGAATATTTTCTTTGCGTGACACTTTTCTTCTCAGTTCTAGCATCTAGAACTCTACCTCTGTTGAAAACTCTAATAATAATTATAAGACATTTTACTGTGGTAACTATTGAAATCAGCAGTCCTTTCATTCCTAGCTGTGATATAAATTAAGGGCAGGAACTGACGACCACTGAATGTCTCCAACAGTTGCAGCTCACTGAGATTCTGGTCTGAGGTCATTATTCATAACACCGTTCACTCCAACTATGGTCATATTTAGATGAACATGATTATAAAGCGCTGAATCGGGAGTCTTATTCAGCGTTTGGTCCTAATGAAGTAATGACTGGAATATAGCCACATTGCAGCCAGTGGAAAACATCATTAACCTGCCAAATGACTTGTTTCTGTCCTGTTTTCTAAACAATGACTAACTCTAACTTTCCAGATGGTGAACAGTACCAAAACATCTGGTGCATCAGATTAGGAAAATGGGTCTCAGCCTGTGCTGGGAATAAATATTTTTAGAAGCTGTTGTTTGTGATGCCGTGTCAGTCAGCTGCTGCTTTAGGTTTGTGCTTTTGGTTCATTTGATCAAAGAAAAGGAGAATCAGAGAAACGATGTGCTTCAAGATGCTGATGTCATCATTTCTAATTAGGTCTTAGAATACATTATTCTTTCCTCTATTGTTATGAATGTATAATTTGTGTCTCAGTGTGTATTTTATCCTTATTTGATTTTTACTTTTTATTTATTATAGAGAGCTGCAAGGAAAAAAATCTCCCCTCTGAGGTTAATGAAGTAAATCTGAATATAATTAAGTTGTTTAAAAAGAGGAAAACGTGTGTAAAAATGGATGAGTAGACGGGGTAGAGCTGTTTGTAGCAGCTGGATAAACATCACAGGGTGATTAGAGCATCAGATGCAGACTGGTTTCAGAATCATCCATCACTTGGTTTTAAATTAAGTGTCGTGCACGTCTTGTTTTCCAGGCAGTGCTTTGGGGACGGGTTGAACTGGGCCGGCTGCGCCATCATCGTGCTCCTCGGACAGCAACGCCGCTTTGATCTCTTTGACTTCTGCTACCACTTGCTCAAAGTCCAACGGCAGGACGGCAAAGATGAGATCATCAAGAACGTGGTGCGTATCGACTCAGACGTCCCTCTGAACGTGTCTCTGAAGCCGTAGGATTCACGGATCTCCCCTTCTTGTTTTTCTCTTCAGCCTCTGAAGAAAATGGCAGACCGCATCAGGAAGTACCAAATCCTCAACAACGAGATCTTTGCCATCCTCAACAAGTACATGAAGGCCGTGGAGACGGACAGCTCCACCGTGGAGCATGTTCGCTGTTTCCAGCCTCCTATACACCAATCCCTGGCTACCACCTGTTGAAACAGAGCCTTGACAAATAGTACTCACACACACACATCCTCCTAAAAAGAACACACACATTCCCCCTTTAGCTGTGATGCTAATTCCTGCCGCTTTCTGGTCTCTGGCTCCACCCCAGCTTTAAGAATCCAAACAACTCAAACTTTTTTCTTTATTATAAAACGTATTTGGATTCTTTAAAGACCAGACCAGAGGTGGAAGTGTTTATTCACATGTTCAGTTTTTTTTTTATTTCCTTTGCTCTCACTCAGACTCATGCATGCCTTCTTCTGATCCTCCAGCAGCTCACTTGTGCACTGGATGAACCACGAGACAAAAACCAATCTCTGTCCTAAAACCTGAAACTCTGTCAGCCTCGATCTGGAGCTGCAGTCAGAGCTAGAAAACTAACAAATATAGATAATCAAGTTTAAGTATGGTGCTAATTAGTGCTAAATATTACTGATCTGTCGTTTCAGACCTGAACTTATTTCAGTCTAATCCATAATAATCCGGTCAGCCCATGTTCACGGTACACAGCATCTACTGTACAATTGCCTTTTTTTAGTTGCTTTTATTTATTTTAAGGCCTGATCTCATTTTCTCGCCTCCTCATTTTAATTTGGTACCAGTTTCACTGTAAAACTGTCACCGTCGAACAAAGTGAAGTGTTGAGTGTCGTAACTGTTCTTGTTTTTTAATTCTTTATACTTTTAGTTCACACATCCTTTGCATACTTGCCTCTCTGCTATTAACTGGAAACCTCAAGGTTTTTTTCTCCTCTTGTTAGTTTAAAAGATCTTTTATATTCAAACGTTATTTACAGTTTTGAGAAGACATATTCATTTGAATAAGCGTGTTTGCTTTTTTTTGTTTATAAGGAACAATACGATGAGAAAAAATACCTCTAGGTTGTGTAAAGTTTTGAGTGTGAGTGGACGAGCAGACGTATAAAATTCTCCTCACGGTAAAGGAATAATAAATAACTAAATATAAATTAAAAGGCCGTTTCCTGAATATAGTCAGTATTTACTGTTGTTGGACTTTTGGTTTAGACTTAGCAGTGTTATCAAATATGCAAATTGTCCTCATCCTCTTGATCTATATGAAGAAAAACGAACTAATTTAAAAGAAGTAACTCTTCCCAGACAGCCATGACGTTTTGTTTCTGCTCTGTTTCAAAGGAAGAATGTTTCTTTTGTAAATCCAGTGTCTTTTTATCATATTTATTCAAATCCAAGTTATTGTTGATTTAAAGGTTAATCTAGTGAAAATGAAGGTACAAATGTATCATTTTTGAAACCTTAGCATGGCAGATGTAATTTATTGTCATCAGTGGCTCCATTTGTGACATGAGGCTTTGTTTATGATATGGTTGTACAAGTGATGTTTTGAAGTAAAAAAAAAAAAAAAAGACTTAAAGAATATGAAATGTACAACAATGGTCCTGCAAAGGATTTTAAATTATGTTGTATTTCCATGAAATAAAGAAAAATGTTTAACTTAAAGGTGTATTTGTGTGTTTTTAAAAGATCAGGATTAAATTAGAAGTAAAAACAGTTTATAGTGATCACGTGTGTTAGACCTGTCGCTAATATGCTGTTCTAGGTTTAAATCAAATGAGATTAAAATTTAAATTTGAAGTAGTTTACTATATATACACTCAGACTGGGATACTTTTAAAGAAAATGTCTTTCTAATTGTAGATGGCTTCCTGAATGGCCTAAGTTAGGAGAAATAGTGTTACATCCAGCAGGACTGATGAGCTAACTGCTAGTCTGACCAGAACAGACCAAAACGTTGCTGCCATCTTAAAATAGAATATAAGTACAAATTTTCATAGTGGTTCGGGAACATTATTTTATGAACTTCTATATAGAAATTGGTTTTGCATTACACATCTTTGTGGCAGAAATGCTATAAATTCCTGCCAGACTTGGCTCCTGGATGAACCAAAATGTTACATTTTGTTGCCTGGTTATTATTAGACGTATAAATGACCACAGTTCCATGAAAATAATCATACTGACCCAAATATAGGACGACCCCGATTACAAGACGACCCCCCATTTCCAAGAATAATCTTCAGAAATAACTAAATTCACTTTTTAAAGAAACAATTTTTATTGAAATTTTGAGAAAATCATTTAAATAATACTGTAATTACAGACTGCTTTAATATTTGCCTATTAATCAGGGGTTAAAGTTCTCATTGTGGCGACAGATTTCAGTCAATTGGAAAAAAAAAGTTAAGTCTCTCGCTCTGTGTGTGTGTGGCACAAGGGTAAAGAAATAGCACTGCATGCATTACCCACCAATAATACGTGAAGCTCCAGGCCAACTGACTGAGGTTCTGCAGCTGTGCGAGTGCGAGGACCTCTGGGGAAGGAGGCGTGTGTGGATCGACCGCCGGGAGCCGCCGGGCCCTCACCTTACAGAAGTACGTGCTGAGCCACTGAAGCTGAAAGCACCTGCACTGGGCCTGGAAGTGGACCTGGCTGGACTGATCATCGGGCATTTTAATCCCCAGTGTTCCTGTAACTTTGAGCTGGTCCGGACTGGGGCCGGTCGCAGTCTGAGCTGCTTCCTGTTGCTGCCACTTTGACCAAAAAGCCTGTGCCCTCTGCTGGTGCAGTCATGTAATGACACCAAAAAACTAGGTGGCCTAGTTAGGCCTTAGGCTGCGATTATAAGACGACCTGCATTTTCACATTATTTTCAATGAAAAAAAAAACTTGTCTTATATTCGGGTCAATACGGTAATTCAAAATTGATGGCAGTGTAAAGGTTAATGCATTGCGTGAACCACTATGAGATTTTTAAAATGGAACTGTTTAAGATGGCAGTCAGTGGCCGTTCTTTGAGTGGTTGTTTAGTGTTCATATTGCCCCAGGCTGTGAGCCACATCCAGAGCCTTCAAATAATGAAGTACAAATACTTCACTACCTTACTTAAGTAGCAATTTTGGTTATTTATACTTCACTGGAGTAATTTTTTTCAGACGACTTTTTACTTCTACCTCATTACATTTTCACACAAATATTGGTACTTTCTACTCACTACTTTTTCAAAATTGCCTCATTACTCCTATCTTGTCTCGGCTTGTTTTTGTTCCAGGTTCTCTTGTCTCGGCTTGTTTTTGTTCCAGGTTCTCATCGTTCAAAAACAAAGGCTTGATTGTGATTGGATGAGAGCTACCATTCCGACACCCTATTGGTTTCTTTTCGGGGGTTTTTTGCTGAAAATCCCTTGACCTGCCTTTACCTTTTAGGTGACCCTACCTTTGTTTTGCAAACACACCAATTACATGTGCACACTGGCACATTTACATTTATACTCAAACTAATGGCTCAAGGCTTTAGAATTTTTATGCGTTGAAAAAACTCAAAAACCTAGATCCTGCCTGACCAGATCCCCCCCAAAGAACAAGGGGTACTTGGTGTCAACTGGAAAAGTTTTTATGTTACACCCAGAGATTTGGGCTCCCATAGATAAGCTAATGGATTTCGTAAATACATTTTTGTGAGCGTTCAAAAGGAATTGGTACATTTGCAAAGCAAAGGCAGGAGGGGTTACTACAAGATAGTCATTTCAAACCAAGATTGCTGACATTTAAAAACTGCTGAGGAGGTACATTTAATATAAATAAAAACATATTCCTGTGAATTAAAAAAATCAAACTGAGTAAAACAATTCAATTAACAAGGGTTAAAGTATAAAGTGGTGTGTCCTAAACTTATATCATTAATGGATTTTTTTTCCCTTTTACAGTACTTCTACTTTTATACTTTAAGTAGTTTCGAAACTGGTACTTTTATACTTGAGTAAAATGCTTCAGTTGATACTCCTACTTCTACAAAAGTCGTTTTAAAGCCTAGTATCTATACTTCTACTTGAGTAGTGAATGTGAGTACTTTTGAAGGCTCTGGCCACATCACTCATATCTAAAACAGCTACTGATGGTAGAAACACATCTTGGCTGCAGTCAAACTAGCCATTAGCTCTTCAGTCCTGAGAACTACTTGAAATAGTGTTTCCACCTACTTCTGTTGTTCTAAACTTTAGAATCTAAAGTGAAGCCAAATTGTCCTGCTTACAGGCACTGCCAGTTTCTGGAATGATCTGAGATGATGTGCTGAAAGTCTCACCTACAGATAAAATGAAAAAGTTAACAGTTAAAAGCCATAAGCTACAAATAAAACTATAAAATCAGAACACATAAGAGCCAAATATAGTAAACAAGATTAAAATCAATACACAATCCTTGTGGCTGCAACTTTCACCTAGCTTTTATTGTCCTTAGACCAGTTTTTATGTGACATTTTTATTTTCCCTAGCAATTTGGGAGTAGAACCTCATAGACATAAAAAACATGAGCATTGTTTTTGAATATTTAGTCATTTAAAATAAAAACAAAATTTCTGAAAAAAAAAAGAAACAGAAATCGTTTAAATTAAAACGCAATCCTCCTAAATCATAAAAACAAGTCTAATTTGAACAGAATAAAATATAAAGAAGCCACGACCTTTTAGTTTAATGCAGGGTCCCAGTCCTGAAGGACATAAAGGGAAATTTTCTAAACAGACTTCCTATAGCTTTTACATAGGAACAAAAAAGTTTAAAAAATGTTTATCATTTTTATTCTAAATTTGAATACAGCCTTAGGTAGGTGGTAAGTGGTTGTCAAAAAAAAATTAGGACCATGACATTTTTCTCTAAAGTAATGTCAAAATCAGGAACTAAACACACACTCTCATTTGTTATGTAACAATTACCTTATACTGGATTTCTATTAAAAGGGTAATTACAATTCAATCTTTGTAAAAGACGAATTGCATGAGCTTTTACAGAATAATGGAGATCCCACTACATAAATCTGTACCATCTGTTTCAACCACATACCCTTTGTATCTGACATTTGCTCCAGTGTTTTTGATGAGTTTAGTTGAAAGTTGGGAACACCCTCTGCGTCGTCACCCCAGTCCTCGACTCCTATTGGACGCGCACACGCAAACATACGCGTGACGTTAGTTTGAAATTTCAGCGGCGGAGGGATCGTCGTCGTTAGCGTTTGTTGTTGTGTTCAACTGCAGCTGCCCCTTGCAGCTTTTGCGAAAGACTAACAACGAATTAAACATATTCACTGAAATAATCCCAACAAAAATGTCCTTCTCGAGAGCTCCTTTGAAAAGGTTCAATGACAACGTAGGTAAGTAACGCTAACAAAACAAAGAGCTAACAGCTTGCAGGCTAATAGTCCACTTAAGTTATTTAGCGGTAAGTAGCTTAGCTGACATACTTAGCTTACCGCTAATCAAACCTTAAACTGCGCACGATGTGTTTGGTGTCTCGTTGGGTTAGTTTGATGTGAAGATACCAAGTAAAACATGGCAAACTAGTTTTAAGTTACCGTTTGTCTCTTGATGCTAAGTGGCCACCCTGGCTGTGCTGTTGTTTAAAGGTTGTGCTCCTCCACCGGGGACCTACGACGTCCAAAAAAACGAGCTAAAAGGAGCAGCATCCTTCGACAAGTCTGATCGATTCGTACCTTTTAGGGCGGGTAGGTGAAGAATGTGGTGAATATTAAATCAAAGCACATCAACAAGCTGTGCCAAGTTTAAGGTTTTGAGTCGCATGTTTTGTTTTTAGCTGATGGGGCTGCAATGCTACCACCACCATCTCCTTCCAGAAACGTCTTTATGTCTCCAGTTCGGAGGACTTTATCAGTCGATGGGATTGTAAGTTTACAGTTATTTAAGTATGAAATGCTATATGATCACTCAGATTATCCCACATGCACTACCATCAATAAATTGTTGTTTTTGTCAAAACCTAGATGGATGGTTCGAGTGCAAAGAAAGAGAGGAGTGGCACGACTCTGGAGATGAAGCAGCAGAAGCTCTTGGAGAGAGAGGTATTACTTATGAGCCACATGTTCGGAGTTTGTATGGCAGTCTTTTGCATCTGGTAAATTAAAAGTATTAAGTTTTGTCTAGAAGATGATCTGAGCTGTTACTTCTTCCCAGATCCGGTCCCTGGTGCAGCAGCGTGGGGAGAGCAGGACCGACGTCTACAGGTCCTGGAAGAGGAGCTAAAGAAGGTGGAGGCCAGGCTGCTGAATGCAGTCAGGGAGAAGACCAGCCTCAACGCTAGCGTCATCACGCTGGAAAGGCAACGAAAAGAGCTGAGGAAAATCAACGAGTTTTTAAAGAACAAGGCGAGTAATGTCTTCTGTTTCATCTTGACCTGTACACACCCTCATAAAGCCTAACCATACTCACTCAGTACTCCAATATGTTGTTTATTTAGGTTTCTGCTGACACTACAAAAAAGAGGATCAACTCTCTTACAATGGAGCTGATGGAAGCTAGGAACAACCTGGATACTAAAAACCAAGTATAACTTGTTTCATGTAGATTTAATTTCAGTAAAACATATGAAATTGTTTTAATACCCACAGTTTGTCTTCATTCAGGAGTTGAGTCTTCTTCAGGTTAACACTGAAGGCCAACTGAGGGCAATAGAAGCTGATCTCCAGGCTGCCAGGGCTACCGTTTCTTCTCTGAACGACAGGAATAAGGACCTGGGTAAAGTTTATGACTTTATATTTCTACTAGAAAGTAAATTCGTTTTCCTGATTAAAATGTTTTGCTTTGTGTTTTAGAGGATCTGCATGAAGTGGCAAAAACCCAGAATGAAGAGCTGGAGACTGAAAATGCCAGGTTAAATGGTGAGTTGACTAAAACTTGACTTTCTTCATTTGTCCAAGCTGATCCACAACTAGAAGAAAAATACACATTTTCACCAACTGCTTGCAAGTTTTCAAGCCTTTATAACTTTTCTCCTGCTCTCAGTGATGCATTTATTTTCCTGTTATTGCTGTTGATTCACAAAAATGAATGTTTTTGCTTTCCAGCTGTGATACATGAGTTGAGAGAGGAGATCAAAGTACTTCAGAGATACTTGGATGAAGCAAACAGCCAGATTCAGGTATGAACTGCAGCTGTAAGAATAAAAAATTTTTTAATTATCTTATTTTCTTTTTATGTACAAGACAAAACATGTCTGATGTGTTTGTAGGATCTCAACTTAAAGATCAAAGAGACGACTCTGGAGAACACTGCTGCTGATTCCCACATGGAGGATCTAAAGTAAACAAACTTCCTTTAATTTTGTTTTTTAATCAGCTGTGATCAGTACATTCATAAATCTATTCCACAGGCAAGCAGAGGTGCAGCTACAGCAGCAAACCTCAGAGCTAGAAGCCTCCCGGGTTTTGCTGAAACAAAAGGAGGAGGAGGCTCTCAAATTCCAGCAGGAGCTGCAGGTGTCTAAGCAAGCTTTATGGGAAGTGGAGCAGAGATTACAGTACCAAGAGCTGGAGCTCAAGTCTGCGCAGCAGTCTGCGATTGATATGGAGACGCAAATGAAGCAGGCCAGCCATGAAGTTCAGAACGCTCAGGCAACAGTTTGCCAGCAAGAGGCCGAGCTCGCCAGACTGAGAGAGGTGCTCCGGAGAACCGAGAGGGAGCTGGATGAGAGGGTGGCCCATCTAGAGCAGAGGTGTCTGTTCTCAGAGGAAGAGAGAAGTATGTTGATTCATACCCAACAGCCTTTTCTGTTCAGGTTATTTGAATGTCTGTGAATTATGAGTTTAAATCATTTTGTCTGGTTTTAGATAAGAATCAGGAAGAGGGGCTCAGGAGAGTAGAGGAGTTAAAGATGGAGCTGAACTTGTTGCAGCAGGTTAAAAAAGACGAGAGGGAGAAACTAATTCAGCTGGAGCAAGAACATGCAGCGCTGACTGAGGAGCTGACCAAGGAAAAGGTTACAGAAACACATATGGTAGAGTTTTAAAACGCTCACTATCTGTATGAGGTTGAGTTAACCGGCCTTTCTGTTGGCCTCCAGGCTTTCGTGGACTCTCTGACTGTGCTGGTGGAGCAGCAGAGGGAGGAGTCCGAGGAGCAGATGAGACAGCTGAAGGAGGAGATGGAGGAAGTGCTGGGAGAGCTCGCTGTCATGGAGGAACAGGAGCAGATCAGACAGGGGGTGGCAGAAAAGAGTCAGGAGGTCATTCAGAGCCTGCATCAGGAGAAGGAGTCGCTGGAGCGACAGGTGGCAGCTCTTCTGGAGGGGTGAGGAGATGATTCATGAAAAGGAACTGGGTCAAACGAGGGCCGCTCACTACATTTAACAACTATTAGTGCAAATCAGTAGAGATAATTAATCCAGACATGGTTCATGAAGATGACACCAGAACAAAACTAAAACATTCTGTATTTATTTTGAAACAGAGATGCTGTCATGCATGTATACAATATTAACATGTTGCAGACATTGCAATAACCAAGTCAGTGCAACGACAGATCTGTCATCATTATAACTGTCAATAAGTTAGTGGTGGAAAAATGTTGACTTGAAGACTATTACGGGAAATTTAGACACAACTTCAGTTTTTTTTTTTCATAAATGGTCACCTCAGTAACCTAATCACAGTTTCTGTAATTAGATCTTAAATTCTTTGACTTGGTGAATTATGTTGCAGTCGTCTCAGTTATAACGCACCAGACATGTGTGTTTATCTCTCAGTAAGAGCAGTGACGTGGCAGTGATGAAAGAGCTGCATTTGGCGGCGATGAGAGAACTCCAAGAGGCGTACGCCGACTCTCAGAAAAAGATGGAAGATGTTGTCACTGAGCTGGAGAGGTGAGCTCTCTGTCGGCCTGTCCTGACGCTTTTCTTAAGTCGGTTTGATTCGTGCTCGCTTTCAGTTTTAGATTCTGTCTGTGTTTGAGCTTCACAGAGTGCTTGTGTTGCGTTTTAGCGCCAGTGAGGCTTTAAAGGAAGCGAAAGAAAAACGGAGGGAGCTGGAGGCGGAGGTGGAGAGAGTGACCCAGCAGCTGAAGGAGGCGATGGATAAAATGGTTGAACAGAAAGAGGAAGAGGTCAGAAGGTTGAAGGAGTCGACGGAGGAGCACCAGGAGAGGCTGTTGACTGAAGAGAAAACCAGGGAGGAGAAAACAAGGTATGCCTTAAAACTCACTTTCATTCTGTGTTGAAATAATTGTCACTTTCCCTCCTTTTAAAGTTTTTGTTCTTCTTGTAGAATATTGCTCGAGGCGCAGGCTTGCCTCGCACAGAAAGATGAGGAGATGAAGGCCGCCGAGGCAAGCCACGCAGCTCAAATCGCCCAAATCCAGAAGGAGCTGCAGATGCAGACAAATGAGAAGGAAGAGGCACTGGGGCGTCTCAAAGAACAGACAAGTCGGAGTTTAACTGAACTCCAGCATGAGAGGGAGAAATCCCAACAAGTCTGGGAGGAGATCAGTCAGCAAAAAGACGAAATAATAAGTCAGCTCCAGCAAGAAAGAGAGGAGAAAGTACAAATCCACACAGCTCTGCAGGAGGAGACAGAAGCCCTGGAAGTTGAGAGGAAAAACCACAAGCAGGTCAGGTCAGAAGTAGACAGACTACAGGCTGAGCTCCAGAAGTTAAACGAGGACCGGAGGAGTTTGTTGTCTGAGGTGGAACTTAAAGAGTTCAGCCATGTACTAGAAAATCAGCTAAGCACTGCTGAGCAGCACAGAGGCCAGCTTCAGGCTCGCCTGGACAACGCAGAACAAGAAAAAGCTGGCCTCCAGGCCCAATTAGACCTCACAGAGGAGAAGATCCAGGCTCTGGAGCATGAGCTGGAAAACCACCAACAGGACAGACGAGCTCTGAGGGAGCAAGTGGAGGTACTGACTCAGGAAAAGGTTACACTGCAGTGGGAAATGGAGGAGCAGCGACAGGAACTCCAAAGACAATTAACACAAGTGCAGGAAGAAAGGTGGGCAGTAGTGGATGTTCTCTAATCTCCAGGGGTTCCATTTTTTTTCAGATTTGTAGCTAATCGTTTCTCTGCTCATCTTTAAAGCTCGTCTCGCTCTGAGCTGGAGCACTGGAGGAAGCAGTACGAGGAGCTGCTCGCTAAAGTCAGGCCCTTTCAGGTCCGTTCGTTTTACACAGAAAAACGTCAAACTGCCGTATTGTTTCATCTTATCAGCTGTTAAAAACATTTATTCCATCCCCAAATCTAAAAGCCCACAGATACAGAATCTAAGTGATTAAAAAGTGCAAGAAATGTTAAGACATTCATCACAGCTAATTTACAATGTCATATTAAATCTGCGTTGTGTTCACAGATGCTAGTTTGTTAAGCTAAATGATATTTGTTTGTGTGCATGCCCACAGGAACAGCTTAATGCATTTGCAGCAGAGCGGAATGTGCTGCTTAATGAAAATGGTGCGAACCAGGAAGAATTAAACAAATTAGCTAGCGCTTATGCTAGCCTCCTGGGGCACCACAACCAGAAGCAGAAGATAAAACACGTGATGAAGCTCAAGGATGAGAACATCACCCTAAAACAGGTGAAATAAAAACTCCTGTCTTTATTCTGTATTCTTTTCCCTCCACTCTTTGGTCTGTTGACAAACATTTGTGTGTGTCTGTGTTTTGCAGGATGTGTCAAAGCTTCGTTCTCTGGTGAGCCGCCAGAAAAGTGATTTGGAGCTGCTGAAAGCAAAGCTCCCAGGCGCTCCTCGTCGCAGGTTTGATCCCAGCAAAGCTTTCCAGCACGACAAGGAGAACAGGCAAACGGAAACATCCGAGCCTCTTAAAGAAGGTGAGCATTGAGAACTCACGCTGCTGCCTTTAATATAAAAACAAACCCGAAGCTTAGACAGTATCACCTAGTCTGATGATAAATGGGCAGTTTTACGTTTAATAAAATTAATAGTATGATTCCAGAATTCTGATTGTTTTTCCTTTTTAAAGGAAACCATAAAGAGCAGTGGAGCTCTTCTGCTTGACAAGATCCAAGAGTTTAAAGGGGACCATTTTTTATTTCACATTTTATAAGATTTACCATTTATAAGTTTTAAAATGTTCTGTCATTTGGTTTTTTCCAGCTTGGGTTTCATGTTTCCAGACTATCAGGAGTTTGTTTGGGTTAATTTTAAAGGTGATATATTACAACAACATAGCTTGAAGTCGTGTTAAATCCAGATGTAATTTAAAATGTTCTATATTTTATGGCATCTATCATTAACAGGTTTATAGTTAGCCAGAACCTGTTTGATAAATGGGATTGCTGTAAATTGTAGCTTCTTTGTAAATAAAGAGATTTTAATACTCACACACAGATGTGTTCATTTCATGATCTGTGAATAAGTGCTGAGCAATTTTTGCTTGCATCATCGTTGCCATGCCTGTCCTGAGCCAGCAGAGGGCACTGTAGGACTGCAGCTGCAGGAGGCTGCTGCCCCATGTTTCACCAGCCACAAAAAAACCACACATTCACATCTGTGAGGAGAGGAGCCTCAGGTTAAAGGTCATGAAGTTTTATTTCCTTCGGTTGATAAGACATAGCCAGCAAGTATCAGGGCCAGAAATTGACTTCAGGACTGTTTTTTTTCTCTTTTACAAGCTATAAGTGGTGCAGGTTGTGAAGTGTTGGGTCACTAGCAGTAGCTCTCCATCTCGTGGAGGGTGCACGACTTGTAGCAGCACTGCTCCACGATGCCTCTCTTTTTAGACCGGGACCCTTTGAAGTAGAAATGCAAATGACCTTAAAAACTATTAACTAGTCAAGACTTTTATGGAAACTTAATGACACATTTATTTTTGTGGGTTTTTTCCTCTCCCCTTCCAAATGCTGTGATATGATGAA